>CM023486.1:117928134-118343141 GCA_013339685.2 Hyalomma asiaticum
TTCGTTCGATTCGATCGGGGGCGCATTTTTCTCGAAATTACCAAGTCTATAGCCTTGGTAAATTAATCAAAATCGGCTAAAATACGACATTCTCTTATTTGCAGCCAGTTTCTTTCGATTCGATCGGGGGCGCATATTTCTCGAAAATACCAAGTCTATAGCCTTGGTAAATTAATCAAAATCGGCTAAAATACGACATTCTCTTATTGCAGCCAGTTTCGTTCGATTCGATCGGGGGCGCATATTTCTCGAAATTACCAAGTCTATAGCCTTGGTAAATTAATCAAAATCGGCTAAAATACGACATTCTCTTATTGCAGCCACTTTCGTTCGATTCGATCGGGGGCGCATATTTCTCGAAATTACCAAGTCTATAGCCTTGGTAAATTAATCAAAATCGGCTAAAATACCACATTCTCTTATTGCAGCCAGTTTCGTTCGATTCGATCGGGGGCGCATTTTTCTCGAAATTACCAAGTCTATAGCCTTGGTAAATTAATCGAAATCGGCTAAAATACGACATTCTCTTATTGCAGCCAGTTTCGTTCGATTCGATCGGGGGCGCATTTTTCTCGAAAATACCAAGTCTATAGCCTTGGTAAATTAATCAGAATCGGCTAAAATACGCATTCTCTTATTTGCAGCCAGTTTCTTTCGATTCGATCGGGGGCGCATTTTTCTCGAAAATACCAAGTCTATAGCCTTAGAAGGATAGAACGCTGGGCGAGTTGGTAATGCATGACAGAAACGAACTGCGCGAAAAACACGGACGAGGAAGACACACGCACAAGCGCAGACTAGCAACTGAAGATTTATTGGAAAACCACATACATATAAAGAACATGATAAAATCACGTGAACCGATTAGAGATTGGCGGTTAAATAATCAATCTCCAGATGGTGCAACAGAACCGAAGGCCTAGCGACACACATATTGCCATACTTATGAATGTGAAACGCCTCAGCAATCTCTCGCGCTTTCCTATCTTTATGCCGGGACAACACTTTCGTTTTGCGCAACAGCGGATGACATTCACAATCTCTGCAATGTAAGCATAAATTAGATGAAGGGTGGGCCTTCAATGAAGCCCTGTGATCCATCAAACGGTTGTTCAGACATCTGCCGGTTTGTCCGATATAACACTTTCCGCAGGACAAGGGAATCAGATACACAACACCCTTCCCACATTCAGCCAAACCGTCCCGATCTCGGTGATTGACATCACATACACTCCACTTTTTTGCTTTACCTTCAGCCTTCCTATCAACCATTCCGCAAATTCGACCCAACTTGTTCCTTGATGAAAAAACCACCTTAACACCAAAACGATTTCCAACCTTTTTCATACGGTGGGAAAACCCATGTAAATACGGAATGCTTATGATTGGCACATCTTTATCTCTGGCCGCCTTGTTAGCAGCGTCCTTGCTCACCTGCTTGAACTTAATCAATAACCTTTCGCTGAGGGAAGCCAGATTCCCTTCCGGAAAGTTTGATAACCTGAGCCTATTAAGCTGGTTATTGAAAGCCTCCGACATTTGATGTGGACACGATTTGCGCAGAGCAGATTCTAGGCACGATATGGCAACACCATTTTTTACCAGCTTGGAATGACAAGATCTAAAATCCCTGCATCTAAAATGTGCCGCTTACGGGTGCACCTCTCGATGAGTTCCTTGCAGCAAAATTCATTTTTTCCGCTTCCATCGGCGAAGCGCGATCGTCAGCCCCGGGCAAAGGCGCCCTGCCGTTCGCAAGAAGCGAGCGGTGTTTGCTCGTTTTCGTGCCTTTTCCGTACGGGCAGCATTTTGCCCCATTTTTAGGCACCCAAGGCTTTCTCACGGGCGGCTCCTTTCGCGGTAAGTGCCGACGAGGCCTCGCGGAAATGCGTACAGCGTCTCAAATAACCGCAACGCTCACTGTGTGTGTCGGCCATGTTGCGCCACAGAGAAACGCTGCGTTTCGTGCCGTGTCCGCGAGAGGGCGCCACACAGACATGCAAAAGGCGGATTAAAGTGGACGAAACGACAAATCTGCCTTTGGTGGGAAGAGCACCCACGACGTCCGATGCTCTGCCGCTGAGGTTATACCCCCGTCCACTTTATTGGGTATATTTATGTGCATATAATTCGGGGAGTGTTAGGCAGCGCCACCCGTAGCCGATTCGGCGAGTGTGGAACACTCCTTCTTGCCAGGAGGCGTCACGTAAAACGTGATCTTATATGGCGAGATGGCTGCTGCCCAATAAGCCCTCGCATGCTACATACCCAAAGACACCAAGTATGCCGCAATGAGGCCCAAGCTATGAAATAACGAAAGGGAAGAGGTCAGGGCTCGTTTATTTATTCGGAGGTCGTGGGTTCGGTTCCCACCGAAGGTAGGTTTGTGTTTTTGTCCACTTTAATTTCTTTCTACTTACTCGACAATTACAATACTATACAATTAAGAAACATCAGTGACTTCTCCTGTGCTGTCCTAGGCTTCAATGTTTGCTGGTTTATTAAGTTGTTTCTCACAAGTAAACGAGCACTTGACCCCTTCCATTTGGATGCGCGTCGTGAAACATAAAACGTTCTTTGTGCCCTGTGCCGCCATCGATGCTTATTTGAGTCACACGTTGTCATGCGATACATGGTTCAAACAGGAGTGTTCTTGCTTTGGTTGAGCTGTTCCCGGTTGCAGGGAAGGTGGTAATTTAGACCACGGCGCACATCTTCTTTGTGTCCCGTGAAGAGTAAAAGAAAAGGAAATTAAGCGCTGTTTGTCCCGTTTTTCGTTCAAGGGAGCCTCAGAACAACGCTCATAACGCGCTTGAAAGCCACCTCCTTAGGAATCACGTGCCCTGCTAGGCCCGTTAAAGGGCCACCAAGGGGTCATCGATTATCGTTGGGGGAATCCAGTGTCGTCAATTTCGCCATTTTCAGTACTGATTATTGTGTTTCACCTCAATTTCACCTTTCACTTAATACTACCGTAATCCCCTCTAAATAGAGCATCGCTCGCAGCTGACGGATGTCACGTGATACGCTTCAATGATCGCCTCCCCCATCAGATAGGCAAAAAATCTGAATCGTTGTACACGACCGCGAGCATAACCGACACTCTCCGTACATATTATACTCGTCAGTGTGCTTACTGCCCCTCGCATATGCCTCCGCACCGTGGTCTGACCACTCCGCTATGCTGAACGTTTTTGAAAACAGCGCCGTGACGCTTGTCTCATTGCAGTCAGCTATGGACCACTTGGTTGGACACGTGGATGGCGGCCATCGTTTTATATCACGCGACAGCCAATCCGCGGACACTTTCTTTGAGCGAGGGACACAATGCCCGGTGACCAATTTATGCCTCCTGCACGAGGTCTGCAGGCGTTCCCACAGGCCTTTCCTTGCATCTCCTCACTTGATTTGGAAATACAACTTATAGATCAATCCGGCCTGGGGAAAGGTTCGCTCCTTTCTGCGGAAATAAACCGATCCAATCCGAGCAAGGTTGTTCGCGCCCCACTTGATCGCACGCGATCGATGCTTCCATCCCGCAAAGAGAATCGGGAGGGAAATCATTTATTGTCAGTGTGGCATTTTTCCGAGGTTGTCCACTGGCAGCAACGCCGTGTCCTGATGTCACAAAGGGCGAAAACGACGTACTACAAATCCGCCTCCCTTAAAGCAAACAACACAAAGATAAGTGAAACGCTGTCCGAAATAATATACCGGTGGAAAGGCAGCGCACATTGATGTTTCCTCTGTGTTGATGCTCTGTATTATGGGGCTGGTGCACAAGGCCACGCGCCCCCTTTATAACGGGGCGGTAACCTGCAGGCCACCAAGCTATATATTTTTCCCTCTACAAACGTTTCCTTTCCTGCATCACACGTGTCGCCGTGCCACTTCGGGAGGTCCCGCGTCATTGGGGTGACAACGCGCCTTCCCGCAATGCACGCGCAGCTGCTTGTGCGGGGATGGCATCTATTTATTTATTTATTTATCAAATACCCACAGCGCCTTCATAGGCATTACAGTGGGGGGGATACACAGAGTACATTATACAAAAATACAGGTTACATGCGTAAACAGAGAAACATCATCATAACTATACTAGTACATCACAACATGGTTATACCTATACAATAACATCATGGAGCGCCTGGACAAACGCTCCGTTTGAACTTATCCGCGCAATATCTGATGGTAGTCGATTCCAGGCTGTAATTGTACTGGGAAAAAAGGACCTTTTATATATAGCACTTATACAGAATATTTCTTTTATTTTCAAATCGTGGTCCACTCTCCTAGACACGTAATCAGGGTCATGCAAATATTTCGTACGGTCGATTCCCGTACTTGAATGGTAGATGTCATGGAACAATTTCAATTTATGAATACAGCGTCGTTTGTGAAGGCTGTCCCATCCAAGTAACTTTTTTGCCTCAGATACACTGAATTGCCTTAAATAATTTTGAAAAACAAACCGCACTACTTTACTCTGTATTCTTTCCAGCTTGTCTATGTTCGTTTGTGTCCAGGGATCCCAAACCGTACTGGCGTACTCAAGCACTGATCGTACACCGGAAAGATAAAGTAGAGCCCTTGCATTGACTGGAAATTATTTGGCATTCCTTTTGAGATACCCGAGCACACGAGATGCTTTTGCAGTGACATATTTGCACAGCGCAAGACTACGAGTAGTTACGACGTAACTACAGAAGAAGAGACAAGGACAGAAAGAGCGCTGACTTCAACTGAAATTTTATTAGCGAAAACGCTGGAAATATATACTCGTGACAGAACATCACCGCGCAATCGCGCAACCTATTGCATCACAGCTAGACAATCGTCATCTCATGATATGGTACAACACCACACCTCAGCCAAAATTCACAATCTATTGTGTCAAAGCCAGAAACTCGATTTCTTTTTTAATCAGAGCAAGCGAAGGCATGCTGATACATCTATCACCCTCGCATGCTGATACATCTTCGCTTGCTCTGACTAAAAAAGAAATCGAGTTTCTGGCTTTGACACAATAGATTGTGAATTTTGGCTGAGGTGTGGTGTTGTACCATATCATGAGATGACGATTGTCTAGCTGTGATGCAATAGGTTGCGCGATTGCGCGGTGATGTTCTGTCACGAGTATATATTTCCAGCGTTTTCGCTAATAAAATTTCAGTTGAAGTCAGCGCTCTTTCTGTCCTTGTCTCTTCTTCTGTAGTTACGTCGTAACTACTCGTAGTCTTGCGCTGTGCAAATATGTTGATTCCCAATCACCAACTAGCCCAAGCATCTGTCTTATGCAGTGACATAGTCAATATGTCGTGTCCACAATAAGTCGGTGGTAAAAAACGCTCCCAAATATTTAAATTCGCATACGGACAATAGCTGTGTTCCATTAACGCCGTAAATAGTCTGAAATTGCTGAGTTCTTTTTTTAGAAAAACGCATGTGTACTCTTTTTTTATCGTTCAGTTTCATATGCCAATCTGCGCACCACTGTGTAATCCGATCTATATCACCTTGCAGAGTTGCACAATCACTTTTGTCATGAATTACTCTATACAACACGCAGTCATCTGCAAACAGGCGTACAGAAGAATCAATATTGTCACTGATGTCGTTCACATAAATCAAGAAGAGCAAGTACCGACCCTTGCGGCACTCCTGAGGTAACGTCAGCCTCACCCGATTTTTCACCATTAATTATAACTCTTAAGCGCCTATACTGCAAATAATTTTTAATCCATGAAATCACAGAACTATCAATACAATACCATGACAACTTCTCAATTAACGCATTATGATGTACAACATCGAAAGCCTTCTGGAAATCGAGAAATATGCAGTCAATGGTGTCACCTCTGTCTAATGCACTTGACAGGTAATGAGTCAATTCTGTTAGTTGTGTGACACAGGAAAGTCCAGAACGGAATCCATGCTGGCAGCTGTTTAATAACGAGTTTTCATTTAGATGCTTCATTATGCTTGAGAAGAGTACATGTTCCATCACCTTACATACCGTACTGATTAACGACACAGGACGGTAGTTCGAAACCAAGTTACGCGGTCCAGATTTGTGAATCGGTACAAGATGTGCCTTTTTCCAATCAGAAGGTAAGCAACCTTGCTCTATGGATTTATTGAAAAGTAGACATAAATATTTAGATACGGAGTGCGCACATAACTTCAATAAAGCATTCGGTATGTCATCCGGACCGCTAGCTTTTGTGGGATCTAAGTTTTTTAGGAGGGCTTCGATTCCGTGCAAATTAAATTCAACCTTGCTCATAGAAACGTCACAAAGTTTTCGAGGAACCTTACCGACTGTATGCGCATGACTGGAGAAGACCGAACTAAAACAAGAGATAAAGCATTCAGCGTCCTTCCGATTGTTATACACAAACGTACCGTTGTCATCAATAGTCGGTATGGTTAGATAGTCTTTTCCATTTTTTTTGAAAACTTGCCACAGTTCCTTTGGGCGATTTTTTATCCTCATTTCTAGCGTTTCAAAGTAATTAGCCTTTGCCTTTTTTATGGCGTCATTCATTTTTGCCGTGTTCTTGCTTGTGTTCCGCTGCATCTTCTTACTGGTTGTAAGACCGTACAAGATTTGGAAAATTTCTTCCGTGGGGCATCCCAATTTAAAGAAAGCGTGGTGACCGGCGCTGAAGCGGTAAAGTTTTGTCCCTGCTGCTGCAGCCTACAACTGCGACTTGCCACGAAGACGTTTCGGAAATCAGCGAGAAACCGCGCAGAACAAAAGCTCGAGGCTTCTGTGTGAAGCCCGAGTTCTTATTAAAAGAAATGCATACGAAACGAGGAAAGTACCGCAGTCTACAGCTGGTCAGCAGGCAGGTAAGTGGTGCTTTCAGTTCCTCACCCGGCACCTGAGAGAGCATCCGGCTGGCGCACTGCTCGAGACTTGAGCAGGAACGATGGCGGGGCCAAATGCATTTTCAGGCAGTCTTGGGCAATAGTTGCTTTTTTCAGTAACTGTAATTCGTTACTTTTAATTTGGAGGAACTTGTAACACTTTTTACACTGTAACTGGAAATATCGTTACAGTTATACTTTCTTTCTCAATGAAAAGATTATCCGGCAGCAGGATGGGCTGTGCAGTATCGCGATACAAGAATGTAGCGATAAATTGCTCGTAAATGCTTTGGGCTATCTGTATCATCGAGATACATCTGCAATCGCACTAGTGTAATAATCTATCGCTTGTATTGCGACGCTACACCGAGATCTCTTCGGAGATGGCGTTTTTCCCAAGGCGGAAATTTTTTCTACGAAGCCAAGCGAAGCGGCGACACAAAAAGGGCCCCCACGGCAGCATGGTGAAACTCGCTGTCGTCCAGCACCGTCAACTTGTTTCGTGTGCTGCAGCTATGACAACCCGGGTGGAAACCAACTAGAAACGGGCGCTTTGAATCTCAAAGCGGCGGTACTATAAAAAAAGTACTTCCCAAAATGGTGGCTCGAAAAGGCGTCTCAGGATGAGGTTTTATTTCATTTACTAACGTGCAGCAGGTCTTTTGTGGCACCAGTAGCGACGCAGAACTACCCATAGTGCTATCGACACTATCCATAGTTGAGTCACTATTGACCTATCGATGATGTAAAAACACTATCGATAGTTCAGTCACTATCGAACTATCGATGGTGTAAAAGCTATCGATGTCACCCTCGATAGTAACACCGATAGTATTATCGATTGTGTCAACATACTGTCGGTATATAGTATAAAATCACCGGTATTTTTGCCTATACTTCTGAAGTTTCGGACCTACTCGTTCCGCCCACGGATCTAGAAAAGCAAGTGAATAATCGTAGAAATCGCGAACAAACCAGTAGGTCCGTCCGCGAATTCGCGAACGAAACCGAATGCGTCCGAGGACGTAATATCGGCAGTGAAAGCTTGAACACTTCGCCAGTAGCAGAAAGGAACCCATACATGCGCGAAATAAAGCGGCTTCAACTTTATATTGCATTATGTGATCTAAGAATAAAAACTTCAAGAACTAATTTGGTCGGTAAGGTGTAACTGGGCCGGTATCTTATTAGGGTTCCAAAAGTGGACTGGTCCACTTGCCCGCGCGTGATTGGGTAAAACCGCGCTTGCGTCAGCAAAAGAGCCATTGTGACCAATCAGGCGAGGCCAAGTGGACCGGTCCACTTCGGGAACCGTTATAAGATATCGCCCCTGGTTGTTGTTGGGTGTGAATTTATTGTTGGATCAAAAGGAAAGAACGGAGCGCTAAAAAAAAAAAAAACGACACACAAAGGAGGAGGCTGCACACAGGATTGGCGCTCAACTTTCAACTGACGTTTATTGAAGCAATATCGAATTTATGCGCACAGCCGCCAAAGATAATCTCTGTCATGATAGAGCCTCCTGAAAACAAACCACCGCCATAATCTCCGCATCATGCCCACGTGCCCGGGCATATACAAGTAGCAATGCCACCGAAGGCGAGGGCCAGAACCTCGCGCACCACATTTCACAATCTCATGTTTTGTAATGGATAATAAAACTATCACGTACGAACAACGATCACGTACTATCACGTTTCGTTAACTTCGTATGTACCGAAATCGGTATAGCGAGAAAACAATAGAGGTCCATTTTGCGTTCCTGGTGCGTGCTTCGCATTTCCTTGATTCCCCCTGCACGCGGGATCTGCCATTTTTTTATAATGTTCTGATATCGATGTTTTCCCATGATACTGATAGTCCTGTATCGGCCAGGATATGGTTCAATCTGCTAAGAAACGCATCAATAAATAACCGACTGGAAGGCATATTCAAACCGAGACGAATCGAAGCTTCGTGCAGTGATGACGTCGCAGCCATCAGAAACATGGAGCTGCTGCCACAAAAATGACTGGTCATTCGACGGTGTATTGAGTTATGCGAGATTTTCTGAACTGGACAGGGAATCCACTAAAAATTTTTAAAATTCATTTCAGGGAAAAGTAAATAGCTTGGAACCACCTGTCTTGGCATATATTATTACAGTACCGACGAGAATGCATACTGAAAATTTCAATAAGATCAGTGGACACTGGAAAATCGCCGGGGTGCCCTTAATCTCCGGCGATTTGTCAGTGTCCACTGACACTGTAATAATATATATGTCAAGCCACGTTATTACAAGTCATTTAGTTTTCCTGAAAATTAATTTTTTAGCGCATAAGCACGCGGGCCGTGCACCCTTTGTTTTTGACGTCAACACCTGCAACGCTGCCTGACCAAACAAACGGGCGTTCAAAAGCAAGACGGTGACAGTTGAGAAACGCCGGCATATCTCGGTACATGGTCGGACCTACCAGCTCCATATATGACAGGGAGGCCGTGACGTCATCGCCTATGCTGAACGAAGACCCGTTTGTGTTTGGTTTCATACATAGTTCATTCGGTTATTTAGAAGTATTAACTGCGGAGTTTCTGAGCAAATCATTGAATCGCCCTAGCTGCTACGGGACAAGCAGTATACTCTTGGAAAACACCGATACACCCCGCCTTGAAAGAAATTCCAGGTAGCTTAAAATTTTCGCAACCATGCGCGGACTCCGTGAAGGAGGCCCCGGCTTTCGAGACGGACTTTAGAAATGCGAAACTGAAAAGTCGCGGAGCCTTTGGCGGTCTACCACAGCGTCCAGAAAGCAGTCATGGTTAAAGGTCCCATGACACCGAAATTTCAAACGCGAGATGCTTGCGTTAATTGGTTTTCCTGCACACGAAGGCAATCTTGACCAAGTATTAGCGGCGAACGTCGCCTCTAAGTAATTTTATTATGGTTTCAAAGTAAGCGGGAATGCTCATCCGAGCTTGCAGCACCTCGCGACATCGCCACTAGTGTGACGTATTTTGTGGGCCATCTGTGACGTTTCACTTTTGTAAGTTGATATCGTGACGTCACGGAGACACACGGGCGCGCCGCGCTATGGCCTCCGAGCGTAGCCTCCAAGATCGGCTCTCGCAGCCGATCGCGGAGGCCACGCCAAAAGCCGTATTTTTCTGCTTTCTCTCCGTGTTGGTCGCTCAAGCGTACATTGTACACACGCTATGATGCAAAACGAGTGTGGCGAGCTGGTCTGGCGCTCGCGCTCTCCGCAACGTCACCGAATCTTGAGCTCAAGTGATCAGTGCATGCGCTCACTTCCGACAGCCGCCGCGCTAGCCCCGCGGCGCTAGTTTCCTGCAGTTTTTGGCGCGCGTTTCGAAGCTTCATTAAAACTGAACAAAATTAACGATGCTGTGACTAATTAGACTTCGCGCTGGAGAATTTGCCACTCCATGCCGTGATTACAAGACACTGTTCTACTCATTAGAACATAAAAGTCTCCAACAAAAAAAAAAATAGCTGTCATGGGCCCTTTAAGCTGAGCATCGGTCGTTGGGGGAAGGATTGGGCGAACTGGCGGGGACACCGGCGCCAAGGCTTCTGCCGGGGCAGCCATTGCAGCCGATGTGCCTTTGGTGGCTGGAAGGGGAAGCCCGAACCTCAAGTTTGCATTTCTTAGCGAACTTCAGCGACTTTGAGCGTATGTATACGTAAATTGGTGTGGGACAGCGTGACCGCATGACGAACATAAACTCGTAACATGAAAATCATGACATGCGTGTCATGAGGGGCATGATTTACATGCGACGGCCTATAGACCCTTTTCATAAACTGTAAAGCTAGCTTCCCTGCAATGCAACTTGCCCTACTAATGGCGACAGCTGCCTTTATTTAAATGCTGTCAAAATTCAAGTCGCACATGCTGCGACCCGTCTTTTGGGGATGTTTGTATCAGAAGGGCTGCGTCGACATTTTACATGCCCTATCGCAGGCAAATTGCGCTTGCACACGTTGTTTGCCGGATTGCCAATGCCGCCATTAGTAGGGCAAGCTGCATTGCAGGAAAGCTAGCTTGCAGTTTATGAAAAGGGCCTATTGCTCTCCTGGCCGTTTCGTTAATCGGATGTATACGAAAATCGGTATGTCACAATTTGACTACTTGACTAACATATCTGAGAGGCCGTAACACGAAAATCATGAAATCCATGTCATGAGCGGCATGATTTACATGCCACGGTCTTGGTGCTCTCCTGGCCGTTTCTTTAATGGGATGGGTACGAAAACTGGTATGGCACGACATAACTGCACGACGAACATAAGTTTGAAGTTTATTTATTTTCTGTCTTACACAGAAAAAGGAGTAAAACCTAAAGGCAATCTGCCTGACGGGGGCTCTTACTCCTATACGCACTCGGCGTGCATGTGCATCATTTGTGTACAAGAAACACAATACAACCAAAAAGCCAGATAAATAAATTAAATATGCACCATGCGTTGTTCTTGCTGTAAATAAAAGGAAATACATGAAACAGACACTTAATGGAAAACAAAGCATATCATTCAAGGACTTCATTATAAGCCTTCAACAAATATATATGCATATATACAAACATTCGTAGATATATATATATATACCACAGACGCATAATATTCATACACACATAGATACATACATATATACATACCCATACACATACATACCCATATTCATAGACAAAAATGGTATATCTGTAAAGTTAGTGAGGTCTATTTCATTCATAAAATATCTGAGACTTTAAGAGAAAGTTTTTTACAAACTGCTTAAAGTGCGGTGCATGATGTGACGCTCAGCGAGGTTTAATAATCGGAGTACTTGATATTCTAGTTGCTGACGTCCGTAGTTGGTTCTCATGAGTGGTGGCGTAACTGATATCTACGGGAAGAAATAGGTATGTTACTAGCATGGAACCTGTGTTTTTTTACGTGCAAGAGCAATCTATAATAGTAAATTTGATTTGCGCGGATTAAGGAGTGTTTATTAAAAAGGTTGCGAGTGGGTAAACCTCGCGGTCTACCACGGTAGTTTTCAAATACTCGTATTACTCTTTTTTGTAGTTTTATTAATTTCTCATAGTTCTTTGTAGTTGTTGTTCCCCAGATTAACGCACAGTAACTAAGTTTGGAATAAAACAGGGCGTAGTACGTTGCTTTCTTTAATGGTATAAGATTGCTCATTTTATACATAGAGCCTACTGCTTTGCTAAGTTTGTTGACATGATTGTCCCAAGAAAGATTTTTTTTAAACCAATCGCCTAGAAACTTTTGCATTGTTACTTGTTCTATGCGATTTCTTCTGAATAAAACAGTAATAGTAAGAGGCATTGGCTTACTTATAGGCTTAAATACTATATACTTTATTTTGAAATCCAAACTAGAAGAGAAGCTCACGGGAAGATGGATGCTTGAATCGATGAACAAATCGCAAAATACGATTTAGAACAGGGAATGTCGCAGGAGCCAACGTTTCGACAAGCGGACTTGTCTTCGTCAGGGCGGCAACTCTTGCCGCCCTGACGAAGACAAGTCCGCTTGTCGAAACGTTGGCTCCTGCGACATTCCCTGTTCTAAATCGTATTTTGCGATTTGTTCATCGATAGTTTGTTTTGGTGACATTTGACTGAAGTTCAATTGTTTAAGTTCAGCCAGTCAGATAATAAATCTAAATATGAATTCACTTCTTTTTCAATATGCTGTAGGGATGAATTTGAGAAAAAAAGATTAGTGTCATCCGCATACATGACTATGTTCGGTATAGGTGAAATGCTTGGGAGGTCATTAATGTCTATATTAAATAACAGTATAGATCCTAGCGGAACGCCAGTCTTAAGATGTGTAGAGGTGGCCTGATTGATTGAAACATACTGAAAACGATTAGTTAAGTAGCTTCGCATAAGGTCTAATGTCGTACCGCGTATCCCATAGTTAAAAAAGTTTAAATAACAGTATTTCGTGATTTAGACTGTCAAATGCTTTACGCAAGTCGAGGAATAAGCCGACCGTGTACAGCCGACTTTGAATATTTTGTAATGTTTACTGTTTTACCTTGAGGAGTGCATCCTCACATGATTTATTTTTTTTTGATATCCGTATTATGATGTGCTTATTATCGCATACTTATTTAAAACTCCTTCTAATCGTGAGTTTATAACAGCCTCAAAAAGTTTTGAAAAGTATTGATATAGGTCGGAAATGGTTTACAGAATGGTCTGCACCCCCTTTGTGAATTGGCGAGACTCGGGCTATTCTAAGTTTGCTTGGAAAAATTCCGTGTTCGAACATGTTATTAATGAGGCATATTTATTTTACGCATATTTTATGGGAGATGCCAGTATACCGTCAAAACCAGCAGCTGCATTGGATTTTAAACTACCGATTACTTTTTCAACTTGACGTGAAGTCGTCGGAAATAGTAGGAGAGAATTTGGCACAGATTGTTTCGTTGCAGTGAGTCTTGCATCCTGCGGATTTTCAAAGTTACAGCATTGAACAAAGTGAGTGCTGGTTCATCGTCTGTAAGGGGATCGTTTACCGAAGATGTTCGCAAGTCTTCAGAAGCAGCATTGCCGCCAGACAGCTTTTTAATTTCCAGCCAAATCTTTTTTGGATTCGTATAAATACGTAAAAAAAACCTTTTCATAATATTTTTCCTTCGCTTTTCTTAACTCTGAAGAAATTTGGTTACGATACACCTTAAATGCGGCTAATTGATTGGTACATTTGATTTTTCCTTTTAATTTTTGTGAAAATCGCAGCATTAACCCGCGGTTTCCTAATTTTTTTAGGTCGTTTTATAACATTATGTTCCGGGAAGGCCTTGTCATAACAAGCAATCAGTTTATCTAAAAATGAATTGTATGCCTTATTTGGGTAACCTTCACGGAGTTCAGATTCCCAGTTAATTTCACTAATAAGTGAGGGAAAATGGTCTGGCGTCGTAGTATCAATGAGGCGGTAGGAAAAGGTGGAATTTTTTGGAGTAGGGAAGAAAACAGAAAATTGATGACTTATTTCAACGGACATGGCACCAGAAATCACAGAGGGAGCATGTATATCTAACAGGGTTGCACTAGAAGCGGTCACTCGTGTTGGCAAGGTTATAATATTCGAGCATGCGTAAGAGTGCAACAACTGCCTATATTCTCTAGTTGTTGCATTTTTTGCCATCATGTCTATGTTCGTATCACCTAGTTTGACGAACATTTTGCCTGTTTCGCTGAGATAAGATAGAAGATTATCTATATAGGAAAAGAAATCATTTTTTGTTGCCGCGTGGTGGTCTATAAACTACTGAAAATGCTACTGCTTTAAGATAAATAGTGAGGCATTCAATGTTTTGATTGCTTACCGAGAAGTCTGAAATTGCCTCCGAATTTAGACCATTTCGTACAGTAAATTTCCAGGAAGGGGAAATTGTAGAGAAGGTGACTTTGTCGTGGCGAACTTGTCCTCAGTTCCCACCTTCTCCCTCCTTCCTGCTTCTCTTCCTTTTTGAGCCGAGCTCCTCCAGCTAGCGTTGCTGCTGCGAAGAAGGATGGACGGAAGCCTTCCTGCTACCTGTCCACCGTCGCGTTGTCGACTTGAAGGATGGAGACCAGCCTTTCACACAAACACAATGTGACTTTATATACCAGTAGACCGCGGTCTACTGGTATATAAAGTCACATTGTGTTTGTAAAGCCTATGTGTTTGTAAAGCTTGTAAAGCCTATGTACGCGTACATAGGCTTTACAAGCTGTGCTTCCGACGTTGGTTAGTAGGACCTAGGTGGAGCCATCGGTTGGTAGGGCTTCGCGGTGGGACCGTCGCTCCAATTCGGCAGAGCCGACCAGTGCATAGCACCTCTCCTGCGACCTCAACCACCGCCCGGACTCGTACCAGATGTCCCCTCTAGTACTATCCGCGCCCTAGCCCCGGTTGGGAGGACCTAGGTGGAACGATCGCTTCCATTCGGCAGAGCCGACCCCAGTGCATAGCACTGCTCCTGCGACCGTAACCACCATCCGGACTCGTGCTAGATGTCCTCTCTAGCACTATCCACTCCGTCCTCGCCAACCTTCTGGCTACCTTCCAACCTTCTGCTCACCTTCAGTCTTGCAACCTCTGCTTCCAACCTTGCTTCCAATCCTCCTGCCAGGGAAGAGGGGCCACCTTATATCCCCTGGTTGCTCCGCCCCTGAATCCCTCACAGCCAATCACAAACGCCGAACTTCAGGCGCCTCACTAACAAAAGACAACCCGCGAACAATAACGTGGGTACGCTTGCTGCCCACCGCTCCGCGGGGGGGGGGGGGGGCGAGGGCGCCAAACCAGCTGTACAATACATTTCCACAATGGTCGCCTCCTACCCCGCATGTTCACCACGTGGCTGTGCGTCTTTTCCGGCGCCTACTTGACCACCTCGGCATACCTCATTCTCCGTCTCATTCCGACGACCTTTACACGTACATAAGCAGCTAAGCCGCCACCCCGTGCGTAGGTGCGGTTTAGTCCGTGACACTTGTAATTATCAAGCAAGAAGGGGTAATCCTTATCAGAAAGCCACGTTTCGGTAGGCAAAAGTACATCGAGATCGGCTTCGGTCTGTTGAAGCAACTCTTCAACTTTGTCTTGCTTATTTTTTAGGCTTTGGGTATTTAAATGAAAGATTAAAACTAGAAGAGAAGCTCAGGGGAAGATGGATGCTTGAATCGATGAACAAATCGCAAGGTACGATTTAAAACAGGGAATGTCGCGGGAGCCAACGTTTCGACAAGCGGACTTGTCTTCGTTGCCGCCCTGACGAAGACAAGTCCGCTTGTCGAAACGTTGGCTCCCGCGACATTCCCTGTTTTAAATCGTACCTTGCGATTTGTTCATAAATGAAAGATTGAAATATGGTCTTCAAGTTCAACAGATATATTTCTGAAGGAAACATAATCGTGATAGAGACAGCCATCGAGTGAAGCCATGACTATACCCAAAAGTTAAAAAATGCTTTGAGGGAATAGGATTAGGTTATCTTGCTAATGTCGTCGATGCTGAAGGTATGCAAAACAGGAGATGTTTCGTTACGTCTAGCCATTACTTTCCCTCCAGTGGTCCACTCATATATCCAACCGGCCTCATTTTTCTTTTGTTTCGCTGCACTCAATAATTGCTTGCCTTGCCTTGTTAAATGCTCATTGATGAACACTGGGCGATTTTCATCAAAACCAAGCATTCTGGCATCAATTTTTTCCTTTTCATAAGTGACAGGTCATAACATGAAAATCATGACGTGCATGTCATAGCTGCATGATTTACCGGCGACGGTCATGGTGCTCTCCTGGCCGTTTCGTTAATGGGATGTATATGAAAATTTATGTGGCACAACATGACTGCACGACGAACATAAAGAAGAGGTCATAACATGAAAATCATGATATGCATTACATGAGCGGCATTATTTACATGCCAGGTCTTGGAAGACTGTGGAAGACTGGCTCACGTAGTATACGAACGGGTGAGCGCACATAATAAGTGGGATGACCCAGCCAAGTTATCCCACGTCGTCTTTTATCTGGCTGGCGTTGCCCAACTGTGGTTTCATAACCACGAAGCCGACGTATCGACACGGTCAGTTTTCGAGACGACCTTTGCAGGAGTATTTGGCCAACCTGCTGCGCGCGGTACAGCGCTTGCGCACCCGAGCACAGCAGACCACCGAGGCGTTCATGAGTTATATCGAAGACGTCGTGGACCTCTGTAAACGTGTCGATACTGGCATGGCCGAAGCTGCCAGAATACATCCTCAAAGGCATTGATGATGGCGCGTTCCATAGCGCGGAATCCGCGCACCGTTTCGGAAGTCGTCACTCTTTGCCAAAGCTAAGGAAACAACGAGCCTCCACTCGGCAGCTTCCTCGAAGCAACGACTCGTTGGCAAGCCACCATGCCTGACCACGCCTTATTCCTTGAACAGGTGAAGGAGTTCGTCCGTGGCTCGCCAACTTTCTCTAGTTCCCAGAACTGGTGCAACAATTTACTCACACAAAATGTCTGTTCAAACACAGGGATCAGGCAACCATAAAAATTGTTCAAGTTTTCCACGTCAACAAAAACGGTTCCCGCTGCATCAGCATGCCATCGATAGCCCTGCATGAAAAGGAAATTTCATTTTTGAATCAGTTCATCACTTAGCATATCTTGGTTTGGTACTAACGAGGCTTTTTTATATTTTATTGCACACTTTTCCACCTGCGTCATGGGATCACGTGGGTGTGGTCAGTGCTGTTAAATATGCGTGTGTTGCTAAATAAAAGTTAGTTGTGAGACAGCGCTGTGGTTTCCTTCTTCTTTTTCTCTAGTTCCGATCGCTCAACTCGAAGGTGTAGTAGGAGTAACCGTTGGTGATTACTCAGTGTTATAACTATGTAAAGCTTCATTAAGAATATGACAATGTTCAGTGCACTAGACATTTAGAAAATTTGAGAAACCGAGAGAACGGAACCTGTACAAACAGAAGAAAATTCACATCGTTCATCGTACAATTGTGCGGAATGTATAAGAAATTCAGCAGCACATTCACTGCACACGAACAGGAACACTGTGCGAACACAAGACAGTTCCAACAGTCTCTGCACACATAAGTACGGAATGTACAACACAGCTTACAGTGGTTTCACTATTGAGGTAAAGACAATTCAACAATCAGGCCACGCATGTGTGCGGAATATATAAGACAATTCACAGCTCTCACCACTACGGAGAAGACAATTTAATACTGGTGTCACACGGGCGTTTCGAAGGCCTTCGAACCGATAGTCAATCGACTCAAAGGTCAAGTTTGAGCTGCTACACGGGCGGTTTCAATGGCCATCGAGTCAATAGTCTATCGAGTCAACTGAGCAGCCCACAACTCCTTTGAGATTTCGAAGGCCATTGAACGACGGAAGCGGAAGCGGCGCGAACTCCGAGACTTGGCGCACCGGCAGCTCCCGCGCGCGCTAGTTTCTGAGGCCATGGCCCTATTTATGTCGTTGTGTCAATAAGTAGAATCCTACACCTGTGAAAAATATTGTAAACGTGCCGAGAGGCCAACGGTCTCACTTTATTGCATTAGTTCTGGAGCGAATACGCCGTCATTGCCATAAAAAAATGCCATGCATCTGGTGGGATACACTGCGTGTTGCGCCATCTGGTGTCTACGAATCAAACCAATTTTTGGGGCTCACGATAGGCACTTAGGCTTAGCAGTGTCAAAATCGGCAAGTTTTCTGAATAACGACTGCAAAACGTCGCGCATATTTTGTCCCTTTTGATACATGAGATTAAGAGAAGGCTCTATTTAGAGTTTGTTTCTTGCCGTCGATGCTAATAGCAAGCAACTAGTGTGAATTAGAGTTGAAGCGGGTGCCTTGGTTGCCGCCATGTTGTTGCGAAACCACTCGGCGACTCAACGGCCGTTGAAAACTGCCGTGTAGCAGCGCCTGAATGCATATCGAGTCGATAGAGTTGTGGGCTTTTCGAAGGTCATCTACTCGAAGGCCTTCCAATGTGCCCGTGTAACACAGGTATAACAGTTCTCGCACACCTGTGTGCGGAACATAGATGCGAAGACTAACAAGGCGCAAAAAATTACACTCAGTACTACTTAAGTATAACATAATCTGCAAAGTGGTTTGGCTTCTTCCGGCTCCTTTTGGAGCGGCGCCTCTGAGAAGGGCTTGGTGATTGCGCTTCATCACCTCGAGAGCCGTCGCACAAGGCGCGGACCCTGCGCTTGAAGTCGCATCTTCACCGCCTGCACTCGCAGCCTCAGCTGCAGCATGACTTTCCGAACTCAAGTCCGGTTCGACGACCTCAGCTGTAGGTGAAGGTTGAATACGAACAACTGCTTCACCTGGTGTATTTGTACCAGGTACACCAACTGGAATGTCCCCCCCCCCCCCCCTTGCGAACGAAGAATCTATATAAGAAGGCCACATAGACAAATAGTCTGCTCGGTAAGTCGAAGACGCGGAAGTTATGGGCAGGAGCTTTAGGTGTTGAAGCCGAATCCGTATGAGATTACGCGAATCGTTCCATATGTTGCTGTATCAGGAAAATGACGACGAATGTTAGGCTGGCTTCAAAGGTGAACATTTTGACAGAGATCTGTCTGGTTGGGACGAAACTACAGGTGAAAAAAGGGGAGGACACCAACCAAAATATAATCATCAAGTGGTAAAAAACTTTACATGAAAGATGACAAAAACCCGACGTTTCGGGTCTTCAGGGGTGACTCGAGGGCACCAGACAGCAGCAGTGCTTATAAGGCCTTTTTTCTTCTTCTTTCCTCTCTCTTCCTTTTCTCGGTTTTTCAAACCGAGGGGGGTCATGCTAGTGACGAACCAGGTGCCGGATTCCACTAAAATAGACACTCGGCATTGTACCTGCCGACTGGTTCACGTTACCAGGTGTCGCCTGAATGTGCCATGATTCAACAAAAAGCCGCCTGTGAAAACTGGTTTCCAAGTCGAGGACGCGGGAGTTGTCAAAGGCGATGCGGTGGTCGTTCACCTCGCTGTGCTCAGCTGACGCCCTCCTTTGTCTATCGAGCTTGCGGACATCGTTCCTGTGCTGTCGTAGCCTTTCGGGAAAGTTCTTCATCTCAACCACGCGCCACAGTCAGAACAAGGAATGGAGTAAATCGCACCTTGCGCTCTCTCTCTCGGCAGCCTGTCCTTCGGGCGCGGAAAGAAACGGCCAAGCGTGGAAATTGGCTTGTGTGCTACTCTTATTCCCTGCTCCGACAGCACACGTGCGAGCGCTTCGCTGGTACTCTGAACGTAGGGAATACACACACGTATGGGCTTGGAAGGCGGCGGGTCAGTGTCCTTTCGAAGGGGTCGGCGGGGATTAGTCAGGCGGCTAGCAACCTTTCCAACGAAGGCTTTCGAGTAGCCGTTCTTTAGAAGGTCGCTTCTGACCACCTGTTCTTCATCTATCCGAAGAACAAACCCTCCGTGCACGGGTCAGCATAGCCGAAACCACCGCCGCTTTATGGTGGAAAGGGTGGTTCGAGCTAGCGTCGAGATAGCGACCGGTGTGAGTCGGCTTTCGGTACACCGAGAACTGGAGCATACCATCCACCTTTGTCACGAGGACATCAAGGAACGGCAAGCAGTTGTTCTTTTCCAGTTCCACGGTGAACTGAATGGCCGGCTCGGTCGAGTTCAGGTGGGCAGTGAATGCGTCTACGGCAGAAGTTTTAAGAATGCAGAAGCAGCCGTCGACATACCGCAAAAATATCTTCGGAGTGATGTCGGCCGACTGCAATGCTCTTCCTTCCACCGCTTCCATCACGAGGTTCGCTGTTGTGACAGGCGACGCCCCCATTGCTGCACTAGTTCGCTGCTTGCAGTACTCTCCGTTGACGGAGAAGTACGTGCTGCTGAGACAGAAGCTCAGCAGGCGGCTCAGCTCCGTCGACGCTCAGGCTTGTTCTTTCCCCGAGGTTCTTGTCACGCTCTAGTGCCTCCCGCGCTGTGGTCACCGCCAGCTGAACGGGAACGCTTGTGAAAAGGGAGACCACGTCAAAGGATACGAGGCATTCGTCTTCGCAAACAGAAACAGGGGACAGGAGTTGAACAAAATGGCTGTTGTTCCTTGCGTAGGTCGGCGTGTTTCCCACGAGAGCAGCAAAAGTCTTGTGCAGAAAACTTGACAGGGTTCGAAGTGGAGATGTGAAATCCACAATCGGCCTCAAAGGAACACCGGACCTATGGATCTTGGGGAACCCGTAGAAGCCAGGTGCACTACCGTTTCTGCATATCAAACGAAGGTGTAGAACTGGGTGTTCCCCAAACACGTCTCCTAGCAGCTTGTTGAGGTCACTTTGTCCTGTGCTGTAGGGTCCTTCTTTAGTTTGACGTAAGCGTCACTCTCAAGGTGGTCTCGCCGGGACGACGCGGTGGCATCCTTCATCTGCAGGCAAGATGACAACGGTGGGGTCCTCGCGCAGCTTTGGAAGCGAGAAAGCGCATCAGCTAAACACAGCTCCTTTCCCAGTTTATAAACCGCTTCGACAGGGAACCTTCTTAAAGCAAGCCGCATGCGTTGAAATGGCAGCGGGCATTCGCAGCTTCATCGACGAATACTTCGCACTGCCCAGAGACATAATGTTGGAACGAACGATGGCGCTTCCGTTTAAATTTGAACGTACCGCGCTGCTCAAACGCAAGCGTCTAGTTACAACAAACACCCTGTAATGGCGAATCACTATGTTCATTGTCGGCCCGCCAGGTGCTCTACGCCGTGTCGCCACAAGCCGGCCTAAGGCCTTTTCCTGCAGTGTCTGCGGCTCTACTCGCACAAAGTGAAAAGCGGTATGTGAGCCACGAAAAATGGTGCTCCAGCAGGCGGTCTCCCTCTTGCACTAAGACATGAAATATTCATCGAGCAGGGAGGGGTGAAAGAAAATGGTCGGGGCAGATTCGGTGTAATATTTACCGTGCAAGGAGGAGCTGCATATGGATGACAGAGCCAGTGCAGTGTTCGAGGAAGAGTTTGAACAATGCGCTTATAATCAATTCAGGCGTCGCTCCTCGAGCCGCGTTCTAGACTGTGGCGAATCTGCATAGGCACACAGGCTCTTCGGGCAAATACTCCGCACTTGGAGAATTCGCTGGCAAGGCCGCTGTCCAGCAGACCTGTCGCACTTGATTAGTTAATTGTGAGCGGGAAAATCGGCAGGCCTCGTTTCAAGTGTTAGGGGATATTCTCGGCGAACCAATGACTTCCTAAAGGAAACGTGAAATGGTTATCGAATCGCGGCAGCACTTGCTAAAGATGAAAGACCTGTACCTGCGGCCACACTGCTTGCCGGTATCCGATGAACCAGCTGGTGTTTCGGCAACAGATTGTGTGCCAAGATGTACCCCCAGCAATGTACTGCGGAACAGCGCCGTGTAAGAAGAATCCGCGCGTATCTTTAAACCTCTCCCAAAATACGAGGAATGCGAGCAGTGCCGACAGGATCAGGGCAGTACGACTAGAAAGAAAGCAAGCCGGAACGAAAAGGAGATTCAGCATCGCATAGGCGCAGCGTGGTCTAACAATTCTGCTAGTCCCTGGACTGCGCGTGTTGTACCGCATGACTTTTTCAAGGCTGAAGGCCGATCAAGCCACGTGCACACTACGCGTCACTCCTCGGGGCATTCAATAGAGGAAGCAGTGTGACGCCCGTGTAGCGATAAAGAAGCTGAGATAGTTACCTGGCAGGCAGTCATGTATGGAGAGGTGTCGCTAAAGGTTGCCGCCATTGGTCCGGCAGCCACGTGGGCCTAATTGTATGCAAAAGGCGCACAAGGTGTTAAAGGCTGTTGGCTCGCCGAGGCTAGAGAAATCACCGTGATGCTATATACACGCTGAAAGACGCAAGAGGCGAAGTTATGTACAAAGTAACGATGAGGTGCTTGGCCCTGAAGCAGCAGCTCGAGCATGGCTCGCTGAAAACGTCCTCGTTGTCGTCTTTATCGCCTCTCGGCGTTCGGGGGTCCGTAGCCCCTCCCGGCGTTTGGATGGATCCGAAGCAGTGTGGTAGGCCTTGAGGCTACTGATGTGCACTGTGTTTCCCTATCGGAGAGGGCGAGGAGGCATTGACCGGGGCAGTCTCGTACGTTATGGGCGTCACTTTGCGGAACACAGGGCCCTGTGAGTTCCACGCACAGGGGGCGGCCACAGGAGTACGAGCTCACCAGGCGAGAAGTGTGCGCCGGACATCGTAGTGATGGCGCTGTGCGGTTTGCGAGGCCTTCACGGTTGGCCACGGCAATGGCGTCGCGCGCGTACTCGGTGGCTGAGGTGGCCGCCAGGGGAACAGCGGTGTCAAGGGGCAGGAGCGGCTCGCGGCCATACAACATATAAAATGGAGAGAATCCGGCAGTGGCGTGACGGGAAGAATTGTACGCGAACGTGACATAAGGCAGAACAACGTCCCAGTCATGGTGCTCTTTCGAGACGTACATTGACAGCATGTCTGTGAGGGTCCGGTTCAAGCGTTCCGTCATACCGTTCATATGAGGATGGTAGGGTGCGGTCATGTTTGGTGAAGCAGGAACGTAATAAGTCGTCGATAACTTCCGAGAGGAAATTGCGGCCACGGTCACTGAGCAGATGTCGCGGAGCGCCGTGAATTAAGATGGTGTCACGCAGGAGGAAATCTGCGACATCGGTTGCACAAGTCGGAAGAGCCCGCGTGATGGCATAACGTGGCGTAGTCCGTTGCGACGGCTATCCATTTGTTCCCGGAGGATGATATTGGGAAGGGGCGGCTCCACGGAAGAACGGCTCCACGGGAATGTCTATCGGGCGGAGATCACCAGCTGAAGTAGCACCTGTGTTTTTCGATGCTGACATGAACCGCAGGAAGCAACGTAGCGTCTGAATGATCGAGCGAGGCGGGCCAGTAAAAGCGACGGCGGATGCGGTCGTATGTGCACGATACACCTAGGTGTCCTGCAGTGGGTGCGTCGTGAAGAGAACAGTGCGACGTAGCTGTCTGGAGATCACTAGAAGTGGTTCAGGCCCGTTTGAGAGGAAGTTACGGCGGTAGAGAACGCCGTACTTGAGGAAGTATACCGGCAGCGTCGATGCTCGGTCGATGAGTGCTCGAAGAGAGAGAGTGTTGTTCGTCTGTTAGTAAAGACAGAAAAACTGCTATCTGACATTGCCGGTGGTATCATCGGGCCTGTCGACCGGGTAACGGGACAAGCAATCGGCGTCCTTGTGCAGCTGGCCGGACTTGTATATATAAGAATATTCTTGGAGGCGCAGCGCCCATCGGCCAAGTCGTCCTGTAGAGTCTTTCAGGGAGGAAAACTAGCAGAGTGCGTGATGGTCTGTGATGACCGAAAAGGATCGTTCGTACAAGTATGGGCGGAATTTGGCGACTGCCCAAACGAGCGCCAGGCACTCGCGCTCAGTAATGGAGTAGTTGCGTTCTGACGGTGAGAGCAGCCTGCTGGCGTAAGCGATAACGTGGTCGCTGCCGCCCTGCCGTTGCGCTAACACTGCACCGATACCGTGGCCAGTGGCGTCGGTACGAACTTCGGTTGACGCAAAAGGGTCAAAATGGGCCAATATGGGCGGCATTGTAAGTAGGCGTATGAGCTGAGCGAACGCCGAAGCCTCTTTGGTTCGCCCCACTTAAAAGGAACATCTTTCTTCAAGAGCTCAGTAAGTGGTCGGGCTATCATAGCAAAATTCTTCACAAAGCGGTGGAAATACGAACATAGCCCGACGAAGCCGCGTACATCTTGTGCACACTGGGGAACAGGGAAGTTCGTAACAGCACGGATTTTGTCTGGGTCCAGTTGTACTCCGCTCGTATCTACGAGGTGCCCAAACACGGTGATCTGGCGACGGCAAAAGCGGCGCTTGGACGAATTAAGTTGCAGACTGGCTCACCGAAAAACGTCCAGGATTTCTGACAGGCGCTCGAGGTGAGTCGTGAAGGTCGAGGAGAATACTATAACGTCGTCCAAATAGCATAGGCATGTGGACCATTTGAATCCTTGAAGGAGTGAGTCCATCATGCGTTCAAATGTAGCCGGCGCGTTGCAGAGACCGAACGGCATCACCTTGAATTGAAATAACCCGTCAGATGCAACAAAGGCAGTTTTTTCACGGTCTAAGTCGTCCGCAGAGATCTGCCAGTAGCCCGAGCGAAGGTCAATAGATGAGAAGCGACGGGCACCGTGGAGGCAATCAAGGGCGCCGTCAATACGTGCTAAGGAGTACACGTTCTTTTTTTTTTTGTAGCCTTGTTGAGGTGCCGATAGTCCACGCAAGAACGCCAAGAGCCATCTTTTTTTTTAACCAATACGGCGGGTGAGGCCCATGGACTGCATGACGGTTCAATGATGTTCTTGGTTCTTAACTTCTGCTTGAATGACTTGACGCTCGGCAGGCAGACACCCGATACGGACGTCTATGAATAGGAGAAGCGTCGCCAGTATCTATCCGAGGTTTCACGGCTGTAGTCGGGCCCAAAGGACGCTCGTTAAGGTCAGAAATATCGCGGTAGGAAAAGAGAACGCGGCACAGTTGGCCGGCATGATCTGACGAGAGGTCGGGAGCTATCATTTTCTTGAGATCTGGCATAACACAAGTCGCAGATGGTAAAGATGCGGTTCGGTCGGCTGCATCGTCCGCCATTGTGATAGCTGATATGGGGCAATCATCGAATGCGTTTATCTGCGCCAGAGACATCCCTCGTGGCAGCACTTGTGTTGTCAAGCCAAAGTTGACCACAAGCAGACAGGCGCTATTCGAAGTTACAGATAAAAAGTGCGCGGGACTGTAGTACCTCGACCGAGGAGGACCTCGATCACAGGGGTCGCGATGTAGTCCCCATCAGGCACAGGTAGGTCTGAGATCAACTCAAGGTACGTTAGAGTGGACGGTGGTAAGCGAACCAAATCCGCCGAACTGAGACGACGGGAGGGGGGGGGGGGGGGGCCCCTTCTATGGGGTCCAGACGAGGCAGGTCAAGTCGGATAGTACCAGTTGAGCAGTCTATCAGGGCGGAATCCGCAGATAGAAAGTCCAGGCCAAGAATGACGTAGTGGGGGCAGCGAGCGAGTACGGTGAAAAGGACGACGGTAGAACGATCAGCTGTGCAGACGCGGGCGGTGCACATACGCCGTCCGCGACACGGACAGTGTGCGTTGCGGCGGGGGTTAGAACTTTCTTCAGCCGTTTTCGTAGATCAGACGTCATCACACATACATGGGCGCTCGTGTCGATGAGAGCACAGACAGGAACGCCGTCCACTTGTGCATCAAGCAGGTTCACATTGGTCGGGATCGTCAGTTTTTGCGGCAATGCAGTGGCGCCTCCGGGCGCTGCACCGCTTAGTTTTGCGGTTGACAGCGTTCGAGGGAACTTGGAGAATACCAGCGGCGGGGCTGAGGCGAGCGTCACTGACGGCGTTGGGGCGATGGTGATCGTGAGTATGGGCGGCTCCATGCACAAGGTTGAGTGGTAGTGTAATCGGCGCAAGCGGCATAGGGACAGGAAGTATCCAGAATACATGCTCATCATCATCGTCAGCTTGTCTACGCCCACTGCAGGGCAAAGGCCTCTCCCATAGATCTCCAATTAGCCCTGTCCTGTGCTAACTGGACCCAATTTATATCCGCAAGCTTCCTGATCTCATATGCCCACCTAACTTTCTGCCGCCCCCTCCCCCGCTTGCCTTCTCTAGGAATTCACTCTGTTACCATTAATGACCAACGGTGTCTTGTCTTCGCATTACATGGCCCGCCCACGCCCATTTCTTCTTCTGAATTTCTATTAATATGTCCCTAACACGCGTTTGTTCCCTAACGCACTCCGCTCTCTTGTCCCTTAAGGTGCAGCGGTTGCGTAGAGCATCCGCCTCGCGTGGAAAAGGACCGTGGTTCGAATGCCGGTTCCGGGCAATTCACCACCGGATTAAAGAAATTCACACCATCTTCCCAAAGGGAATTCTGATGGGATGCGAAGCACCCGCGTTAGCGCCGTTCAACCCCTGACGCCACCCGTGCGCAACGCTGCTGCTTCGCATCCCATCAGGGTTCCCTTTGGGAAGATGGTGTTAATTTTGCGCGTGAACCGACGAGTCGGCGGTGTAGCGAGCGGCGGTCGCGGTAGCAGAGCGAGCGGCGGTAGCGGCAGATGTTGCGGGCGAACGGACGAGGCGACAGCTGCGGGCGCTGCGGCGAGCGCGCGGCAGGCGAGGGAGAGAGTGACGTCAGCGCGCACTGCGAGGGGAGCGTGACGTCAACGCGCAGCTGCGACGTGACCTACTTGGCACCGCTCCAACACCTGCGGCGAGGGAAGCGCGTTGCGGCGCGTTCGTACGGACGCACGGAGGGACAGCGTTACACAGACTAGTCAAAGAGCTGCTTCGCATCTAAAATCTGCGTGTTGATAGAATTGCAGAAAGAGGCTTGAGGTGCGGCCGGATCCCGGTGACCGCAGCGGCACTCCCTCACCAGAGCAGTATGGGCCGCCCTGGTGCAGTACGGCCATGACCTCCCATGGATACGCTAGCATACATGTTTGGTGCAGATGAATACCGGGATAGGTGCCCGATCCCGCGACAGATGAAGGAAATCGGCTTGTCGACAGCAGTGCCATTCCGGGGAATTGCGAAAACGCGGCTGGTAATAAGGTGGCGAACGAAGTGGCGTACCACGACATGGGTCAGGGTGATGCGTCGAGCAGACTGAGTGGATTCCCATGTTGGCGAACTCCTCGAGGACAACTGCATGGATCATAGAGAGCGGGACTGACGGTCTGAAGGAGGGGCTGAGCTCGAAGGTCGCTGGACAAGCGGCCTCAATTTCTCGGCGCACAATCCGAATAACATCGCAAGCTGTATCGTCGGAACTAGGAACATCGGCGCAGGAAGACGTCGCCGCGGTGTTAGGCAAGGGGGCAAATTGATGAAGGATTTGTCTGCTTTTTTTGCGATTTCCGGGCGCCGGAATTCCTTGATCGCTGCATGAGCCGTCGACACGTTGTTAAATACAAGTAGGTTGAAGGCGTCACTTGCAATTCCATTAAGAAAAAAATCCACAGCATATCCACGGAGTGAATGATGATGAGTGGGCGAAGCTCCGGATGTTCATCGTAGATCGTGCCGAGTTCCGGATTAATTTAGTTAACGCGCACGCTACGAATCCTCATGGTTCAACTACGCACAAGTGGAATCTCCCACCGGCACTTCATTGCAAGTCAAGATCCAGTGCATATATATATATATATATATATATATATATATATATATATATATATCGGTGGCCGGTGAACGGTTCTCCAGCGCGAGCAGTCGGTATTTTTCAATCAAGAAACTCGCTAGAAGACGCTGCCTGCGTCAAGTGTGTCTCTCGCGGGTGAGGGCGCGTTCTCCTTCTTCGCGAGCTGGTAGCGCGTTCATTGAAGAAAGAGCGTTTCCATAGTCAACGTGCGCCTTTCGCTCTCTCTGTCTCTCTCCCACAAGACAGCAGATGGAAGAGTGAGAGAACTCGCACGCCGGTAGGCACGTGCCGAGGGCGAGCGCGAGCTTCCCGGCGGCGCCAGGTGGCTACATACATAGTACTACAGTGGAGGGCCGCGGTGGTGTAGTGGTTACGGTACTCGGCTGCCACCCAAAATACGCGGGTTCGATCCCGGCCGCGGTGGTCGCATTTTCGATGGAGGCGAAAATGCCAGAGGCCCGTGTACTGTGCGTTGTCAGTGCACGTTAAAGAACCCCAGGTGGTCTAAATTTCCGGAGCCCTCCACTACGGCCTTTCTCTCCTCTCTATCTCTTTCACTCCCTTTCCCCCACCCCCACGGACGCTTAGCCGTGCTCCCTACATGGGCTGCAGAAATTAGCGCCCTTTCCTAACCGAACCACAATCATCATCATCATCATCATCCCACACCCTAAGGAGCTTCGCCCCTAATATGGGCAACCTTCTCTTCTTCCATCATGTGCGTGTCGACTTTTTGGAAGAGGGCCAAGACATCCTGAATATACATCATGTGAGGCTCGCTTGACCTACACGAAAACTATAAGTAATTGCACCAAATGCAAGAACAGATCGAGCACTTGCATGGCGCATCAAAGCAGATGATTGATTGAGTGACTTCCGAATCTGAACGTCCCAAGACCACGGTATCATTATGAGCGGAAGGCTTCGGGAATTCCAGCCAACTGGCTTCTTTAACGTGCACCGACGGCCTCAACGATCCGCCTCCACCGAAATGGAGCCCCGCCACGGTGGTCCAGTGGCTAAGGTACTCGGCTGCTGATCCGAGGGTCGCGGGATCAAATCCCGGCCGCGGCGGCTGCATTTCGATGGAGGCGAAATGTTGAGGACCATGTGCTGTGCGATGTCAGTGCACGCTAAAGAACCCCAGGTGGTCGAAATTTCCGGAGCCCTCCACTACGGCGTCTCTCATAATCAGAACTGGTTTTGGGACGTTAAACCCCACAAATCAATCAATCACCGAAATGGCGGCCGGGATTCGATCCCGCGGATCAGCAGCAGCCGAATGACCAAGGCATTCGCATGAGAGCCCGCCATCTGTGGAGAAAAGTAACCACGTGATGGCGAATGGGCTGCGAAGCGGTGGCGGTACTTTTCAGGTTTCTTTAACCGAGCGCTGGGGCCGCTGCGTCAGCGTGGGGACTGAGAAGAACCCCTTGGTTGTCCCCAGCGTACCATGGCGCAGCATGTCCAATATCGCCTCAAAGAGTGCGTCTCTGCCGCGCATAAATTTCGCGTCACATACGACGCACTTGCTCACTGTGCTTATCGATGGCTGCCGGGCATCTCTGTCAGACGCGCAATACCGCCCACCCCGGCATCTCATTCTTCTGAAGCTGCATGCTATAATATGTGCTGCGTCTTTCTTTGGCAGCAGTGCAAGACGTATGAGCTTTTTTTTTTTCATTCCTGAAGGTAGTTGGCTCAGTTTTCGAGACCTTATTTTGACTTGTAAATTCACGCTTTACTCAGTGAAAAAAAAAAAAAAGCATTTCATTGTGCGGGACAACGTCTGCACGATATGCCAGCTTATCTCGTCAAAGTAGTCGTGCTAACTATTCAGCGGGAAGCCCCTGTCACCGCGCGGATGAGCGAAGGGCCACGCGGGATATTAACTCCCTGCTGCGCGGCGTCGCTCAGAAAAAGTTCCGAGCAGTTTTAAAGCTGCATCCCCTCCTGTCAAAGTCGCCACGGCACGCTTCCCAAGCTGCGGTCGTGAAACAAGTCGGCTTAATTACGTTCCCATGTAAGAGCCCTCTCCTTCCCCAGAGAATCTCTTCCGACGCGTCGTGCTGACATAGATGAGGATCTGCAAACAGCTGAGCCAAACCTCACTTTCCCCATCTGCGGTGATCACGGATACACGAAACCTGCCACTGAGTTGACCTTGCTTGCTTTCAGTCGTTCTTTTCATGGAACTCGGTCTAACTAGGGCCAACTTATTAACGTACATTAGGAAGATTCGTCCGATGTTCAGCGTCTTAACGATTGCACTTAAAAATCGATGTGCTCTGATGCACGTGTTCCTTTTCCCGCGATTCCGAAAGCTAGAATGTCCTTGTGCTGCGTTCAATTACCTGCGGAGAATTCTGCGCCGTTAAACGCCGCAGCAATGGCACCGTGTGAACATTTTGTTCTATTGATGGGCCGCATGGGAAGAGGGAGATGCTGACCTCAGCCGTCGGCAACTGCTTGAAAATTTGCTCGAACATGCATGCGCACAGCTCATCGTCAAACATGACGGGCGGAAAAGCAAGGCGTGCTGGCGTCTACATCCCGCGTGACAAGAAAGTACAGGTTTTACTTTTAGCACTCGTCACGACGTTTGTGTTCGTGGCGCTTCCGCAATGCTGTCTTCTTTCGCGAACCATATATGCGGATTTGTGCATGCGCAATCGGCGCGTACGCTGGCAGTCAGCGATCGTCCTCGTTTACGCTGCGTCGTTTTTCTTGAAGGAGTTTAACATTACCAATTCGAGTTACGAGAGAGACGAGAAGGTTGGTTACCCTGCAACGTGAATGTGCGCCAGGATCGCTAAGCCCATACGCACTCACAAAAAGGAAATTCTCCGTATAGGCGACGGTGCACATTAGGCTGCATTCTTAGACAAGGCGCAGAAACCAGAACACCGAAATTCGATGCACATGCGGCGTGCTGTAGTGGAACCGACGACGCGCGCGTTATCCATTGGCGCAGGGCGCGCCTAACTTGCATGATGCTCTCTTCTCGAATGGCGCCGCGACTGTTATACCTTGCATGCCCGAGGCGTACGTGAAACAAGAAGCATCTTATCAATACCTCTGGCTGTTATTTTCAACCAGTCCTTTACGACAGGCGTATACCCAGGGTGTGGGGGTTTTCTCTACTATTACTAGCAGCGGCATCGCCGCTAGCAACCCCGTGCCGTGGGTTCGAGCACTCGACGAGCAGAGAATGTGGCAGTTGCGTTCGCGCTCGCTCATCTCAGCCATGCATCGCCGCGTTGCCGCGCGCGTCAGCCCGCTGCCCGTCTCGAAGCGGGACGGCACGAACCGCCGCACGCGTCGAAAGAGGAGAACATTAGGCGTCATTCTCCTGGCATGGTAATTAATGAACACGTTAAATAAAATAAACAAAACAAGGCCGAATGTAAGATCGAATCAAATATAAACAAAGGATAACAATAACGATAAACAAACACGCGAGAAAACAAGAACACAAAGAACAATAACAATGAACAACACGCGAACATACAATAACACACAAAGACAATAAACAGTACAACGCGAACACACAATACATACAAAGACCACGCAAGAGGGCGAGCCACCAAACCCCGGCCAGCGCACCCGCGATCGCGCGCCCCTAGAAAGGGAAAATAGAAGGAAAAGAACATACAGACATGGGAGACGGTCGCAGGCCGCTGGGGCCCGGGACGACGAGGCCTCGTCGTCCGGACGGTCGCAAAAGCACGTTCGCACCGCTCCGGGTCGCCGCGAGTTCTCCCCAGCATCTCGAAAACCATTCCAGAAAGTACTAGCTGTCCAATGGCAGGCTAGTTAAGACCACATGGGGCAAAGCGGGCAGCCCCTCGAACTGATGGACCGCCGCTCCGTCCAGCTGGGAGATGCGAGGACATTCCGGGCAAAACACGGCGTCGTTAATGGGATGCATACGAAAATTGGTGTGGCGCAGCATGACGATCATAAATGACAGGTCATAACGTTAGAATCATGACATACGTGTATGAGCGGCATGGTTTACATGCTACAGTCATGGTGCTCTTGTGGCCGTTTCGTTAACTTCATATGTACCAAACTCGGTGTAGCGAGACAACAGTGCAAATCCATTCTACGTTCCTGATGCGTGCTTCGCATTTCCTTGATTCCCACTGCACGTGGGATCTTTTCTTTTTTAAGTGAAGGTTATCATTACAGCTTTCCGCAAACTGGGTTATCCTTGTGCATACATGCTCGTCACCTAGACACCTCTTTCCGCGGCGGAATCGGCCCAAGGGGAAAGACACTCGATTTTGAGCTCGTGAGTTCTTAGCGCAACACCGAGAGCATTCTGCTGTGTATTAAAAAAAGTGCAAAGATATCACTGTCACGTAGATGCACCAGGAAGTGCATAAGCGAGGCTTCGATTACTCTGAGATAACTTCCTACTTGATTCAATGTGACATGCGCAGATCCTTGTTGCGGCTTCTAGTTGTCCTATGTTTTTGTTACATGCCATTGGCGCATGCTGAACGTTTCAAGGTTACAAAATGTCGGTGAGCGTAGCAATTAGAGAAATTATTGTAGTTCACCAGCTGCCTAGAAACATGCATCCGATTCATAATGCGGAGAGACGCAAAGCCAGGGCGAAGGCCTTCTTAGGAAAGCTAGACAGACGGAGCGGCGACGCAGTCTTTGTAGACGCCGCGAGAATGGATACGGACAAATATGCGGTAACAGCAGTTAACACGGAAGGTCGGCTACTCAGTGCTGCCACAGTTAAAACCAAGTCCGCTGGCATCGCCGAACAAGTAGCCATTGCGCTCGCATTAACAATGGAAGATCACTTTACCATATTCACCGACTCCATGACTGCCGTAAGGGCTTTTGACTCGAACCAAATTGCGGAAAAAGCTGCCAGGATTCTTACTCACTGCAAAGTGTACTCTCACGAGTTGGTGTGGTTTCCCGCCCACCTAGGTGGGACCATCGACGGCATCCCCAACCCCAACGAAATGGCTCACGCTCGGGCGCGAGAACTCGCATGCCGCCCCGGCGCGTCGGGTCCTTCGCGGCCGGGCCCCCTGCACCCCGGCTGGTGTGGGACAGGGGATGGAGATGCCGCCGACGGGGACCCGCTGACGACCTTTAATGAGATCACGTACCACTACAAGCTAGGCAGGAGAACCCTCCCCACTCCGCACAAAGAACTTTCCAGAGGCCAGGAGATAGCCCTACGCCTAATCCAAACAGACTTTTCCGTCGCCAGCCAGTATGGCCAGCTACATGGGAATTTCTCCTCAGTGCTCTCTCTGTGGCGAATTAGCCACCCTTAATCATATCATGTGGAGCTGCCCCCGCTTACAAATAAACTCAAGGGTCCATAGAATTGACGAGACCGCCTTCTACCACTGTGTTACAAGCTCCGACCGTCGGAGCCAGCTGCGGGCGATCCAGGGGGCCTGCGAGGTGGCAGGGGGTCTTGGACTCCCGGTCCCTACGTGGGTGACGCCTAAGGAAGGCGACTAGTAGACCTTCCCCCCAGGATAAAATAAAGTTCTTCTGTCTGTCTGTCTGTCTGTAGGGCGATTAAATAGCTGTTAGTAGAGCTAGCCCGTGTGTACTCTCTGTGTGAGTGCCTATAGCGCGGTATCCTTTTAGAAGGTGGATAGCCAACTAGTCCTACAAACCGTTTTGTTAAAGTAAATTTCCAGTGCGTTCGCCCCCCCGCCCCCCCTTTTTTTTTTGCGCACAATCACCTTCTTCCCTCACCGACGTCATACTTGCCCATATCATCGACGCCTGCTGCCGAGCAAGGAGATGCGGGCGCCTTCTGCTCTGTTTGGTCCTGCACAGCCTTCCTGGAACCACGTGAAGAGACTCTGCAAGAAACTCGAGCCGTGGGGGAAAGTACGTTTGTTCCAACACTGCTTGCCCCTTTTTGTGTTTTGCCATTAAGCCGGAGTGGGTAGCTGCAAGAAGACTGCGGGAATTTTTGGCGGCACGGTTAATTGAAAGTAGGTGGCTTCCCGTACTAAGCCTCCTGCGCAAGAATCCTGGCAAGAATGCTTCTGGTAGTAAAAAGTCCGTAAAAGTGCGAGGAGGTGTACAGGTTCCCGTCAAAGTTTCGAGTCTGCTTGAAAAGGGACCTAAATGTGCGCTACCGGCAAGTGTTCCTGCCCTGATTGGTATCAGCCGCGACATATCAGCAAAGGCGTCACAGGAACAGATACATTGATGCTAGGGGGTCGACTGCCTGCTGAAGAAATGCTCTCAAGGAAAGGTACCGCGGAATGGCAAAAAATTGCACTATGCATGTAGTTAATTTTTACAGAGTGGTTTAGGCTTACTCCAAGCCGATAAAGAGGGTGGTTTTGTGGTTATGCCCAGAGGAATGTGTAATGAAAAAGCCTTGGCCGCTCTCAATAATAATTTTCTTCCGGTCAAGAAAAGTTCTACCAGAGTTAAATCTAAGTTTGTTGACTTCTATAATAGCCTTGCGCTGAGCAAGCTAGCTAATGGTACTAGGAACAGTAGGTGCAGTAGTCTCAAGGTATTTTTTACGGCGAAGACTTACAAACCATATTTGCCCTTCAGAACTGCTGCGAGCGAGGAAAGGGCGTGGCAACGTCAAGTGAGTCAGTTTCTGCTGCAGAAATTAAATAAACTAAGTACAAATCATCCTTTCCGTGTCAAGAGATGGAGCGAAGTAGCCGAGTGTATCAAATCTACCCAGACATAGTAAGTGTGCTGTCTGTGGATATAGATGGCCCTTACTATATTCTGTGCCACAAGACAAGCTTTTAGAATCAGTTAGGTCCTGCATTGAAAAGAATGGCGAGTGCGATTTTAAAAATTACACCGGGTTGTCAGCGGAAAACTTGATAACTTTCTTCGTGTTTTATCTCAGTGTTACCTTTATGATTTTCGACGTTTCTGCAATGACAGGGTGTTTGTATTGGAGCATGCGTAGCTCCTGTTTTATCTCCTGTTTCATGCGAGATTTTCCTGGCATACATTGAGTCATCTGTGGATGCCTCCTTTAATGGGGCCTCGGTTTTAAAAGAAACTAGATGATTTTTAGTGAAGGGTTACTTCACGTCCCGATTTCTACATCAAATGTCTTAGATGTTTTAGACAAATTCGACAAGGACTTGTATTTACGCACGAGATTTCAAACTCCAACGGGTTGCATGACATTTTAGTCTGCACCATGTATGTTGGGCTTGTTCCCCACGTGCAAAGATATTGCCTTATGACTCGGCCCACCCTCAAAAAGGGGTATCGTAGTACAGTACATGAAATCTGCTCTCATGGAAAGTCGTTACCAGAACGCATGCTTCGATTGGCACGTGACCCTTGGCAGCGTGCTTCCCTACGAGGGTCATTGTTGCCGAGTCTCGCCTACAAAAAAGTGAAGCCCGTAGCAGAAAGGGGTTCAGGCGCAGCGTTTGAAGGGGAGACCTGTGGTTATACCTTTTGTCCTCAAGGAGATTGCGAGCAGATATGAGGTGCCCCTCAGGCCCCAACAAGCTGTAGAAACTTTGCCCCTGCATCTGCGGTCAAAACAAGCAGCATCAAACACTTTCGTCAAGTGCTCCGTTGGTGTTGTTTACTCCATTCCTATGTCGTGTGGAAAAAAATTTACACCGGCCAGTCTGAAAGGTGCACCAATGACTGCCTTCATGCACTAAAATCGAACAAGAAGACAAGCGCACATTGCATATGTGGGCCAAAATTCTGAGAGACGAAGATTTTAGGCCGAAGCTGTTCTTCCCGGCTAGCCTTGGAGGCCTTCTTTATCGGGAAGTTGCGTAAGCGAGGCTTCGATGATTTTGTCCTCCTGTGCATCCATGTGACATGCGCAGATCCTTGCTGCGGCTTGTAGTTGGTACATGACTTTGCGCATGCGCAACATTTGAAACTGTTGTTATAAAATGGTCGGTGGGTGTATCAACGCGGACGGACAGGTCAGTTGCCTGCATGAGTGCTCGCGTATTGATAAGTGGTACACGAGAGATGCCTAACACGGTGTCGTTTGGGAAAATGATGTCATCGTGTTCGCCCAACTTCAGCGCTGTGTACGCGCCAAGTGCACGGTTGGTTGGTAACAACTTTATTTATAGTCCTGCAGTGCTTTCGCAGACCGTGGGGACGTCGAGGTCTTCGCCGCCTCGCGGGCCTGCTGGACGGCCCAGAGTTGGTCGCCGAGGCTGCGCAGGGCAGCGGCCCACCGCGGCGGAAGGGTTCCCCATTTAGTACCGTTTGGGTTTTTCTTACAGTCCCAGAGCATGTGAATCGATGTAGCTGTCTCAGTTCGGCAGACCTTGCATATGTCTGTCGGGTAGGTGCCGGGGTAGAATCGGTGATATCGTGCCGGGTTAGGGTAAGTGCACGTTTATAGTTGCCTGAGAGCCGCCGCCTGTGGTGGGAAGGTCCGGCGGGCAAAGGTAGAAGGCTTTGGTGATTTCATTGTAGCTCATCAAGCGCTCTTTGTTGCTCTCCCACGGACGACGATCGCCGGCGCGGTTTGCGAGTGCGCGCGCCATGGCGTGTGCCGTCTCGTTTCGGTTGTGTTTCCGATACCTCTCCCATATGTGCCGGGAACCATTGGATTCTGGTTTGAAAGTCTGTCGCTCGCAAGGCTTGGCTATTTCTGAGGATTCGGAGCGCTCGTTGGGAGATCCATCCCTTGGAGAAGTTTCTCACCGCTTGTCGCAGAGAACCATCGTGCACGTCCGATCCGTGAGGGCCACTTTCTCTGCTTCTTCTGCGTGCTCGCACAATATACTTGCCGATATTCTTGTTTCACCGCTTGAATCGACGACCGCGAATCGCGAGCGCTCTGTGTATTCCGCGGCGTCAACAAACCGGGTCCCTGGTTCGTCTCCGTGGGTGTGGGGGAGAGCTCGAGCTCTGGCCTCTCTTCTGCCCCGGTTGTGTTCTGGGTGTACGTTCCGTGGGATCGGTTCAACTCTTAGCTTTTCTCGGATCTCGGCAGGAGCTGCGAATTTTTGGCCCTGTCATGTATGGTAGCGAATGCCAAGATTGTCCATTATCTGGCAGGGCGCCTTCCGCTTTTCTCCAAAGGCCGCAGACGTAGGCCCGTAAAGGAGAAGGCGTGGTCGTAAACTGCACCGGGCGATACGCTCCAACGCCGCCAGGAGGGCCTGTTTTGAAAAGTTCCCCGCATATAATCGTAAATTACACGGCTCCCTCGGCAAGGAACATTCCTTGCATGAGGCAGCAACAGTTTGGGCGGGATGGAGGGCCACTGAAATATCTGTGAGGAGAGGATCGCAGCCTTGATGTTAGGTTGCACGCGAAGAAAGCCTCGCAGTATAGGAACAACTGCTGGCCCTCATTGCCTTTTTGGCGAAAATGTTTTGATACACGGGCACAACAAAACACCAGCGAGAACTCGCGCTGCAAGCAACAGTTACTTTGCTATAGGAGGCGATAGCTGGCCCCGTTCTCATCGGGCTGTCTTCCGCTCCTTCAGTCGCCTAGCCATGTAAGTGTCACAATAGCAGAAACTTCGAGTTACTGCGTGGCCTCCCTCGCCGCCATCAAAACGAAGAAGGCACCACTATAGAATGGAGAGTGGTTGGGTGCACGACACACGGACGCACCTGCCCAATGCGTCTTCTTCCCTCCTCAAGATGACACATATGCGGGTTGCACATCGCGCACCGAAGGGTCCCAGGATGGATTCCAAAGCTTTTTCTTATTTCTTTATTTTGTATCTACCACGAATTTTCGCTCACAACGACGCCGAAATTAAGGCGTTAAAGATGCGCACGGGACACCAAGTATTTTCTGCGTCAGTGCGGCCCTTGTACCCACACACTAAAAAAATAAAATTAGTAAAAATCTAGCATAAATGCGCGCAATAGCTACGTTCTAGGGTAATTTGGTACGTTCTTAGTTGCCTTTTACTAACCACAAGATTTAGAAAGCTAGGAAATGCTTGCCGTTACTGGCCAGAGATGTTTCATAGTGTTCTTAACTAGGTAACTACTAAGTGCTGCATGTTATCGGAATGTGTATACTGTGGGTCTCCGGGAAATCGTGCGGAATCCGCTTCGACAATGAGAACATCATATGCGACGCAAGGCGCACGCTTCCCGACACCGCACCATGACTCTACTACGTTCACTACGTTCACTCTACTACGTCTATGTATATCGTCGAAAATTTTACGCACGTATTGTCCCTGGCGGTGGTGACTTGAAAATTGCGCGCTTGGTTTCTCCTGCTAAGACCGGCCGTCCGTGCGAGCAATCGCAGCCGCATCAATATAAGCAGCTACCTATTGTTTTCTCTCGTCCGCGGATTCAGCTTGCTGGCCTGTGTCTACGAGCACCGCATATGCTGACCCAGTGTGAGAAAAAGCGTATGCATCTCGTACGGTGTCTACAAAATTCCCCTTACGTGAGGCAAAGTATTGGTCAGCCTGGCCATTAACGACAGGGCACAGGAACGCGAGCTGTCAAAAATAAGTTTATGGGCCCACTTGTGAATCCTGCAGCCGTATATTGTCAGCATCCGCATACTATAGGAAAGAGCAAGAACACTAATCAATTAATGGCGGCCTATTATATCAATAGAGGAGAAAAGAGAACTTCCTAGAGGAGAAAAGAGAACTAGGAGTGAGATTTCTGGTCAACAAAGACATTGCTGACAACACAGAGGAATACTACAGCATTAACGAGATGGTAGCAGGTCATGTAATTAAGCTTAATAAGAGGTAAAAATTGAAGGTGGTACAGGGCTATGCACCTACATCCAGCCATGACGACCAGCTAGTTGAACGCTTCTATGAAGATGTGGAATCGGCAATGGCTAAAGTAAACACGCAGTACAGTACTGTGATGGGAGACTTCAATGCCAAGGTAGGCAAGAGGCAGGCTGGAGACAAGGCAGTCGGGAACTATGGCGTGGGTTGTACAAAGGGGACTTATTAGTAGAGTTCGCAGAGCCGAATAATCTGCGCATCGTGAATACATTCTTCTGTAAACGGGAGAATCGGAAGTGCACGTGGAGAAGCCCTAATGGCGAGCATAAATATGAAATAGACTTCACACTATGCGATTACCCGGGCGTCATGCAGGATGTGCTGGGCAGGGTTAGGTGCAGTGACCACAGGATGTTGAGATCCCGAATTGGGCTAGACTTGAGGAAGGACTTCAATAAGCTGGCATGAAAGACGCCGATCAATGAACTAATAGTTAGACGGAAAGTCGAAGAATTCAGGACAGCACAGCAGAACAGACATTCAGCGCTTACCGAGGAAGCAGACATTTGCATTCAGGAAGCCTGCGATAATCTCACACGAATTATCATGGAGTGTGCAATAGAAATAGGAGGTAAGATCGGTAGACAGATTACTGGCAAACTTTCCCAGGAAACAAAGGACTTGATTAGAAAACGGCAAGGCATGACAGTATCTAATCCAACTGACAGAATAGAACTGGCGGAGCTTTCGAAGTTAATCAATAAGCGTAAGACAGCCGACATACGAAAGTATAATATGGAGCGGATTGAGCATGCTCTAAAGAACGGAAGGAGTCTGAAAGCGGCGAAGAGACGTCTAGGCGTAAGCAAAAATCAGATGCACGCATTACGAGACAGGCAAGGCAATGTGATCACGAATAGGGATGACATAGTGATAATAGCCGAGGAGTTTTACAGAGACCTCTACAGTAGCCGCGACAACCAAAATAGTGAACGGGGAAGCAATTTAGAAGAGGCCGACAATCCACCCGTACTGACAGAGGAAGCAATGAAAGCTTTGAAAGAGATGCAAGCGGGAAAGGCACCCGGTGAGGATCAGATAACAGCACATCTCTTAAAGGATGGTGGACAGATTATACTAGAGAAACTGGCAAGCCTGTATACGCAATGCCTAGTGACTACGAGCATACCAGAATCTTGGAAGAATGCGAACATCATTTTAATTCATGACACAAAGGGCTTGAAAAATTACAGGCCGATTAGCTTACTGTCAGTCGTCTAAAAGGTATTTACCAAGGTAATCGCTAACAGAATTTGTGCCACCTTAGATTTCAGTCAACCTGAGGAACAAGCAGGGTTTCGTAAAGGCTACTCAACAGTAGACCATACTCACACTATCAATCAGGTGATAGAGAAATGCGCGGAGTATAATCAACCCCTATATATAGCCTTCATAGATTACGTAAGCATTTGACTCGGTCGATACCTCAGCAGTCATGCAGGCATTGCAGAATCAGGCGCCCTTGCTAAGTAACTCGGGAGATGAATTACAAAGCATGATTACTGACCTAAACAGGCGAAGTATAACAGTGTTGAGGCCCGTGTGCTGTGCGATGTCAGTGCACGTTAAAAGAACCCCAGGTGGTCGAAATTTCCGGAGCCCTCCACTACAGCGTCTCTCATAATCAGAGGAGGTTTTGGGACGTTAAACCCCACCAATCAATCAATCAATCAATCAATCACAAAACACGGCTCTTCACAATATAAACACAGATGGGTTACAACGTTACACGAAACCAACAAACACGAACAAGCTCATGCACTGTAACAAAGAATAAACCACAAAAGAGTCCTATTCACCAAGTCTCTCGAGGCGTCTCCTCAACTCGAAGCTTACAGGCGGGGCTTGTCAGCTGGCTCGTGGAAGAGCGTCTTTCTTCTCCCCTTGTTACCAGGCCAACACGATAAAACGGTTCGGGTGGTATACCAATTGGCTGGAGAAGTCCGGCCGGAAGGAGATCCTGTCCTTTTACGAGGTTGGCATTTTTCGCAGGCAATGACCTAGCGTCGCACGGAGCGATAAAGCCCAGGCTAGAAAAATCGTCTCCGGACACGGTCGTGCGTCCTTGAAATACCAAGGTGGCCCGCTGTGGGTACGTGTTAGAGCTGCGCGAGTACGGTCGCCTGCAGATGAGAGGGAGCAACTATCAGTAGAGCTCGTGGCCGGCGGTGCAAGGTGTCATCCACAAGGAGAAACATGCGAAGGGTCTGCCGGGTGTGGGCGGTGGATGACATCGCGCAATGATGCATCACGTTCTTGCTCCTCGCCTAGGTTCAGAAAAGCATCGAGTGGCCAGACAGCGCAGTCGGCGTCCTGGTGCAGCCTGCCAGACTTGTACACCACTGTGTAGTCGAATTATTGGAGACGTCCAACGGTCTAGACGACCCGTCGGATCTTTAACCGTCGACAGCCAGCAGCATGGTTTTTGTATCGGCGCGGCAGTCAGGGATGCCGGCGCCGGCAGGAACAAAGAACCGGCGCGCCGGAACGGTTGGCCTGCGATGCAAATGCAACCAGGACCCGAGCGGAAAAGCCGTTTATAGAGGTGAGCGAGACATTATAAGGAACTACACAACACCCCCTGGGGGGAAAAGAACGCAACTGAAACAGAAACCCGACATCACATCATCCCCCCTTGTTTAAAAAAAAGAAAAAGGACAATGGGATAAGAAAAGATGCAGCCCACGTGGCTGTACATCGTTATGCAGTACTATCACATCACACTCCCGCAGGCGCTTAACAGGCAAAAAAAATCCACGCATATCCACGGATTGAATGATGATGAGTGGGCGAAGCTCCAGAGGTTCATCGGTAAAAACCGTGAATCTTCCGTGAATCTTGCCCAGTACATCATCAAAGACGTGACAAACACTGTGTGTCGCCATCTAGAGCTCTCCTATCACACTAGAGCACGCAGCGAGCGCCTCCGCGCCATTTGTTGATCAATTCACGTACTAGTTAAGCAGAACTGCAGCGCTCGGACGGACAGACAGACTACGCGTTCCCATACATCTGAATGAAGCGAGCACCGCAGCGCCATCACGCCATCTAGTGAGCACTTCACGACCTAGAGGTGGCTACTACAAACGGAGGACGGACAGACCCACGGCATAAGGAGCTTCGCCCCTAGAAAACAATACAATGCACTACAACGGGGAATGTAGCAGCTGTACATCCCGTACATATAACAGGAAGACAGGAAAAGTACAATATAATGTTCAATAGAAGAGGTAGCAGCTGTACATCGCATACATAAGCCACAAAGACAGGAAAAGTGCAATACATGTGTTACAGTGTGCTGGGAATGAGTGCTTGTGCGTGTGTGTGAGCGTGCGCGAGCAGATGTGCGGACTGCGGCAGAGACAGGGACCGCGGGAGAGAAGATAAGGAAGCAGCGCCGTCTCCCGCTGTGAGGCAGAGGCCGCCCACGGGTGGGGGGAAAACAAGGCAATAAACGCTCCCCGCCTCCGGGGTAGTCAGACTCGAGAAAGCAACGAGTGCAGTCTCCTTTTCTCGGCTCTCCGTGGCATCTTCTATGCGGGCACGCTAGTGCGCCCTTTTCTTCATTCGAGTCGCAACAACAGCGGCTCGTAACATTATGGCGACGAGGAGAAAATTTCCGGCATCAGCTACATTTGTGCAATCATGCCGACCTACGGAGTATTGGAGACGTTTCACTGCGAGGGAGCGGCCTGGACTGAGTACCTGGAACGTGTGAAGCTCTTCCACGAGGCCAACAGCGTTCCTGAGGAAAAGAAAAAGTCCGTCTTCCTCACGTGCTGCGGCGCCAGCACCTACTCCCTTCTTAGGAGCCTGCTGACTCCAAGGGCTCCTGACCAGGTGTCCATCGAAGACATCTTCAGCGTCCTGACCAGCCACTTCGTGCCAAGGCCATCTGTGGTCGTGTCACGCTTCAAGTTCAACAGCCGCTCTCGCCAAGTGGGGGAGGCTCTCAGCGACTACGTAGCCGCCTTGAAGAAGCTTGCGTCAGACTGTGAGTACGGAACTTTCTTACCTGACATGCTTCGTGACAGACTAGTCTGTGGCATTAACGACGTGTTGATGCAGCGCCGCCTACTCGAAGAGTCCACACTGACGTGCGATTCAGCTGTCAAGATTTTGCTTGCAATGGAGACTGCCCAAAACGATTCCTGCATGCTAATGCAGCCGCAAAGCATGACCGGCTCGGAAGCCATTCACATCGCAAAGAAAGTGGACAAGAATCAGACGATAAGTTGTTATCGCTGTGGTGACCAGCACTACGCCAATGCATGTCGATATGCAAAGTCACGATGCAGTGCATGCAAGAAGATCGGGCACTTGGCCAGAGTGTGCCGCTCAAGTGCACGCGTAAATTCAGATGCGAACAGAAACGCCCATAAACCGAAGAAAAAAGTGCAAGAACCAGTGCGTACGGTGACGCAAACCAGCGCAGAGGATACGAGTCAGCCACCGACTTACGAAACGTGGACTGTAATGGGCAATGAGACTGTTCCGCCGTTCGTCGCAGTTTTGCACGTGGCAGGGAAACCACTGAAAATGGAGCTAGATACTGGTGCAAGCGTTTCCATAATCGGAAAAACCGCATTCAGGCAGAGATACCCTGAGCTAAACCTAGAGCCGTCAGATGTTATGCTAAAAAGCTACTGCGGTAGGCTCACAGCTGTGCGAGGGAAAGTGACGGTCCCAGTCCTTTTCGGGAAGAGAGAAGCCACCTTGCCTTTATTCGTTTCACCAGACAAATGTCCGACACTGCTCGGAAGAGATTGGATCTGGCTCTTGATCTGAATTTTTTTTACATCAGGAGCGTTGACTCCAGCTATAACTTCGCAGAGATTCTGCGCGAGTATGAGGACGTTTTTTCCGAAGGACTCGGGAAGTTCAAAGGGGTGAAAGCGAAATTATTCCTCAAGGAAGGTGCTACTCCCAAATTTTTCAAGCCCCGCGCAGTCCCATTTGCAATCCAAGATAAAGTGTCAGAAGAGTTGCAAAGAATGCAAAGGGAAGGCGTAATAACGCCAGTGAGAACATCGGACTGGGCAGCTCCAATTGTTCCAGTGCTACGGCTTCGTGGCAGCGCTCTCTCCCCTTCCTGTACCAATAAAAGGAAGGTGCTCTGCAACACCCTTTTACTCTGATGAAGGCCGGTCCACCGGCCGAAAGGTCAGTAAAGTTATATTGTTTTTGTTAATTGTGTGAATCTCCTCTTTTGCCATATATATATATATATATATATATATATATATATATATATATATATATATATATATATATATATATATATATATATATATCGCTTTACCCGCCCTTGTGGAAAAGAGGGTGTGGGGACAACGTAGAAAGCTTCACGGTGGCCAATTGTTATCACAAGCGCGCCCATGATCGAGACCAAGGTTTCATGTACTACCTGCCTAAACAACTTTTGATGCCTCCGAGCACTGATTTATTCTCAGGAGATCGTCGAGAGAATTGAAAAGTTCGCAGGAGCGGCATTTTTCTGCAGCATCAAGAGTGCCTGCCTTCGTGGGCAGCTATGAAGCGGGCAGTGGGCAGATACTACTTGTGCCACAATGCGCTCCTTTTCCTTACACCTGCCGTATCTTCATATGTAGACTCCAAGTTGCCACTGCCATATAGAAACGCAAAGTGACAAACACTAAGTACGCACATATGTCATGCGTGGCACTTGGCCGTAAGCCGTTGGCACTTGACAACTCCTCTGAGTGTTATACACAGCATCACTGTTCAGTTCATCCGAACCGAGGGTTTTCTACGGCTGCTCACAAAAATCAGGTACATAAGCAGAATACATTCTCTTGAGTACGTTATCAGCATCACCCAAGGAACTGCAATGCGACATCACCAAAGCAAGGACTACAAACGCATTCGTACCGGCAGCCAGAACGAAGGCTTCGTAAATGCGATTTCCGGACGCCTGTGTCGGATTCATAAACACATAGGGGCCTTTCATCGCATAATGGCAGACACTAGCGCTCGTTTTCCCACGTCTTTCACGCCCAGAAAAAGCAACGGCATTTACAGCATACCTCATCAAATGCTGCATGAACTCAAGTCAGAACGAGAACCAGCACCGACACATAATGTTTACGTCGCCATGTTCGAAAACTGCAACACAAGGCGAAGCACTACGAAAACTCGTAAAGTGTTCTTACGCGTTTTTTACCGTGCGACCGAAATCCGCGCCCGTGATCACAGAGGGCAAACACGTCGAATGGCCTTTGGAGCAGACGCAGAAGAGGTTGTCATAGCTCTCACTCCACCTGACGGACTCGCACTCGGCCTGTTCTTCAGGGTTCCATCGCCCCGCTTGACGCTCTCATTCCATTCATGTAGTCCTCACTCAGGCCTGCCCGGCAACGAGGCGGCGAATGCGCGCGCTTCTCCTATCCGGCCCGTTGCCGAGACGGAATCTGGCAACACCAACGTGATGCGGTCTGGAGAAACGTCGCCTTTGTCAGTCCGGCGGTCGCCAGGCACTTTTTGGCGGAAATCGATGGCACTGTCAGGTCCTGGCCGACACATATCACGTCGTAGCCTCGTGCCCAGCTAATCCCCCATCCCAAATACTTGGTATAGGAGCACCTGCTCGGCTGCTGGCTGCGCAACGCTCCTTGGTTGGCGCTCGCTCGGGAAGCTGCTAGCTCCACTGGCGTTCCGGAATAGCGTCTGGCCACTCAAGCACGCCCAGGTATCACGCTGGCACCCTCCAGTAATTTTTCTGCCACCGCCAACGTCACAACATGGCCTGCTGCGGAGAGTACTGCTTTCATGACCAACTACAGCTGTCACCTCAGCTGTCGCGTATGCTAGCGTCGTCCTCTGGTGCCATGGCCCATACTAATAAAAACTCTAAAAAGTGTACACAAAAAGAAACTTCAGCCAATCCTGATTTTGGACACATCATTAGAGAAGCCGGCCATCGAATGACGAGAAACACTCAGAAAAGAGAAATTTTGTGACTTTGGCCCCATATGCCTACCGTTGGTTTGGCCTCAGTCAAACTTTCGCTGTGTAGCAGAATATTTATTTATTTAGAAAATACTGAGCCCACTGAAGACCAGGCAGCTGGGGAACATAACAACAATAAAAGATATACGAAAATCGAGAAAAAATCAAAGGAATAATCACATTTACAGGAATACAAGATTGGTAATAAAAAATACATAGCAAAAATATAACAAACCATATATAAGAATAACAGAGGGCAGGAATGATGTCTCTACACATATATAAACACATATTTATACAGATTGAAAGGCTTTAAGAGATACAAACCCTGAGCATTAACAATCCGAACAAGAGATATTGCTTAAGGACAGAGTATAAACATTAGAATAAGCATTAAAAGTACAGAGAGGGTATACACTTATGTTACGGCTGGGATGCTCCGAGCTACGCTTTCTCGAAGGCATCTGATGAAACGACATCAGGTGGTAAGCTATTCCACTGAATGATTGTTCGAGGAAAGAAGGAACTTTTAAAGATGTTTGTCCGAGTGGTGTATGGGAGCAGGTTGTGCATAGGACGATGCCTAGAGGAGAAAATGGTTGTATGTATTTATGGCACAGATAAATGGGCGAGTTGGTACGTAATCATGTTTAAGAAAACGGCGCAGCACACACAAACGATATACCACAGACCGGCGTTCGTCTTCGTGTTCTCTTCATCTGTGGTATATCGTTTGTGTGTGCTGCGCCGTTTTCTTAAACATGAGTACGTATTTATAGGCAGGAATGATCAGCTAACCATTATAAATGGAATGCGAAAATTTCAGCCGTGCAATTGTGCGACGATCTTGAAGCACAGGGGTGCCGTTACCTCCCATTAATCTTGTAGGAGAATCAGATGATTTAAACTTAGAAAAAATAAAACGTACAGCGCGTCTTTGAACCATTTCAAGTTTTTGAATATCTTTTTTGTAGAAAGGGTCCCAAACCACTGATGCATATAATAGTTTAGGTAAAATGTGCGCTTTGTATGCGAGCTTTCTAATTTCGGAGGGGCTTTTTTTCAATTTGCACCTCAGAAAACCAAGCTTACGAGAAGCTGATGCGCAGACATTGGTTATATGTGCAGACCAAGAAAGTGTATTTGTAATGGTTACTCTTAGGTATTTGTACTGATTTATTTCACGTACTGGTGTTCCTTGGACGTGGTAGGTAAACGTGAATGACTGTTTCTTTCTTTTCACACCTAGGAGTACCGCTCTGACAGGGTTTAATGTCATTCACGACCCACTCACTAACTTGTCTTAAGACTTAGGTCAACGTGATCTTGTTGGCATGTCATTCTTTTTTTTTTTACACAGAATGCAGTCGTCAGCGAACAATCGGATGTTAGATTCAACCACGTCAGCTATATCATTAATGTATATAAGAAAAAGAATCGGCCCTAGAACACTTCCCTGTGGAACAGCTGATAGTGCCGGTAATGTGTTGGAAATGTGTCCCCCGTGACGTCAGCGTACCGAGCGCGATTTCAAAGATATCCACTTTATGACGAAAGATGGAACATTCGGAGCTTTAAAAACAAGTTTTCCACGGGGCACACGGTCAAATAGCTTGTTAAAGTTGAGAAAAATTAAATCAACGTGGCTGGAAGAATGAAGGGCAACTGTTGCAAGTAGCTGCGTGCACGTTGATACTCTTTTTTTGTCCGTGCCGGGCTGGAAACGATAGGGTACTATTTTCAAGGAATACAATGAGCAATAATGTGTGTTGCAGCATGTGTAGAGACGAAATTGAGTCTTCCTTCAGCAGGCATTTCTTGTACTGGCGAGATCGTCTGGTAATGTTGCCGCTTTGAGGGGAAATAGCGGTTAAAATATGCGATATCATTGGCCGTATCGACGGAAGAAAGAATTTGGAATACTGTCAGGACCACCAGAGGATTTTTCTTTTAGGCCAAGTAACAATGAAGACACACCCTCAAAGCTTATAAAGTCTGAATCACGCAAGGATGGAACAAGTTTGAGATTCGCGGTATCTTTTGAAGAAAAAACGGAATGACAATAATCATTCGTTATGCTGGAAATTTCTGTTAAATAAATAACTAGTAGGTAATTCTCCCTTAATTTTTCTAAAGTTAGAGCATTATTTCCCTAGTATTGCCAGAATTTTTCTGGATTATTCTTTAAGAAACTAGGCAAGGTCGATTAAAAATAGCTATATCGAGAGGCAGTTAGTGTGCAAGACAGTTTTACTTGAAGTTGTTGAGTTCCGTCGGGATTTCCGCGTGACATTTTTTTTTTTTGGGGGGGGGGGGGGGGGGGGTTCGCTTTAGTTTTCGCTGAATGTGTAGAATTAATGTCACGGGTAATCCAAGGATTAACCCTCCCTGTTTTAACGTGGCGGTCAGAAACAAAATGTTCTAAACAGTACAGTATATCATGCCTAAAGGATAGCCACAAAGAAGTAAGGCGTACAAAAAAGTTGTTGTTCTGTGGTGTTTAACGTCCCAAAACCAGCTCTGATTATGAGAGATGCCGTAGTGGAGGTCTCCGGAAATTTCGACCACCTGGGGTTCTTACACCGTACAGCAAACGGGGCTTCAACATTTCGCCTCCATCGAAATGCAGCCGCCGGGATTCGATCCCGCGACCCTCGGATCTGCAGCCGAGTGCCATATATATCCACTAGACCACCGTGGCGGGGCGACGCACAAAAAAGGAAGAGACAGACAAGAACAGCCGCTACTAACAACTGATTTATTGCAGGAACACCCACCGATATATATCGAACACGTAGCGCATGCACTAAGGCACAAAACATTGCATGAAAGATCACATGTGTCAAAATTCCGAAATCAAACGCCGCGTTGCATGAAAACGATTTCGGATGGATGGAGCGCGATCGAAGGCGCGCTTACACATACAATGTGGTGTTTCTTTCATAAAGAAGGCTTCTAAAGCCAACCGAGCTGTGCAGCTCTTGCTACGTCCAAGAATCTTAGTTTCTTTAAATCGTGCCTCGCAACCACATGCAGTGACATGCGCAACCAAATGTGCGTACTTGTCATCTCGTTTACGTATACTTTTTGAGCATGCTCTCTAAGACGGTCATTAGTACAGCGTTCAGTTTGGCCGACACTTTACCACAAGTAAGGCGAATAGAGTAGACTACCCTCCCCCCAGAGGATTTTATTGAGAAGGGGGACTCGTGGAGCACGCATGTTGAACTCTAGCACTAATTCATTGGCAAAGTTTTGCCAACTTGTTAGGGGCTGAAAAAACCAGAGGGACGTCATGTCTGCAGGCGGCAACCTTGTTCAGGTTGTGCGAGAGCGCATGACCTCTGGCCTGTCCCCCACAGCGACCTTCGAAGGGAATCCTGCTGCCAATAGGCGGCCTACTTGATAATTGAAGCTCTCCTGCATGCGCTGGAGCGCGATGCCCCTTTTTACTGTTTTAGGGTGCGCAGAGTCAAAAGGAAGATAGGCCCAACAAACGTGGTCAGCACTGAACTCAAGTTTTACCTACAAAAACTGTAAACAATTCTCGTACGTGAAACGAACACCTTGCTCCTGCTCCCTAAAAATACTGAAAATATAAGCAGACGATGTCACCCTGTTTATACATTAAAAAATCATCTATGTAATAAAAACCTTTAAAGCCCGTCCCCCAACGAAAGCACGGTGAAGCGCTTTGTCAATGTCCGATAAAAATGTATCACGTAAGACGGGAGCACAGGAGCCATTGCAAACTCCATTGCGTTGCAAGTACGGCTGCTCGTTAAAAACGATAAAAGTGACGCTGAGAAAAGAAATAAAATGAGCCACAGACAGCTCACTAAAATTTATAAAATACACTTCCCAGTTTTCTCCAATACATCTTTTTACAGAAAAGTGTTTGTCCGTTGGTACGGAATAAAACAGCTCTTCTATATCAACAGAAAATGCACTCCCTATATGAGGTGTGCACTGAATATATTTAGCCACATCACAAGAGTTACTGACGCGAAAAGGATCATCCACAGAGAGTTTGTTTAGTTTCTTTAGAAGAAACTGGCTCACATTATGGTGCCACGCCCCCCTTTCACTTACAATTGTCCTGAAAGGAATTTCCGGCTTGTGGGTCTTCGTTGTAAAAAAAAATTACAGCATATCCATGGAGTGAATGATGATGAGTGGGTGAAGCTCGGGATGTTCATCGTAGATCGTGCCGAGTTCCGGATTAATTTAGTTAACGCGCACGCTACGAATCCTCATGGTTCAACTATGCACAAGTGAAATCTCCCACCGGCACTTCATTGCAAGATCCAGTGCCTATATATATATATATATATATATATATATATATATATATATATATATATATATATATATATATATATATATATATATCAGTCATGGTGGTGAATAGGCCGGAGGCGTGAAGGCAGAGATGAGTAGTAGACCCTCGGAATTGGCAGCAAAAATGCGGAAAGCGTTTATTCAACGTTTCAGCCGGAGACCGGCCTTCATCAGGAAATTGGCAGCAAAAATGCGGAAAGCGTTTATTCAACGTTTCAGCCGGAGAATGAAGGCCGGTCTCCGGCTGAAACGTTGAATAAACGCTTTCCGCATTTTTGCTGCCAATTCCGAGGGTCTACTACTCATCTATATATATATATATATATATATATATATATATATATATATATATATATATATATATATATATATGGTTTGCCGGTGAACGCTTCTCCAACGCGAGCAGTCGGTATTTCTCAATCAAGAAACTCGCTAGGAGACTGCCTGTGCCAACGTTGTCTCTCGCGGGTGAGAGCGCGTTCTCCTTCTTTGTGAGCTGGTACAGCGTTCCTCTAAGAAAGAGCGTTTCCATAGCCAACGCGCGCCTTTCGCTGTCTCTCTGTCTGTCTCTCTCTCTCTCTCTCTCTCACAAGACAGCAGAGGCACGCGCCGGGAGAGAGAGAGAGGCACGCGCCGAGGCGAACGCCGAGGGCGAGCGCGTGCCTCGCAGCACGCGGGTTACGCCTGACGCCTGACAAGGTTAGACTAAGAGGAGCTTCGCCCCTAAAACACGTTCAGGCTGCCGCCCTGCAGCTCCTAATTTCTTTAGCAGTCCGCTCAGTTCCGTAAAATTCCGTAAACATTGATTTCATTCTGGCGGCACTCTTCTTGATCGGAACAAAGTTCTTTTAAGTGCGAATGCACTTTATAAGCGACCCTGAATCCGCCGTCCTATAGCAACGGCGCGAGGAGCGGAGAGGAGCGTCTGTAGCAACGGCGCAGCGACGTCACACCCCACGTGACTGCGCGCGCTCCGCCTCCTCACCGCGGTTTGCGCGGGCGCACCGCTCTCCGCGGCGTGACGTCACGGCGCGCTGTGCAGCTGGCGTCGCTGTGCAGCTGTGTGTGTGGCGCCGGCTAGAGCACTGCACGGGCCCGGCCCGGCCCGCGGGCCGGGTCGGGCCGGGTAAGTAATTGTTGGATCGGGCCCGGGCCGGGCTCGGGCCCACGAGCTTCGGGCCCGGGCCGGGCCCGGGCCTGGGTCAGGCCCGAATCAGGCCCGGGTCTCATACGTGTCGTTAATGGCACGTGTATGCTTTTTGGTTTTTTGTTGTTTTTTGGGATTTAACGTCCCGAACCTATAGTCAGGCTATGTGAGACGCCGCAGTGGAAGGCTCCGGGTAATTTAGACCACCTGAAGTGCATTAGCGTGCACTGAAATCTCACGATACAAGAAGTCTAGCATTTTGCCTCCATCAGTGTGTTACAGGTAATTTCGGGAAACTGCCTCATATAGGTTCCCGCCATTATATTGAGCGAAACACGTTGTTGCGTACCGTGTATCAAAAGAAATGGTAGTCAGGCAGCACTGCGGCAAGTGCGAAGCAACGGTGCACTGTCCAGATTAGTGCATATAAGATGTACTCATCGGTATCATGGGAAACATTTCGAGTATGCAGCTACGCTCGCATGCCCGCCACGCCTGCTTTCGCCTTCGTGTCTCTGTAGACTAGTCAACGCAACTCGTGAGTCATTAATACCTGAGGAGCTGCTTTTCCTGCAGTTTAAGCGCAAGAAGCGAAGTGACTCTTGTCACAAGCTCGCCGATCCACGCATATGTTGCTGATTTTTGTGCTAGTAAGGCAGTTTCAAATGTTTATGATTTGGCAATTAGCAAATCAGAACTAGCATTTAACTCGGATGCTCATCATATCGAGTGTTTTTGCTGATTCTCACGGCCACCTTCGTCTTCGTCACACTTCGTCAGTAATTCATAAGCTTCCTAATTCGTCGAAGCACAAGTGTTCTCTTGGCGCTCAAAAACGTGGAGGCGCTCCCGAGACAAAAGTGAGCAAGCACCTAAGAAGGCGATAATCAAGATGTTTTACTGCAGTACCCTTCGTAACAGGCGAGTGTATGGGCACCCTTTACCGCATAAATATCTAAGGGGTCCAGAGACACCCCGTGTGGACGAATTTTTCATCCCTTCAAGCTTCCATCTTTCTTCGAACTTCTGCCGCTTTTAGGTTTTAGCGGTTAAGTAACACACATAAAAACGGGAGACATGAGCCCCTGCTCTAGTCAAAAAAAAAAAAGAAAAAGAAAAAGACGTATGGCAGCTCCGCTGCTGTGAAACCTCAGGACGTGCGTAGCACCGGCACCCAGCGATTCCCATTCGTAGAGTTCCCACTGCTCAGTTGACCAAAGCGTCAATGACTTCAATGTTTGTGGTAGTGAGTGAGTATGAACTTTATTTGGGGTCAGGAGGAGAAAGAAAGCGGTGCCGGAGGCCCCGTCAATCAATCTGGCGGCTCCCCCCAGGTCGGGGCCGGTAAGCAAGTAAGGTTTCCCCCGCACGAGTAGAATTTGTAACGCAGATTCGCTAAGTCGGTGTGCGACATTCTGTGCTACTTTCTTTTAATTTTATCGTCTGCGGTATCACCGTCGCGTGTTAAATGTACCACGATCCAAAATCGTGGCGCGCATAGCTCGGTGCGTGCGCTAACATAAGATGAATATAGTAGGTAATACAGATTTTGCGGAAGCTATATACAGAGACATACACTGAGTATTCTGTGCCGCACTTGAGATGCTTAACACCCTTTATGTTGAAACAAAATCAGAAGAGCCCAAGTTCATTCACATGATGGAACACGTAACTTAATTTATTGACTGAACATTTGACACCACCTGAAATGAAGCCTATACTAAAGCAATAGAGTATGCCTGATCCGCGTGAAATGTCCTTCTACGTGGGCGCTACCCCTCTCAGAAGTTTGCTTTTTCTCTACCTTCCGCCTTTTCCTGCCCAACGTAGTCACCGCTTTTTCCTTTCTGGCACACATCGTCTCCACCGTCACAGCCGCTAGCTGGAAGACTGCAACCACAAACTGCGAACCACAGATAGCCAGACTTCGCTCCCCTGTTCGCACCGAGGCCTCCGGCTCTCGGCGGCAACCCACTCTCTCGATTCCAGACATTGCGTGGAATCGCGCTCCGGACACCTGACCCGCCGCGTTCGACGGGGAGCGCTTAAGAAGCCACCGGCTAGTTCAGTTCGGCGCTCTAATAAGGTGTTATTTCGGAAGCCCTCAGTCCGGTCTTGATTTAAAGTACAACACTTCGAAAGACCGAGGACGGTCACACAAAGGCGACGAGATAGGCATCTAAAGCGAACAGCGAGGACGGTATCTCGCTCGGTAACGTGTGTTGCTTGCTTTGACAGATCTGTGGCACTGCGGTGGCGGTGACTTGGCGAACAAAGGTGCGGGAGAGGACTCTCTGCTTTTTAGCACGAAAATGTAGCGTACGTTGGAGACAGTTGCCTACCGAGGAGTCGAAACGACAGGTTTAATAACGCTATCTCAGCCTGGCGAATCCTCCCAGGAGTAGTTAGAGCGCGTTTTTTTCTCTCTCTCATTGCATTGTGCAAGAAACAAAGTTTGCAGGATAAGTTCTGCGCTATTTACTCAATAGTCCCAGCAATTAATGTAAACTCCATTGTAAATGTCCGCCGTTTTTCCATTTTATGTGGGCGTTGTATGCTGTAGTCGTTCTTTGAAATGAAATCATGAACACGGTTAGCACTGCGTGCATGAGACAGCCAGCTATGCCTCCTCATATATCCCCTTGCAATTCTTTCGGAAATGTGTTACGGGCATAATTAACCGAAGGTAAACACATTACCAGTGCAAATCGTGACACTATCATAATTTCTCACAACACTCTCCAGAAACTATCTTGTTTGCGGCTGATATCTTCACTATAAGCGAAGATTGGACAGTGCCTCGTTTATGGTCAAGGAATAATTGGTTGAATTTGGCCGGGCCGGGCCAGGCCCAAACCTTTCGGGCCCGGGCCGGGTACGGGCCGTATTTAAAAATACCGGGCCGGGCTCGGGCGGGCCGGAGCACGGCACTTTCGGGCCGGGCCGGGCCCGGGCCGGAAAAAGTCGGCCCGTGCAGTGCTCTAGCGCCGGCGCGTCAGTCCGTATATAAACGTCCGCCGGCTGCCGCTCGCTCTCTTCTCGCTCGGCTCCGCGGTCGGTGAAGTCTTTCGCAGTATGGATCCATCGCAGGTTGGATCCATCGCGGTAGGAGTTTCCGACCACGATCAACGGTGGCTTCATAGACTTGGCGTTCAGTAGCAACTGTACGGTCCGCGCCGTCTTGCCGGATCCGCTCACCGTACATTTCTCGGATCACAAAGCGCTGGTACTAACCGTGAGCTACAACGATAACACCAATAGGTGCTGATCTGTAGTGACGTGTGTAGAGTGTGTGTGTGTTTGACGTGCTCGGCGATGTGTGCATTTATGCATCTACGAAATTGCGAGGTGTAAATAAATAATACTTCGTGTATAAATGTGTGTGTGTGTACAATGCATCATGACAACACCTTAAATTCATTAATTACACTTTAATCATAACTTTACTCCCCCTCATAGCATCACCCCGTGCATTCGCACTTAACCATGTTCACCCTCGGGGAAATGCTTTCTTTTTTCACTGCAGCCGAAGCCTTTTCGTTATAAACGCTATTCGGCATGACCACAAACCCAGCCTCTTTGTCTGCTTGTAGTAGCGAAAAGTCATTACTTCTGAAAAACTTGACTACACCTTTTAGCCTCCTGTCTTTTCGGTCCGACTGCCTGCTGTGTGCCGCGTTTCTTGGCCTTGGTGGCTGTCACGGATCGACATTGCCTCGTGGTTTAATATGACTAAAGATGTACGGCAGGGCCGCACGTGCAAGTTTCGAAGCGCTTCGGCCGCTCTCCAAGTACGTCGAAAGTTCTCGGCCTTTCCGGAGAAGACGTGGAGATGGCCTCCCTGAGCGGGGAAGCTTGAACTTGAAGCATTCTCCTGCGACCCCAGGCGTGGTTCTTGAAGACTCGAACAACGGGGCACCACCAACAATACGGGGCAAGACAGCGGGCAGCGGTTTGACGTGCACTGGCCACGTGCGCGCGGAATACGCTATTGTTTGCTCGTCGGCCACCGTGTCCAAAGGGGACAACTATGCATCCCGTTGTGACTCGAAGGGCACCCCCCGCCACGCTGATGACCTGTCGTCGGGGAGCAGAATGAAGAGGCCGTCGGGGACCACGAGAAAGGGTTTGGTCATCGCCCTCTCCAGTGCAGTAATTGCGAGAGGATATTTTGGGCGGAGCCAGAAATGAAGTTTCGGAGCAATTGTCTCACAACCGCCCAATTCCGAAGACAGCGAATCAGGAAAAACATGCGGTATTTAAGCGAGGAGCATTGAGGAGCACGGGGTTCTAGTCGCTTGGCTACATGGCGTAGAAGCCGATCATCGTATCGCTCTAGAAGTTGTTAGCGTGGCTCTGTATCGGCTGGCCACCTAACCTTAGCCGCTTCGCCTAGTTGAGATGTGCGCTTACCGTCTGAACGTAGGCATCGGGACTTCGGCTCGAGTTAGTTAAAACTGCTCGGGTTTGCCATCAAGCACTAGTTCCCGGGAACATCAGCGCCGCAACTCCATCGACCTCAACGCTGTGCCGTACAGACTGTCGCACCAGCCCGTCGTGGACCCTTCGACGCTGCCGGTCATCAGCACGTATGCCACCACCCGTTTCTACCCGCGAACTCTCTACCTGAACTTTTGTAAATTAGTCTTTATGTTCTCATTCCCTAGTTACTGTTTGTTCGTAGTTACTTTTCCTTAGTTTGTCATTTTGCCTGCTATTATTTGTAAAGCTAGATCTTCGCTGTTATATTCTTAGTTGAGTGAAGCGTAGTTGTTTGTCTTGTATTTATCGTGCCACTTATAGATTAAATTTGTTGTTTGTCTTTGAAACCACGACTCTGATCCTTTCACTGTGTCTGCTTGAGTACGGAACGACCGAAACTGCCGTGGTTCCCTTCACCGACTTCGCGCCGGGGAGCTGACTTCGTCCTGTAACAAAACTGGCGTCCGCGGACAGGACGTTCCGTACAATAGTAACACAGTGAGGGTGAGTGTTGCGCATGGTTGAAAGAGCCCGTTTGCGCGAATTGTGGGCACTTGAGTGTTAGGGTGTTGTGGCAATATTTGGATTGTGAGAGGCAAAATGGAGATAGAAAAGCTCACAGCAGTGGGCAAAGAGCTGGGCCTTGAGGGCGCTGAGCTGAGAGAGTGGGTGGAAGAACAGCAGGAATGGGAAAGAAGGAAAGAGAATGGGCCAGAGAGGACAAAGAAAGAAAAAGAATAGCGGCGAAGGAAGCCGAGAACTGCAATGAAGTTGCAGGTATTAAGAATGAAGCTAAGGAACAGTGTCCAGGAGACAGACAAGAGTGCGCGCGCCTTCAGGTGAAGAGACAGTCCTTACAAGTGTGAAGATTGGGGCCAAGTGGCCGTGAGCTCTAGAACGGAGGACTACGATGAGAGTGAGGAAGCTTCAAAGGATGCGATCCAGTTGCGCGAGAAGTGAATGTTATCGAACTCGAGTCGAAGAAACGCGAGCTAGAAGCGAAAGAGCGAGAGCTCGAGACAAAGAAGCTCGAAAATCTCGAGCAGGAAGAGCTGGCTAGCTTCTACGGTGCCAGAGTTATTGTTCCGTCAGCGGCGCGGATGTCCGGCGACGACAAGGAAGAGAAGCGAGTGCAGTTGTCCGGAGATTTGGACAAGCAGATAGAGAGCAGCGTACATGCGAGTACGAGTGATGAGGCCTTGTGCATTGCGAGCCATTGCCAGTTGAAAAGTTCCCGTCGAAACCGCGGGAAGGCCGACCCGATAGTGGCGAGTAGCGGCAAGCGCGCTAAAGCGGTTAATCGCCATGAAGTAATCTGTCGAGGCGCCAAGTTTAATTCTGGGCTTGAGATTGCAAAAGGGTCCGCAAAGAAAAAAGTGCGGTTCAGACTGTTGCTGAGATCGAGAGCACACATGAGGCGCGTCGCGAAGAGCATTTCATGCAAAATAAGACGACGAAGAAACCGCCCCGTCTCATCTCTTTCACTGCACATCAGGTGCAGGAACGCGGCGAAGGATCGCGTACGACGGAGTTCTAACAAAGGTCGCTCCCCTCCGTGGCTAAAGGGTGGCCATTCGACGAGGAGGAGGAGAATGAGCTTACTGTACCAGTTGCGGGCAGGCTTCGTACACAGTAGAAGCAACGAGTTGAAGACCGTAGCTAATTGTCCTGACTGGCAGGCGAACCGTTCGTCCTTTTGTTGGAATAGTGCACCGCGAAAAGCATGGACTGCGCGCCTTCCGAGAGTTCGCCTAAAAGGGTGCATTTGTGGAACCCGGAGATAACCATCTCGCAGAGATGCAAGACTAGCGGTCACCACGTGCATATTTAGTTTTGAGATAGATTTGTGTGCTAATGTTCGATTGCACCTTTGTGACTGCAGATTGCCGCGATGTTTTGTAAGCTTTACCTTTTGTTCATTGAGGAAGCATTAGCGGCACTGCGAAGAATGTCAGTGACCCATTTCATGAAATGCCAGCCGAAAGCAGCGCGAGACTGCACCGCGCCTAGAAAAAGTGTCTTGCGCTAGGATAGTAGATCGGGAATTTCTCCATGTACTTGGGAGTTTGTACAAAGCGATCACGAGCAGCTAAGTTATATCAGGCGAGCAAGGCAGCCGAACAGTCGGCTACTTCGGCGCAATGTGCAGCTGCGGGGATGCCAGTTCAGTGCTGCCCATACTAAGAGTAGTGAAAATATGGGGGATAATTACTTGAGCCGAATGTAGAGTGATTCATTGTGTTTTAAAATACGCTGTTTTTTTTATCGTTTGTACTTTGTGTGTCAAGTGTATTTATTGATGCACTGTATAGAGAAGTATGCCCGTCGTGGAATATCCCCTTGCAATTCTTTCGGAAATGTGTTACGGGCATAATTAACCGAAGGTAAACACATTACCAGTGCAAATCGTGACACTATCATAATTTCTCACAACACTCTCCAGAAACTATCTTGGGTGCGGCTGATATCTTCACTATAAGCGAAGATTGGACAGTGCCTCGTTTATGGTCAAGGAATAATTGGTTGAATTTGGCCGGGCCGGGCCGGGCCCAAACCTTTCGGGCCCGGGCCGGGTACGGGCCGTATTTAAAAATACCGGGCCGGGCTCGGGCGGGCCGGAGCACGGCACTTTCGGGCCGGGCCGGGCCCGGGCCGGAAAAAGTCGGCCCGTGCAGTGCTCTAGCGCCGGCGCGTCAGTCCGTATATAAACGTCCGCCGGCTGCCGCTCGCTCTCTTCTCGCTCGGCTCCGCGGTCGGTCAAGTCTTTCGCAGTATGGATCCATCGCAGGTTGGATCCATCGCGGTAGGAGTTTCCGACCACGATCAACGGTGGCTTCATAGACTTGGCGTTCAGTAGCAACTGTACGGTCCGCGCCGTCTTGCCGGATCCGCTCACCGTACATTTCTCGGATCACAAAGCGCTGGTACTAACCGTGAGCTACAACGATAACACCAATAGGTGCTGATCTGTAGTGACGTGTGTAGAGTGTGTGTGTGTGTGACGTGCTCGGCGATGTGTGCATTTATGCATCTACGAAATTGCGAGGTGTAAATAAATAATACTTCGTGTATAAATGTGTGTGTGTACAATGCATCATGACAACCCCTTAAATTCATTAATTACACTTTAATCATAACTTTACTCCCCCTCATAGCATCACCCCGTGCATTCGCACTTAACCATGTTCACCCTCGGGGAAATGCTTTCTTTTTTCACTGCAGCCGAAGCCTTTTCGTTATAAACGCTATTCGGCATGACCACAAACCCAGCCTCTTTGTCTGCTTGTAGTAGCGAAAAGTCATTACTTCTGAAAAACTTGACTACACCTTCTAGCCTCCTGTCTTTTCGGTCCGACTGCCTGCTGTGTGCCGCGTTTCTTGGCCTTGGTGGCCTTGGTGCTGCGTTGGCACAACCAATTTCGACGCGCTCCTGAGCGAGCACCTAGGGATCTGTTCGTGTCCCGGACACGACTCATCGTGCCTCCTCGGCTGTCATCGTCGCCGCCTCCAAGGACCACGGTACTGTGACCGAAGGGCTTCTGACGTCGTGTCAGGCAGGACGAGCCGGTTACTCGCGTGAGCTTAGGGATCAGACTGTGTTCTTTTTCCGCTGAAAGTGTTTGTGCTGTCTCGTCCTGCCGATAAATGTTTTCCTTGTCCTTGACTTGGTCGTCTGTGTCTGAGTCCTGGGCCCACGACCCACCACACCTTCTTTATAAATAAACACCAGACTGTATGTGTAGGCGGTGTATTCTTGATAGTGTGCGAGAAAAACCGAGGTGTCCGGCTGTCGGGTCGTCGTGTAAAGCTTCCAGAACCTCTGGACGTAACGCTGAAGGCACCACGAGGAGGTGGTCGGCGCGGAGCGGCGAGAAGTTCTTCTTCAGAAGAACGTTGTTCCGCAGGAAAAACGAAGCCAGTCCTCGGCGGCATACTTTCGGCACGTCGGCGGTCTTGCCTTCCAGGTAGTCCATGAGGCTCTTGAGCTCTGGGTCAGCTCGTTGGCGTTCCGCGAAGTCGTCGGTACTTATGGGTCCCAAGAAAGAGTCGTCGTCCTGGTCACCCTGGGGCGGCGGATCGGCGGGGCGCGAGACAAGCAGTCGGCGTCGGAGTGCTTTCGTCCGCTCTTGTAGACGACGGTGACGTCAAATTCTTGCAGTCTAAGACTCCACCGTGCGAGGCGCCCTGATGGATCTTGCAAGTTAGCTAGCCAACACAAGACGTGGTGGTCATTCACGACTTTGAAAGGTCTGCCGTACAGGTAGGGGCGGAACTTTGATGTAGCCCAGATGATGGCGAGGCATTCCTTTTCTCTAGTGGAATAATTCGCTTCTGCCTTCGAAAGTGACCGGCTAGCGTAACAGATAACCTTTTGAAGTCCGTCAGTCCTCTGCACGAGCACGGCGCCGAGCCTGTGCTGCTTGCGTCCGTGTGAATTTCGGTGTCTGCTTTTTCGTCGAAGTGTGCGAGTATTGGCGGCATTTGCAGGCAGTCGCTTTAGTTCTTCAAATGCCTCGACTTGCGGCGTTTCCCATTTGAAGTCGACGTCGGCCTTCGTGAGGTACGTCAGCGGCTCGGCGATCCGCGAAAAGTTCTTGACGAAGCGCCTGTAATAAGCGCAGAGGCCAAGAAATCGGCGTACTGCTTTCTTGTCGGTGGGCGCAGGAAAGTCGGCGATCGCAGCTGTTTTCTGTGGATCAGGGCGTACTCCCGACTTGCTGGTAACGTGGCCGAGGAACAATAGCTCCTCGTAGGCGAGGCGGCACTTTTCTGGCTTCAGGGTAAGTCCGGAGGCTTTGATTACTCGAAGAACAGCTTCAAGGCGCCGGAGGTGTTCGTCGAAGCTGGAAGCAAATACGACTACGTCGTCCAAGTAGACGAGGCAAGTCCGCCACTTCAAACCTGCGAGTACTGTGTCCATAACCCGTTGGAACTTCGCAGGCGCCGAGCAAAGACCAAAGGGCATGACCTTAAACTCGAACAGGCCGTCTGGTGTTATGACGGCAGTCTTCTCTCGGTCTCTCTCGTCTACTTCGATTTGCCAGTAGCCGGTTTTGAGATCCATCGACGAAAAATACTTTGCGTTGTAGAGTCTGTCCAAAGCATCGTCTATCCGTGGGAGAGGATACACGTCTTTCTTCACGATCTTGTTCAGGCGACGATAATCGACGCAAGAACGTAGGGCTCCATCTTTCTTCCTCACTAACACCACGTGTGATGCCCACGGGCTCGTAGACGGCTGAATGATGTCGTCACGCAGCATTTCGTCGACTTGTTGCTTGATGGCCTCGCGTGCCGAAACTCGGTAGGGGCTCTGACGGAGCGGACGGGCATATTCGTCGATTATGATGCGATGTTTCGCGAGAGGAGTCTGACGAAGCCTCGATGACGACGAGAAGCAGTCCTTGTATTGCTGGAGTAAGGCCTTTTGTTGCTGCCTGGAAAGGCCTTGATTGACGTCGAAGGCGGGCGCGGACACTGCGATCGTCGTTGCAGGTCCGTGAGAATCGGTGAGGGCGAAGGCATTGCTTACTGTTCCTATATTCGTTGCTGAAGTTCGTTGCTGAAGCGCGACTGTACTGGCGCTGTGGCACGAGCGCGAGCCTGGTGTCGAACGTTGGCCAGGAGTGATTCCAACGCTTGAGCTACGCTTCTGAACTTGTTTGCGTTTCCTGTACATTAATAAATCGTCTACAGCCACAAGCGGCTGTACAGAAGTAACACTAAGAAAGAGCGTTTCCATAGTCAACGCGCGCCTTTCGCGTTCGGCACGCGCCGAGGGCGAGCGCGTGCCTCCCGGCACGCCGGTTACGCCTGACGCAGGACAAGGTTAGACTAAGAGGAGCTTCGCCCCTAAAACTCAACGGCTTGGGCTGGCATCCCCGACACACGGCGCATTCAGCATGTCGACGCAAAACTGCCAGACCGGTGACACAGCACGTGCACGCCGTTCTACCTCTCTCGACACCCCTTTCCTCGCTGCGCGCCAACAGTGGACTGAGCTTTGGCACAATAGATATTCTAGGAACCGCATCGGCGGGGGGGGGGGGGGGGGGAGTAGGGGGGACGGAGGGGGGACTGCCCGACTTGCTCCTCCTTGCAAACTAGTAGTGGTGGTTCAGGAATTTTCTACACGCAGCATGTGGCCAGCGTGCGTGTCTTTCGGCATGGTTTGGAAGGTCGTTTTGAAGGACCTTGGTTATACCATTGCTGAGGAAAACTGACATCTGCGAAGTCTACGATGCGCGTTTTTTTTTCTTTTGCTTCACATGCAGTATTACTACTACTGATATTTTATTACTATAATTTTGCCTTCTCAAGCAAGACTTGTTTCAAAGATGTCAAATAATTCTGCCTTCTCAAAGTCTTTGAGAAGGCAGTATTATTTGACATCTTTGAAACAAGTGCGCTTCCCACGCTTCACGGCTACACGTATGTGTTTATATTTACGCGCACACACAAGGAAAGTAGCTAGCCGTGTATTTTATGACGTGCTTGCCACAAAGCAAAGGCTCGGAAGAAATGAGCCTGCACAAAGCTTTAAACATAATATCCACAAGGGCTTTTATGCGGCCGATGGTTACGAAAAGGGAATCTGTAGGAATTAGAGAAATATGAAAGCCGCGTAATGAATTCATTATGAGATTGTGCCAGCTTATGTGCGATAGCAATTCACTGCTCAGTGCTGGTAGCAAGATAAGGTGTTGTTGCTGTGTTACGTTGTTTCTTCTTTTTTTTTTCCAACAAGCAAAGCACATAATAAACGTTAACAGCGGCCACAAATCTGTCTGGTTAAGCAAAATAATGTTAGTGTTGAAACGAGATGACAGCAGCGTAGGCCCCTGCTTCGTTTCATTTTTTTTTTTTACTTGAAACGCAAGAACCGAGCGTTTCGGGGTCAGCTTGGACCCTTTTTGGGTGAGTGCTGGTCTTTGAATCTTTGTGCAAGACGGCCGTATCAAAGAAATGTGTCATCTGTTAGTTTGAACTGCAGATCAAAGAGAGTATACGTGAAGGTTAAAGTCTGGAAAGACGTTAGATGTGCCCACTAGAACAGTGCTTGCGGGCTCTCTCAGTTATACTAGTTATCTTGACAAATGGAAGTTTGATTACAATCTCGCATGTTATTTTTAAGTGCAAAAGCAGCTTACACTACGCGTTGCGAACAAGTTAGCTCAGGTGCACTTGTAGGCGACATATACTTTGTGTTCAGGCAACGTGCAGCTGCAATCATCAACATGTCCTTCGGCAAATATCAAAGAATCGCTCAGTGTACAGGCTAAACGTTCTACGACTTCTCACTTTTAGATAAAGAAAGTTCTTTATGCGAATGTCCGAAGGAAGTAATTTGATGGCGTGATTAAATTATTTATACAAAAATAACACTGAAGCAATTTGACGGTGTATTTAAAATAGCCTTTACATAGAAGCAAGAACGAAGCCATTTGAAGATGTATTTAAAACGTTCCTTATACAGAATTAAGAGAGAAGTATTCATATGTGATGGTTAAAAACTTTATACAGAAGTAAGTAGGAAGCCTTTAGACAGTGTAGTTAGAATATTCTTTATACAGAGGTAAGACAGAAGTCCTCAGACGTTCTAGCTAAAATATTCTTTATACAGAAGTAAGGAGTAGGTCTTCAGACGTTCTACGAACAAGTGTTACTACAATGTAAATGTCTGTAGATTGTCAGTCCAGTCAATAGAAAGTTAATAGGTGGTCTACTCAATGTTAACGGGCATTTTTGTAAGGGAGTGGTGCCAACGGATATCGGACATCAGTTAGACAGGACGCGCGTTTAGTTTCCGAAGCTCAGGGATCAGAGCGCATTGTTTAGGTTGCATTGTTGGATTTTAGTCCATTGGAATTGTGTGTAGTTGTCTCCTAGTGTTGTCTATAAATGTTTCCTTGTCCGTGACTTAGCTGTCTGTGTCTGAGTCCTGGGCCCACGAACCACCACACAGTGATTTTTCATTTTCGCCTTGTTGTTCACTAATGCCATGAATAATGATGTTGCAACGCCGACTGCGATCCTCACGATCCGCCAGCTTAGTGATCTGTTGTTCAGTTACTTGCTTTAATAAATAAATAGGCAGCGGCAAGGTGGAACATGGTGTGAACTATACGCCTCATGGCGCAACCACATTTATGGATATTTCTGGGCCCAGTCATATATAGGCGCTAATTATCAAAGGATCGTTAATTCGGATCAATTCGTGTGATAGTTTTCTGCTAGGGGATAGCAGGCACTTTCAAGCGTCCGTATAAGGGCTAATTTCTAGAACCAATTAATCCCAACTGTGAGCCATATCAAAGCTATCCGCTGTTTTTCCCCACGGTCAGTCTAATAAGCTCAAGTCGTTCCTGCCTGTTGGCGAACATCTAGGACGCACTCTCATTTTGATGCATTGTGCCCAAAGAGTAAGGCTGCACGTAAGAGAGAGTGTCTATGCGGCAATAAAGACCAATTCATATAAAAAAGCCGTGGAACACCATGGATAGCTCACTGCAATCTCGTGAATAATTTTCTTGTCAACAGTGCGCGTAATAACCGTCCTTAAAAAGCGTATGAGATGGTGCCTGCCACCAATACTGCATACGATATCGCAGATGGGACGTTTCGTTGGGAGAAATAAGAGGACACACACAAAAAAACAACAAAAATGCGGACCATACACCTCACGGCTTTTCACATTTTAGACCATTCACACGAGATCTGTTTTGCGTGCCTTTGCGTGCATAATTTTTCGTTACGGATCCCCACTAGCCATTTGGCGCAGCCCCAAGCTTATCCGGTATGGCACGCATGAATTCAGCCAACCAAGATAGCAAGCAGGGATCAGAAAAGGATACCGAACAGTAAACCACCTTCATGTGATCAATCAAGTAATCGAGAAATCCGCTGAATACAACAAATCCATGCATATGGCTTTCATAGAGTAAGAGAACTCAGTAGATATACCAGCAGTTCTGGAAGCATTGCGCCGACAAGGAATATGCGATAGCTACGTAAATACTATGCGCAGCACCTTTAAAGAATCTACAGCCGTCCTACTCCTCCTTAAGAAAAGCAGGGAAATCTCAATACAAAAAGGTGTCACACAATTAAGGAGATACAATTTCCCCAACGCTGTTTACTTCCTGCTTGGAAGACATTTTCAGAAAACTAGAAGAGGGCGAAACAGGGCTAAGGACTAACGCGAATATTTTAGCAACTTACGCTTCGCCGACGACATATGGTATCCTTTAACGATGATGGCGACGAACTACAGAAGATTGTTGAAGACTTAAGCCGGTCAAGGATGCAGAAAACCAAGGTATAATGTTAGGCGGCACGGCGAGAAGACGTGTCTTCACGAATGAAAACATTGGAAGTCGTGCAAAGCACACATATATTGGACTCACAGGAGAACCTGAAATCCACCGTAGAATAAACATGGGATGGCGCGCATACATTCCCAACTCATGAACGGAAACTTACCATTGTCACTCAAGCGCACAATATATAACTGCTGCGGCATTTTGCCAGTACTAACATACGGAGCAGAAAGGACAGACCCTAGAGAGCAAGAACCACGCAGCTGGCGATGGAAGGAAAAATGACAGGCGTCAGGTTAAGAGAGAGCCGAGTGGACCGGACGGGGGTAGCCGACATAAACGACGTGGTCGGGTAACGCGATGAGACAACCAACAACAGAATGGATACCAAAAGAGGGCAAGCGCAGCCGTGGAGTGATTAATAAAATTCGCGACAGGATGGAGAGGTTCTGCAGTGGGGATGATGACGATTTGCACTGCACTCCTACGTGGCCTCCTCGATCCAGGCTGTAACGTGCGATCATTGACTATACGGTGTTCGGCTGCATACCGTTTCCCACCAGTCGCTGCACTCTATGCGCAGTAGGGTGCAGCACCAAAGTTACAGCCGTCGATTCGGAAACCCTTTTGTCGCTTCTCTCGTGGAAAAGGCGAGCGGCAACCCGAAAAAAACAAAGCGACGTGCGGGAGGTTCTCTTGGCGCGCAGAAGGGCCTCACGTGAGGCCAACACCTGCGCCGTTTCGTAATGTTGCGGATGAGGGAGTTGCGCCATGACGAACGGCCGAGTGCAGGAAGAAGGCAGCGTGCGCCGGAGCTCCGACACGAGGCCATTCTTTCTCACCCACGCTCTCGCGAGATGTTATTCGGCAGAGTTGTGCATGGGGTTTCTATAAAAGAAGCTTTCATTTGCGTGTCCGGAGCCTCATAGGAAGCCGTAAAATAAACCGTTACACTGTTGTATCTCTAGGAAATTGTCATTACCGGCCGACAGTAGCATGACGATTAAGCGATATGGGAATCGCCCCGCAAGACCCCTAATCGTAAATTCATGGCGGGGCCGCGATTTTTTCTTAAAAGTAATGTGCATTTATGTATTCAGATACATTGGAAAAAATTTGGTTGATCGCTATTTCACAGGAATCACTGTATCACGAAAGTGAAGCCTGTCTTCGCACGTTAGCGGTAATCTAGCGAATCGAGGAGTGGGAGATGGGTTTCCTATGGAGGCGAAAATGCCAGAGGCCCGTGTACTGTGCGATGTCAGTGCTCGTTAAAGAAACCCAGGTGGTCCAAATTTCCGGAGACTACGGCCTTTCTCTCTGTCTCTTTCACTCCCATTCCCCCACCCTCACGGACGCTTAGCCGTGCTCCCTACATGAGCTGCAGAAATTAGCGTCCTTTCCTAATTGAACCTCAATCATCATCATCATCATCATCGTAGTCGGAGCTCGGCAGCAGGCACCTTCTCTCCAGTACGTTGTAAAGTTTGTAATGTTCTTTCGAGAGCTTCGCTCACCCGTAGCGATGTATTAAACGTTTCCTGTTTGTTCTCTACGTCGCCTCGTCTTCCCTGTTTGCCCTCCTCGATGGTCAACCTCGTTCGAGCTTCGAGAAGTCGCTGCTTAAAGGTTTGCCACGCCACGCTACCTCAGCAGTGTTCAGAACACAAGGGTGAAGCCATCGTAATCCATAAATGTTCGCGAAAGGCTTGTACAGACAGAGTGGTTCAGCGGAAGATGACAAATTAAAAACTGCAAAACAATATAACACACAAGCGGAAATGAAAACAGAAAGCAGGAAAGAAACGAAAGAAAATGACGGCGAGTACACGAGATACGGCATCACTGCAACAGCGTGAACAGTCGAGATTATGTGCACATTTCAATTGGAAAACACTTAATTAAAAATCAGTTGCATTCACGTGTAGCTTTTGGAGCAATTTCGTTTCTGTCATAAGTACGAGCACATTGAGAGGGCACTTCCGTTGCTCAACGGCCTTCGAAGTTTCGATATAGGCGTATAGGGTGCTCCCTTAATTTACTTGATACAGTACTCACTCGACGGCCTTCGAAATGGCCCGTGTAGTAGCCCGAACTTGACTTTTTGAGTCGATGGACCATTGGTTTGAAGGCCTTCGAAAGGCCATGTCACACGGGCATAACACGAATTTGTGCTCGTCCACAGCTAGCCGTCTTCTCTTGCTGGCAACTCTTACGTTGAGGCAAAACCGACGAGGCCTAGCTGATATCCTGTTTGGAAAACTGCTGCACATTACGTGCTGTTATGCAAGTCTTCTCAGCAAAGCAGATCTTGCGTCCAAGAAAGTGTACTTTAAGGGCGAAGCACCTTATGGTCGAGGCTTGTCTGTCCGTCCACGTTGTCCATGCTCAAGACGCAGCATTGTCTGCTGTCGTGACAGAGAGCGAACGGCGCGCGTTGACTATGGAAACGCCCTTTCTGCGATGAACGCTCTACCAGCTCGCAAGGAACGAGAACGCGCCCTCGCCCGCGAGAGACAAGCTTGATGCAGGCAGCGTCTTCTAGCGAGTTTCTTGATTGAAAAAAAACCAAAAAAACCGACTGATTGGGCCGCACAACCGTTCACCAGCCACCCTGTACATAAAGCACTGGATCTTGACCTGCAAAGCAATGCCGGTGGAATATTTCTGTTGTGCGTAGTTGAAAAATAAAGATTCTCAGCGTACGCGTTAACTAAATGTAATCCGGAACTCTGCATGATCTACGACGTTGGAGCGCAGGAAATTCATAAAGACCAGGAGCATGAATGACAACTCGTGTGTAAATGTACACACGCGCTGTCACTCATTTACAGCTCTGAACCCACTACGGAGGCACTGGTAATAATGGCGTAGTGGGTAGTTGCCTACTTGGCAAAATGATAAGTTATGGCGCAGGGGATACCTATACCACTTCTACTTGCACTAGTTTCCTCAAGCGTTTAAAGTGGCCTCTAAGAAGGTAGCTCCTCCAGCTTACGCTGTCACTGTCCTTCGGTTCCGCGCAGGCCTGGGTCTTTTCTTGAATCCCTGGTTCCAGCGATATTGTCGACTTACACAATATTATGCATCACCTAATGTCGTTGTGAAGCGGCAGCAGCTGCCGAACTAAGAAGCATTCCACTGGTATCTGTATTCGTGTATCGGGGAAGACACAGCGCCTTTTCTGCAGGCCGGCTGTTCTGCTCCTCGTTCGTCCTGCGCTCCTAGCGCGAGCGTGCACGGCGGAGCTCTGCCATTACACTCGTCCACACTGCGAGGCACACGAAAAATGTTTCTCCGGCGGCCAGCACTGACTGTCCCGGCTTCCCCACGCTTGGACAACTACGAGCAGATCCTCTGGGGGCCTGCTGTGTCGCGGTGGTCGTCCCAGGATTTCGTCATGGCGCGACTTGCCGCAGAATTCGAGGCGTGCACAGGAGTACAAGACTGGCTGTTTCCGTCTGTAACATGGCGGTCCACGATAGTTGCCCGATGCACCAGCAGAGTCGTCCTGTGTTGCCTGGACGTCCATGATGGAGAGATCCCTGGCATGGTGATGGCGAAGCGGGCCAAAGGCAGCAATAAACTTAGCACTCCATCCCGGCCAGGACCTCTGCCATATGCCTTGGCAGCCATGCCAGGCACGTTCTCCAAGGTGGCTTAGGGCCACCTGCAATTTCTGTTGGTCCGACCAGGCATAGCGAGTCCCGAGATGGTTGATGTTATTGATCCAGAGGATCGCGTCGTCCTGGAAAGCACGGAACTCCGGCATCACAGATGCACTCGGTGATGATGATGCCGCAGGCGATAACCCGGAAGTTGCCGTGCCGAAGATGTTGAGTTGCTCGAACAGCAACGACATATGGCCCGCATGACGTCGGTGAGTTGACTGACCGAGGCATTCGAGCAACCATGCGACAACCTGCTTTCTTGACTCGCGAAAACATTCGCAGGGTGTCTATCTGTTCATCCCACGAGTCTGTCGCAACTAACACATCATCGAAGTAGTGATATATGTTGGGTATGCCATCTACTACCTTCCTGATGAGTCTCGTAAAAGCTGCTGGAGCTGTCTTCAATCCAAAGGGCATGTACGTAATATGGTATAGGCCTGATGGTGTGGCAAACGCCGTGATAGGCTTCGACTCTTCTGACATAGGAATTTGCCAGTACCCCTTAGCAAAATCGATCTTTGAAAAGAACTTCTTTTGTGACACGTTCCCAAACATCGTGTCTATTCAACGTATCGGTTCACAGTCGTCCTGTAATACTTTGTTCACTTGCCGAAAATCCACACAGAGCCGTATTGTGCTGTCTGACTTCTTTACAACCACAACAGGTGAGGAATATTGTGACACCGATTTTTCTATAATACCTTGTTGAAGGATTTCATTTATCTCTTTATCAACTGTGTTCTGAATTGCAAAAGGTATTGCTTCACCTGTACGGGCACGTGGGTTTTCATTTGTAGATGGCATACTTCGAGTTCAGTCCTACCTGGATGGTTTGAAAATATATTCTTATATGATGAAACTAGCTCGTTTAGAGCTTCTGCTTGTGTGCGTGTGACTTCACGAGAAATTTCCACATCCGTCTAGTCTCAAAGCGGCCCCGCTTAGGATATTCAGGTACGTAGACTGGGATCTCTTCCGAAAGATACGGGACGATGATGAGTCGGAATACGACTCACTGGAAGATATGTTCGCGCAGATCAAGAGGGACGTTGAAAAGGCCACCAAGGAATTATCCACGGACCTCGAGACCCCCAGGATGGACGCACGCCTAGCGTATCTTTTGGAGGCTAAGAGGTCTGTGCTTGAGAGGTGGAAAACGCAAAGGCTAAACCGCAGGCTTAGAAAGAAGATCGCGGAGCTTAATCGCAGCGTAGAGGAACACTGTCTGGAGCTCAACAGGCAAGAGTGGAGCGAGGCCTGCTCGGCAGCAGATGGGCGAATGCGCAGAGGGGGAAAATGGAACCTTCTTAAGCACCTGCTCGATGATAAACAGACCAAGGGTAATCAGAGGCTTGCCATAGACAGACTAATCCATAAGCAAAAAGGAGGAATTTCCGATACGCCCCTTCTCCAAGATCTGGCACAGGGAACGATCAACTACGAGAATGCCCTGAATACGAGGGGGATGACGCCCCAAAACTTGATGATGCATTTTCGGAGGCGGATGTCAGGGAGGTTCTTCACAATCTTAATGGCAGGTCCGCCCCTGGACCGGATGGCATAACCAACCGGCTCCTGAGGAACCTGGACGACCGGCCTATTAGCGCTATTACTAAAGAAATCAACAAGGTGTGGGAGGAAGGTAATGTACCCGACTCGTGGAAGCAGGCGACGGTGGTACTGATTCCTAAGCCTGGAAAGCCCCCAAGCCTGGACAACCTCCGGCCCATTTCGCTCACATCGTGTTTAGGTAAAGTTGCCGAGCACGTGATACACAACAGGATTTCGAAATATATAGAACGCGAGGGGTTGTTCCCGTACACTATGGCAGGGTTCAGACCATCCCTTTCTACACAAGACGTCATGCTGCTCCTTAAAAGACAGGTAATTGACAACAGGACCAGAGACGTTAGGGGCATTCCATCAATGGACTTGTCCAAAGCCTTCGACACCGTGTCTCACGACTTTATCTTAAAGGAGATTTCGGCGTTGCACTTGGGAGGTCGATTTTACGCTTTCGTGGAGTCCTTCCTGAGAAGCAGGACAGCGGTCGTCAAGGTGGGGCAAACGAAATCAGAATCATTCGCGCCAGGCAACAGAGGCACGCCACAAGGGGCGGTAATCTCTCCCCTCCTGTTTAACATTGCAATGCACGGGCTCTCGAAGCGGCTGGCCGCCGTACCAAATGTTGGACATGCTCTGTACGCCGATGACATTACGATATGGTGCCCGGGAGGCTCGGAGGCGGCCGTGGAACACGCGCTCCAGGAGGCCCTGGATGTGACCAAGTCCTTTCTGGAGGGCACGGGTCTCCGATTCTCCCCAACCAAATCGGAGCTCATGTTATATAGACCGGCCAGGCAGGGGGTTCGTGGGCTAACACCGCTTGATCAGATCCCCATAGATGTGTACACGCGTGATGGCCAGAAGATCCCCAGGGTGACTTCCATCAGAGTTCTAGGATTGCTGCTCGATGCCAGGGGCTGTAACGCCAAAACAATAGCACATCTGACCTCGAAAACAGAAAATATCCTCAGATTAATCATGCGAGTATCAAATAAGAAGGGTGGGCTATGCGAGGACAACCTACTCAGGGCCCACAATGCTTTCCTTATGAGTCACATCAATTACGTGGTTTCGGCCCTGCAGTGGACTAGGACTGAAAGGGACAAGCTCGATACGTTGATGCGGAAAAGCATTAAGAAGGTGCTGGTTATCCCAGTCACTGCGAGCACGGACAGGCTAATGCAGCTCGGCGTTCATAACACCACCCTTGAACTAGTAGAGGCGCAGCGATCCGCGTAGGTCACGAGGCTCTCGGGCTCCAGCGCAGGTAGGCGCCTCTTGGAAGCGGCGGGCTTGCAGCCGCGTTACAATCCTGGTGAGACGGTTCAGCTAGACGAAAACGCCCGAGGGACCTATGTTGTCGGTCCCTTCCCTAGAAACGTTCATCCACAGCATAATGCTGGCCGGCGAGCCGCTCGTGCCAGGGCGATATTAAAGAAGATGGTCGGCTTGGAAACTTTCGTGGACGCAGCTCAGTATGGGCGCTCCCGAAAATTTGCTGTCACAGTGGTCAGCGAGAAGGTCGACCTCCTATCCGCGGCCTCGGTAGGCGCTGTCACAGCAGACGTAGCTGAGCAGGTGGCGGTTGCGTTGGCGATGGAGGACTCTACGAGGCCCTATATATACACTGACTCACGCGCAGCTGTGAGGGCTTTCCCTTCCGGAATGGTTGCGAACCAGGCCGCGGCGCTTTTGAGAGGCAAGTCCAGCGCTAATTCCGATGCAATGCACTACATCACGTGGTTCCCCGCACACATGGGCGACAGCGTGCTGCCAGGCCACCCGAATCCCAATGAGATTGCTCACCGCCGTGCGCGAGAACTCACGCGCCGCGACGGCGGTACGTCTTCATTGGATCGGGAGGAGATCGGCCACCGCGACCCCTTACTAACGTTTCATGAGATCGTCTCCCACTATAAAGAGGAACGCAAGCGCTTCCCGCCTCCGCACCCAAAATTATGCAGGTCTCAGGCTGTCACGCTTAGGATGCTTCAGACTAGGTCATATCCATCGCGCGCTTTCCTTAGCAAGATTACCACCGAAATTGATCCACGGTGCCCGGATTGCGGGGAGGAGTTCAGCGCTCTAGCACACATGCTCTGGCAGTGTCCTGCGTTACAGGACACGTCACTCATCTGCGAACAGGACTGGGACGAGGTCATCACGAGTTCAGAACTAAAGCACCAGTCTGAGGCCGTCCAGAGGGCCCGTGAAAGAGCGGAGAGGCTTGGCCTCCCGATTCCGACATGGGAGCAGCCAGCGGCGAACCGGAGGCCCCAGCGCGGATCCTCCGGCTAGTTCCTCAGGACCTAAATAAAGTTCAATGTGTGTTTGTCTGTCTGTCCGTCTAGCCTTGTGTTTTTGTTAAAGGCACAATGGGAATGTCTTCGGTTTCTGGTAGTTTGAATTCTCCAGCTTTTGCTGAACATGTTGCTGCAGTTAAACCGTGAAAAACAGCATCTCGATCCTCGTAGCGTTCCAGCAAGTTTATGTGAAACAGGCGGTTCTTAGTGCCTAAGTCAACTACGTAGTCGACTTCGTTTTTCTGTTCTATGACCGTGAAGCGTCCTTTCCATAGAAGTAATAGCAGGGTCCCTCAGTACTTCTTTCTGGTAATGAAACTCCCGCCAAAGTTTCATATAGGAACAAAAACGGCCGTCAGGGACGCCACCGTGAGCAGAAGGGCATCGGTATGGGGTGCGTGCGTTCGCATGTTTTCCATGAAAAGCATTTTGCCAGATTTTTTCACTTCACTGTGTTCACTAGCTGGTCACTGCAGTGATTACCCCTGGCTAATTAATACAGAACGAGCGTTCTTTAGCAGCTCAAATTATTGATTGCTGCCAATGGTTTGACGAAGGCGGTACGTGAAGCGACGCAGTTTCGCCTGCATTCGTACATAAACCAGCGTTTCATAATACTTGTGTGGTTGATTTTCGGGTTAAAATTTAGGGTTAAAACAGAACGCCGTGAATAGGCCCAGATGAGCGAAAAATTAACACCGCTTGTGCTAAAAATTACATCTGACTCAACCATGTGCTGGCCGCCGCAGCACTGTCTCCTGCTAATAATGTTTTAATGTGTACCCTGGGAGTTAACTTCTTCCCTCCGTTGTTGTTCGCCCGCTCATCCCGTTGACAGCGATACGGTTGACAAGCTGCCGACCAGGGAATTGGAGACGGGCTCCTTCACCTGCTGGCACCTTGAGGGAACGACGGCTCCGACATCTTGTTAAAAACAACGTTTAATGATCAACCCTCTTACAATACAATTCACCGGGTTTAATACAACAAAAGCACTTTCGCAGTCCAATCAGAATCGGAAAATGTCCTTCTCTCTCAACTTCTGGTTGGCTGCCGTTGAGATGTACATCCTCACGCCCCTTCACCCAATGCCTTCATCTGCACCCGCCTCTCCCACGTCGATCGCCGGTGCGCCTCTCTCCTCTCTCTCGAAGACTGGCGCCTGCCAGTCGTGGGAGCATGCTCCGAGTTGGGGTCCCAGGGCTGAGCCGACGGGTCATCATCACGTGCCCGCCAGTTCACGGAACCCGCGTTGGGGATTCTCCGTGATGTTGCACGTGGCTTGGTTTCCAGACCACGGTCCATTGTCCGCTGGGCGCAGATCTCCACAGGAGAAATCGGCCGTCACGCCGTCTTTGTTCAGTCCTGGCCGCCGCAGGGGGTGCAGGACTTCAGGCCGCCGCAGGAGGTGAGGAACGCTGTGCCCGTAGAAGGGCGACAGTGGAGAGTCCTCGGGTGGGTGCTTCGCTCTTGAAGCCAACACTGGGGGTCACGATGCTGCCAATCGGAATTGTGCGCGCTGACAAGGAAGCTTGTATATGAGGCTATTCTGGCATCACAGCTGTGAACTGCTGTTGCTATATATCAGCGATATGCGTGGTGTGCAAACGAAAAATTCTCGTTTTCCGCAACCAAATTTCAGAAAATAACTAGCCAGAACCTGCTATGTGTGTGTTTTTAATCCATTCCCTTATGTTGTCGCAGTAACTGTCATTTTTAAGTGGACAGTTGTAGTAACTGTCATTACTAGGTGGAGCTTGAGAATGTGTTTAAGCATTCCATGTCTGTAATCTGCACGCGCCTCCGCTTTTGCGAGCTTCCGTTGGCACGACTGGAGCTGTTGCTTCACGCTGCGAAGCTGTGCCTTCACCCTTTGAAGCTCCGAAGCCAAGCAAACGGCTACATATTTTTGGTACTCTGCGTCAGCATGGCCAATGCGATTCGCAGCTTGTTATAAATCTGTAAATAATGACAACAGGAAAATATATATTGGCAGCGGTGCCATTTTGCCCGCGTACTGAGCAGGTGGCATACTCCCTAAGCATGTGCCAGAAACCATGAATTTCTTCTTCGGCTTCACTGTCGCCTGACGCAGGTGCGATTGTCGTGACTTCGGCTGCCAGGCAGGCTGAGGAATTTTCTCGCGGCCTTTTTGCAGATGGACGTCGTGTTCGGGCACGTGAACGCCGTTTTGGTTTGGATAAGTAAGAAGTCAAACTTTCGAACATTCTCGGCGTCTTCCGCCAATTTGGGGCGATCGCGAGGTAGCGACACAACGCTTCCATTCACTGTACACGCGTCTGCACGAATGATGTCTTCCGCATAAAAATGTCTTCCGCAAAAAACGTACTTGGATTCGAAGGAAAAACCGGTCGTCTCTTGTCGCGGGATCGCTCGCTCCCACTTGTCGCGTTGTTCTGCGTCGGCTGGTAAACAGAACAAGGAGACTTTCTCGTCGGTGCCCTTGTATCCCGACCGGCAGCCCGGCACGCAGCAAGTGTTAGGCATCGCTGTCACCACGTGGAGAGATGCATAGAGGCGAGAGACAAAGAAAAAAAAAGCAACAACTCGACACACCACAACACCGTGACTACACTCCGCTAATGGCGACCACACTTCCGACAGCAGGCGCCGGCCTCCTTGTCACCCCTCAAGTTACGACAGCGCCGGCGGTGGCGGGCGGTATATGAAGCTCTCCCATAGAGTGGCGCGGGAGTTTCATGACCAGAAAAAGTTTTGAGGGACCCTGGTAATAGCTTCGATTTTTCTGTGGGCAAAAGGATCAATACTTTGTCACCAGGTTTGAGCTCTCAGTGGCGGCTCTTGGCATCATAGCGAACCTTCTGGCACTATTTGGCATGTTTCCGTTCCTCATGCGCTGTTTTACAAGTCTGTTCGAGCCGATTTCGCAAATCAACGACATATTCATATGTGGTTCTTGTTTCCGTGTCCAGGGCGTCTTTTGTCCAGAGTTCTCGCAACACTGTCACCGCACATGTCGGCCGTATAGCAATTCGACAGGGAGAGAATCCTAAATTCGCTTGGGGAGCCTCTCTATAAGCGAAAAGAAGGGGGATAAGATATCTGTCCCAGTTCCTTGGCTGTTCTTGACACATACAGCATAGCGTTCGCTTCAGCGTACCATTGAATCGCTCGACGAGGCCATTGCACATAGGACGATACGGTGTTGTAGTCATAGGCTGGTTCGATAGCAGTCTGTTGATCTCTGCCATTAGCTGTGAAGTAAATGTCCTGCCCTGGTCACTCAGTGTCTCGCGAGGTAAACCAACCCGCGAAAACATTTGTAGCAGTGCTTCTGCGACCGTTTTTGTTCCAATGGTTGGCAGAGCCACCGCATCAGCATACCGTGTGGCAAAGTCGACCATAGTTAAAATATGTTTGTTTCCTCTAGCCGAACAGGGCTTCAGTGGGCCCATGATGCCGATTCCAACTCTCTGGAATGGCGTTTCGATAATGGGCATGTCACCTAATGGTGCCCGACCCACAAGATGTTTTGGAATTGTCCTCTGGCATATATCGCAAAATATTACGCATATTTTTACGTCTGCACTGATTCCTGGCCAGTAGAATTCGGTGGTCAACTTATCTGTAGTCCTCTTAATTCCTTGGTGCCCAGCCAGGAGACCCTCATGCCCTAACTTAAGCACTGTCAATATGCAAGATCCTGGTACTACTAGCTGTTTTACTTCCTTTTCGGATGGGAATGTGAGCTTCCTGTAAAGGATATCTCTTTCCACGACAAATTCGGACTCGTGTCCCGATTGTGATGGAAACCGTCTTCCCACTGCGTCAAAACACTTCCGAAGCGTGTCATCTTGCTTCTGTTGTTCCATGAACTTTTTGCTGTCCGTTTGCTCTATATCAGCAAGAGGGATAGCGAGAGTGTCATTGACCTTCTGTAAATACTTGGCAGCAGCAGCCACGTGATGAGGTCGATCAGTCGTGCGGGGCTCTTCTGAAGTGCCGTGATCAGCTGTAGTGTGTAACAGGGCTTGGTCGTCATCTCCTTTACTGGCTGATAATTGCGGATGCCTAGACTTGGGTTGTCTCTCAAGGAACGACTGCAGGCCAGTCCACCCCTCTGTAGGGAATGCACCCTCGACATTACCAAGGATGAGATCATACAAAGGATCGTCCATGCATTTAGCAATGATCTTCCCTCTAAAAAAGGGTGTCTCAACATAAACTTCAGCCTCGGGGAGGTACTTCACAGCCCTATCCACGAAGAATACAGGGCTGCTCTTGCCAGTAAGACTCACGTGGCACAAGATCTTTGCGTACTATCACCGTGTTGCAGCCTGTATCACGAAGTACATTAATGACTATATCTCCCATTCGTCCCTTTGCCACCGGTAAGTTACCGATATATGGCACATTTCTGCCAACTGTGGCATTTACCACGGGAATTTCCTCTTCAGTTTCCAGTCACAAATGTTTCGTCTTTTTCCTGAGGGTCGATAACACAGGATGCTTGAGACGTGCCGCTTTTCCTTGCGAAACAGTTGTCAGTGCGGTGTCCTTGTCGTCCGCATTTCCCGCAGGATGGTAAAACATTTGGTTTGGTGTATCTTCTGCAATCAGCTGCATTATGCCCAAATTTGTCGCAAAGGTCTCTTTGTAGCTCGGAATTCCGACTTCTTTAGAGGAGTCTTTCCTTCTTTATTACTGGCAGCTTTATCCTCGGTGATGAAGGCTGTATGAGGCCGATGGTCATTTGTCCGCGCGCTTCTCTATAATCGTCTGTCGCGGTCACTACTTCTTCAATCGAGCGACATCTCTCTTTGAGGAACACGACCAGACCTTTGTGGCAACAATTCATGAACTGCTCAACAATAGTTTTTTCTCTTGAGGCGTCAAATGACTTTTCCAGTCTTCCAGTTTCCACCCAGCGGTCAAGGTAACCTGACAGCCTTGCTGCGAACGGTCTGCCTGTTTCTGCATTCCCGGGCATCGCTCCTCTGAATCTCTCACGGTAGCCTTCACTAGTGTAACGAAACTATCGCAGAAGACTTAACTTTAGCCTTTCGTAGTCAAGAGAATCTTCTGGCGACATTCTACCGATTGCTTCTAAGGCTTTTCCTGAGAGGCAGAGGCTAAACGCAGAAGCCCGGTTTTCTTTTGGCCATCCTTGGCCCGCTCCCACACGCTCAAACCTCCGAATATACGAATCTAAGTCATCTCTTCTTCATTGAATATAGGAATCAGCTTATGAGGGCTAACCAGGTTTTGTTGGGTGCCTCCGCGCGCCTTTCAGCTTGGTCAGCTGTATCTGCAACAGGTCTCTGCGTCCGAAGCTCTTCAAGGCGCAACTTTCAATCTAAAACGTCCCGCTCTAACTCAATATTGTGGCGCTCTGATTCGATTCTACGGCTTTCGACCTCTCGTGCATGTGCTCTATCGTCAAGCGCCTGGTTGGACTGTTCATCTACCCAGGCCTTAAGCGCTGCGCCTTTTAGACCCACCCGCCTCGATGAATTTCAGTACATCCATCTTCAATGCAGCCCTCAGTTATTGTCTCTGACTGCACTGCTCCGACCTTCTTAGTGTAGAAAGGAGAAGGTCCTGTCGCGAACGCCATTCTTACAAAATATAAAAAGGTTCGGAGAGCAGGCTCAAAGTCATGGCTTCAATGCGCGTGCTTGTGCGTTTCTTCGGCCATTTCATCTGTATCACTGTCCGTGAGACGCCACTTCCTCACAGATAGATAGATAGATAGATAGATAGATAGATAGATAGATAGATAGATAGATAGATAGATAGATAGATAGATAGATACGCTTAAAGTCGCCGAAGTTCGCTAAGTGCTACGCAATTAAAATTACAACCCAGGGATTTTTCTGACAATTAAGGGATTTCCAGAGGCTTAATCTAGGTATAATGTGGTGAACTAGGTTAGCATGACTACTAGCTAGTATATTTCTAGGCACTATAGGAGAACCTGCTTGGTGACTTTCTCTCTCCCATTGTTTCTCCACCTCTCGCCTTCTGCGGTTTGCCCGCGGAGAAAATAAAGGCAGTTGCACAGCAAACGCGGTCGTGGTAGGTTCCTCCCGTGCGCGCTCAACAACCTCCTGTAATGGATCATTTGCGGAAAGCTACTGCGCATGCGCAGAACAGGCCGCTTTGGGTTTGGTTGGAAAACGTGAGCAGCCGGCCGGTCGTGTGCAGCGGGCACCTCGCTTCCGCCGTGATTACGAAAATGCAGCTCACTGCGTAGCCTACAGATGCACAAATATTACTGCGAAGGGAAATGCGAAGTTCTACAGGTTCCCATCCGCGAGACTACATGGGAAAAAAAGTGCTTGAATAGCATCTGTGTGAAGAAAGAGCTGCTGACGGCTTGCCGTGCGTCGTTATACAATCGCGATCGCATAAGGTCACAGTCATTAAACATTTTATTTGGTCATTCGCTAAAGATGCGTATATAATCAAGATATGTCACCCAGCAACGCGATCGCAGTGTGCTCCAACGATGCGAACGATGGCGTCGTAACGTAAACACCGCCTGTCCTAACAGGTAGCGCACGGTTTCAGGCCACAGATAAGGAGCCTACATGTGGCGCGCGCGACATGTAGGCTCCCAAGACACGCATGAAGCTTCGTCCGTGTCCTTAATCATGCGTATCTACCAACATGCCTGCTCATACTTTCATGTAAACACCGGATTTGGTACACCGTGCTCACACCACTGCCGGCAAACCTCATTTATGGTCAGAGGTTTCAAGATGAAACTTAAGGTGTCTCAGATAACCTTCCTTGAATGACCAGCCCCGATGAGCCTGTCGAAGGGTTGAAGTAGCGGAGTGCAGGTATCGCCAAATATGGTCCTTTTTCACGCTGCAACGCAAAAAATCCTTCCTCCACCCCTTTTCTAGACACGAAAACGGGATTTGACTACTTTCTGGGATTTTACGTCCAAAGACCATGATATATGATCATGAGAGACGCCGTTGTGGAGGGGTTCTTTAACCACCTGGGGTTCTTTAACGTGCACTCATCGCACACTACACGGGCCTCAACATTTCGATCGAAATTCAGCCGCCGTGACCGGGATTCGATGCCGCGACCCTCTGATCAGCACCCGTGTACCACAGCTTTTAGAGCACCGTAGCGGGCACGAAATGAGGTGTTGTTTTCGCCTGTCACTTCCCCAGCAAAAGAAAAAAAATTAAACAACAATACAGGCGCACGTTAACTGCTGAAAGCTGCCTTGAAAACGCCAGTTCGAGAATCTGTTTTCCAACCAAAAGCGCCAGCGATGTTTTCCAGTTTACAGGACAGGCGGCGCTCACTTTTCCGCAAATGCTGCCATAAGGGGCAGAGAACAGGGCTATGAATTTACGTTTTTGCGACCACGCGACAGTATCATTGATTTAATTGAAGTAGATTTTAAAGGCACGAGGACAACTTGGAGAGGGAAAAAAATTAACACCATCTTCCCAAAGGGAACCTTGATGGATTGCGAAGCAGCAGCGTTGCGCCCGGGTGGCGTCACGGGTTGAACGGCGCTAACGCGGGTGCTGCGGTGAGCGCTGGAAGATTCATTTGAAGCGATGGCTAGCGTAGGTCTTGTCGTTTCTTCAGAGTGGAAACGGGCGCCGGACCGGAGCTGGCGCGCGTTTCGCCTTGAATGCCACGGCCTTGTGATCGGTGAAGTGCACGCTGAGATGTTACTGCAGACATTCGACGTCGAAGGTGAAACGTACAGACATGTTTCAACGCGTACGTTAGGCGCGCGCCAGGTTTATTGCGCGTGAACCGACGAGTCGGCGGTGTAGCGAGCGGCGGTAGCGGCAGGTGTTGCGGGCGAACGGACGAGGCGGCAGCTGCGGGCGCTGCGGCGAGCGCGCGGCAGGCGAGGGAGAGAGTGACGTCAGCGCGCACTGCGAGGGGAGCGTGACGTCAACGCGCAGCTTCGGCGTGACCTACTTGGCACCGCTCCAACACCTGCAGCGAGGGGAGCGCGTTGCGGCGCGTTCGTACGGACGCACGGAGGGACAGCGTTACACAGGCTAGTCAAAGAGCTGCTTCGCATCTAAAAAAGAACAGCTCTTAAATTTTTTTTACGCGTCTGGTGGCGCACATGTCACCGCCCCGTTCCAAAGGGGACGCTCAAAGCATCCATCCATCCATCCATCCATCCATCCATCCATCCATCCATCCATCCATGGCCAGTTAGCGAAAATGTAGAATGAACTTAATCTACAAAAGCAATTTGGCAGAAAAGAATAACATTCGCTCGTATAGACCGCTAACAATTACATCGGCACTGTACAGGTTGGCTAGGCAAGCAGTAAAATTAAAAACAGAAAGTGGGCAGAACGTAACTATATTTTGGGAGAACTTCAGAATGGTTTTCGAGTCGACAGGCGGTTAGACGATAACCTATTTGTTCTTACTCAGTGTATACAAATATCTAAAATAGAAAGCAGGCCGTTGTATGTGGCTTTTCTAGACATCACTGGGGCGTATGACAATGTTAATCAGGAAATATTGTGGGAAATTTTGGAAAGAATGGGCATAGGCGACGATTGTGTACAGCTTTTTAGGGAAACATATAGAGAAAATACAGTTTGCATATAATGGGAAGGAATCAGTAGCATAGGGAACGTTGATATTAGCAAGGGGCTGAGACAGGGATGTCCTTTGTCGCCGCTGTTATTCATGCTGTACATGGTTAGAATGGAAAAAGCGCCAGGAGATAGCAACATTTGTTTTAATCTGTCACACAAACAGGGCGGCGTGATGATTGATCAGATGCTTCCGGGTTTATTTTATGCTGACGATGTTGTCCTATTCGCGGACAGTCGAGATGATATGCAACGGCTGGTGAATATATGCGGAAAAGAAGGCGAGTCTCTAGGACTAGGATTTTGTGTAACAAAATGTGGATTGATGGTATTCAATGGTTCCAACGACCAGACGGTATCCATACAGGCCAAGAAATACCGAGAGTGAGCGAATACAAGTACCTTGGCGTATGGGTAAATGAGGGTGATAGATACATAGAGGTGCACGAAAAAGCTTTGGCAGTAAAGGGAGAGAGGAACGCTGCAATAATGAACCACAGAGCGTTATGGAGATACAATAGGTACGAGGTGCTTAGGGGTCTGTGGAAAGAGGTAATGGTACCGGGGCTTACATGTGGGAAATCAGTGGTGTGCATGAGGCCAGAGATACAATCAGGAATGGATGTGAATCAAAGAACTGTGGGACGCCTCGCGTTGGGTGCTCACGGGAAAACGACAAATGAGGTTGTCAATGGCGATATGGGATGGGCGAGTTTTGAGGCAAAGGAAGCCCGGAGCAAATAATTAAGGTTTGAAGAGAGGCTTAGGAATATGAAAGGGAGTAGGTGGGCAGTGAAGGTGTTCCGTTGTTTATATATAGAAAGAGCGTTGACACGCAGTGGAGAAAAAGAACTAAGAGGCTCACCAGTAAATATACAGCTCTAAGAGAAGTGACAACAAAGAGCGTAAAGCGAAAAGTCAGAGCGGTGGAGAAGATTTACTGGACGGCAGCGATGAAAAAAAAAACCGACTCTCAAAAGGACAGAAAGTTGAGCGAGTTGGTAACGGTCCATAGTCAAAAGAAGAGGCGTGCAAGACACGGACACAAGGGGAGAAGTGAACGGCGTTCGTGTTGTTCACTTCTCCCCTTGTGTCCGTGTCTTGCACGCCTCTTCTTTTGACTATAAACCGACTATGAATGACTACCGAAAGGGCAAAAGCGAAATAAAGAGGGAGGCATTTTATGATAATTCAAGAGGGAGCGCTTTACTGTTTGAAGCGAGATCGGGCTGCCTTAGGACGCAGTTATAAAGCGCAATTCAGTAAAGAAGAAGAAAAATGCACATGCGGTGAGGAAGATAGGGAAACGATGGAGCATGTTCTGATTGAATGCGGAAATATCCACCCAGGTGTACATTTGGGCACCACCCTACATGAAGCCTTGGGTTTTAGGGAGAACAATGGAAACTGGAAAGCTGGACATACCCACGATTAAAATAAGTAAGAGACGGTTAGAATACTGGTGGCAGAAAATCAGACAGAACGGACAAATATAATTACAGGGAGAAATAAGGACTTTCTTCCATAAGGGGCAGAGAACTGGCCTATGAATTTACGTTTTTGCTATAGTATGATCGATTTGATTGAAGTAGATTTAAAAGGCATGAGACCAACTTAAAGAGGGGAAAAAAGAAAAGTTCTTAAATTTTTTACGAGCCTGGTGGCGCACATGTCACCGCCCCGTTACAAGGGGGACGCTCATAGATAGCATCCATCCATCCATGGCCGTTTTTAATAGTCTGTTCTCGTCTACTGCCCTGCTGTATTCGGGGCATTGCGTGATCGGTAGTGTAACTGGTGTGTGCTTGGCAGTGCGAGATACGACTTGCGTCCAGCTCACCTGATTGACCTGGGACTCGCTGTGTGCCGGGGATACCCCGGATGACTTGCTTCTCGGCTTCCGACTTCGTGTTCCCGTGGGTGGTTTGTCTCGGCCTGGACGTGGACCTTCGACGTTGCTGTTCCGGTTGTCCGATGGCGCGCGGGTCATTGAGCGGCTTCTGTGGCTGACACCTCGTCCGTACTCCCACTGATTCTTCGTCCTCCGAGGAGAACCAGCGAGGGGCTGATTTGGGTGTTTTCGCTGCCTGGTATCGTGCAGGCTTGAGGCGTTTTGGGTAACTGCGGTCTCCAGTTAGGTGGTCCCCAGAGCAAATTGCATATTTCGGTGTGCATGCGTGGGTTGTGTCCGGGTTGCGCACTCCGCTGGTAAGGCATGTGGGCAAATCTGGCTTCGGGCATACGTCGGTGCGGTGGCCAGCTTCCCCACACGCTCGGCAGAATTATTACGAAAAAGAAGACACTTGCCTTCTCTGTTGTAGGTGTATCTCGGTAGAACATCCACGATAGCACGGCACTCCGAGTGTTTTCTAACATTCGTGCCTCCACCAGCTCCTTGGGTGCGAAAACAGATGATCCCGGTTTGGTAGTCTCAGTCGGTCTATGCGGCTCTATACCGTGGATAACTCCGACGTCTACAGCAGAAAGACGCATCGCGCCGCGCTCGTTTGCCTGCTCATCCTGCTGCGTACGTCGACGACACCGACTATTTCCCCCGCGTGTGCTGCCTACCCTCAGCGGTGCTCCCCGCACGCCCGCGATTGCACTTGTGCGCCCACCTACACGACCACACAGCGGCGCCGTGCCTGCCGGTCTTCCTCGGTGACTTCCTCGGTCTCTCTCGCTGACAACAGCTCCGCCTTACGTGCTCTTGGCAGTGAGCACGTCTAGCGGAGAAGCAGAAACAACGCGAGGATACTGGACCTAAGGCCGGAGGCCACCTGAGCTCATCGCGGGCTTCGGAGCCGCGCCGACAACGACCGTGCATGCTGTATACGTTTGCTGTCGTCGCGGGGTTGCTGTACAAAATTTCGTACATCATTAACCCCGCACTAGCTGCAGGCGCTGCGCGCGAGAGTACACTGGGCGAAAACGTCACGATTTCTTGAGATCTGACGAGGAGCTCATTGCTATGCACGTACTGTATCGTGACGTCAGGCTACAGTATTGCCTTTTAAATACATCCTGTAAATAAATGTTTACGGCGCACTCACGCTTACCTGTACGTTTTCAGGGCTCTGTAAGGCCTTTCATTTGAGGCAAAAAAGAAAGCGTCAGATGAAAACTTTCGTGTCAGTACTCCTTTAATGCGATGCCCTCGTGTATACGCCTAGCGGCTTCTTCGTGACGTTCAGCTATCGGTATTGCAGAGGAGTTGCATCCGTACAGCGTGGAGCACTTGACTGAAAGACGTGATTATACGGTCATGCTCATATCGTCCAGGAGACGCGCCCCTAATCGTCCTTCTCCGAAGAAGCCTCGGTTGCGTCAAGAACTCCCGGGCGCCCAAAATGTCTCAGCAATCAAGCATCCTCGATGGCCTCATTAGAGCGCTTACGTCGAAGCGAGGCTAGGCCAACTCTCATTAGGAACATGACGAAGGCCTCCTCGCGCCGCGGTTTCTTGCAAATGCTTTAAAAATTGAACCTAATTTTCTCTACGTCGCTCGGCACATCCACCGTCTCCGTTCAGCATCGCCGCCTCCCTCGGACACTTTCTCCAAGCTGGCTCAAATCCCTTGCCCCGCTCTTTCTTACCTTAATCAAAATCACCGATTGGAGCTTCTCCAATCGCCGCTGGCCGTACGCTGATTCCAAATGGTGCCTGACATGTGTGACAGCTTGAATCTGCGCCGATCATCGCAGATATAGTATCAACAAAAAGTAAAGGTAAAACAAGCATATAAAGGTTAAAGCAAAAGAAGAAAGAAGAAACCAGGTTGTGTTGTAAAACAACTGCGATTCGCCACCCTCTTTTTTTCTCACGTCTTTAGCTTTGTGCACTCATTATTCTAGAATCTGCAAATGAACTCACTTCAACAACAGAAAAATGGCATTCGCGTGTTAAAAAATGCCTAAAGAATGCGGCGTTTACGAGAAGCAGAAGGAAAGAGGACTGCTACCGCCGTGTTATACACCAACCGATTTATTTCCATTTTTCTCTCATTTTTCGGTAATCTTCGCAAACCTTGTTTGGTCCCATAGCAGGCTGGCTGGCCGGCGACCGGACGTGTCTACGTTGAGATGTCCCCCTGCTACGCTGAAAGAGGGAGGCAGTTCCACGCTCTACACAACACTTCTTCACTACCACGCCTACCGCTCCGCTTCCAGTAAAACACCACAACCAACCTCGCTCCCTTTGGCCACACAACCCCCTTTGGCCACACATCTCAACAACATTTAAACCCCAAACCGAAGAGATAACAGGCGTTGTTAAGTTAGCAAACCATGATGTTTAATGTATGAACACGATCGAATTTACAATTAACAATTAGTAAACGCAACGATACGACCAAGGCAATAATTAAACATGGCAGTACATTACAGGGACCAACATGGCAAACAAGCTCATCAATCGATGTAACAGTCTACCACAACTAAAGGCGCAATGTCTCAATTTCGCTTGCAGCCCAAACGGAAGGAACGCTTATCTGGGGGTGGTAGTGGTAGTGATTATGGTAAGGAAAAGACGCTTATTTCTGCAGCCCAAACTGGGAGCACGGCGCAGCGTCTTGGGGAGGGGATGATGGGAAATAAAGAGGACAGAAAGGTAATGAGAGATGTCAGGGTTCGCTCAGCACTGCAGAAGTAAGCCGGCGGAAAGGGGAGGCGGGGGAGGGCAACCCGGGCTCAGTGATAGGCTGCGATGCCCGTCTCATCTATGAAGTCCACCAGAGTCTGCAGCGCTGGTAGACGGGGGCGAGTCGGGAACAGCAAGTGGTGGAGTGCGGTGGCTGGAAGTCCCTGCCTCCGGTAGGCTGAGATGACCCTCGAACGTTCCTGTGCAAGTCCGGGACAGGCACAGAGGAGGTGTTCGAGAGTCTCAGGATCCCCGCAGTGGCTGCAGGCTGGAGAGGCACAGAGGCCCTTGGCGTGTCGGCGGGCTGCTGTCCAGATGCAGCCAGTCCGCAGTCGCAGGAGTGTGGCCCTGGCTCTCCTCGTAAGGCCCTTCTCGGGAAGTGGCTTGGGGCCTTGCCCGCTTGCCACCCTTGGGTCAGGGTGAATCGAGACGAGGAGGCGCTGGAGGCGGGCCTGGGAGTAGTCCCTCGCCGCCACTTCCTGGGTCAGCGGGACACTAGGGAGGTGGGCTGCTTTCGCAAGTGTATCCGCCTCCTCGTTGCCAGCTATGCCCACGTGCGAGGGCAGCCAGTGGAAGGAGACGGACACTCCGGTAGCAGCAAGGGCCTCAAATTTCGTCGCCAGGAGGCTTCCGGTCTGCCCAGCACGTCGGTGGTTAGCCAAGGTCTGCAGCGCCGCCTTGCTGTCGCAGAGAATGGCAACCGGTTATTCAGGGATGTCCTCCGCCAGTAGATCTGCAGCCAGATGGAGTCCCGCCAGCTCCGCGGCTGTGGAGCTTGCAGGGAAAGGCAGCCGGCACTGCCTGCTGCGGGCCCTGGCAGGGATGACGCATGCTGCTGCTGCGTTCCCGTCTGGCAACACGGATCCATCTGTGAACACCTGGAGCCGCCCCTTCAGTTGTTCCTGTAGTTTGCAGGAAGCTTCCTGCTGCAGAGCGGCCGCAGGTGTGCGTCGCTTCGTTGCCCCGTCCAGTGATAGATGGACCTCAGGTGGGCGAATCTGGGGGGTCTCCATCGGCGCGTAGGTCTCGTCGCCGGCCTGTGGACTGGTGCTCCGGTAACTCGGACGTCGATCTTGGAGACGCTTTAGCTCACGGATCACCTCCGATCATTGCTGCCGACCTCACACTCTCGCACTGACTACATCTCTCCGAGGTTGGAGAGCCGAACGGCGCGGCTCATGAGGGATCACAAGCAAGGCCCGCTACTGCTTCGACCGGAACATGACGGAATGTCACCGCATCTCTTCGCGTCTCTCTTGATTTCTACTCTTCTTCGCATCGTTGATCCGCGCGTGCTTTTCTTGACCTCGACGCCGCCCCTCCGTGACCCTTAACCAATTGTAGTTGTAGATGTGACATATTTTCCTGTCGGCCGGTGAGTGTCAGCTTCAACGACCATCTTTCCGTGGCACCCAACCAATTGCACTTACTGTCGCGGCATATAATTCTTGTCAGTCAGTCTGACAGCTTCGGCACCCGCCCCCGCAGTCAACACCAGTGGTAAAACCTTCTCTCAAGCAAAGTAGAGTTTTTTTATTTATTTACAGATACTGCAGGCCTTTACAGATACTGCAGCCTTATTTACAGATACTGCAGGCCTCCAAAGTTGTAGCTTGTAGGTACAAACCTACAAGCTACAACTTTGGAGAGGGAAACAGGCGAGCTGTACGATGGCTCATGAGACAGGGGCGACCAAGAATGCCAATGCTCAGACAGAGCGCGTCGCCTTTAATGGGGGACGAGCATTAGAGCGCTGTGTTGAAAAGCCTCTGGCCGCCCCCCCTCGTCCTGGTTCCCGGAGCTTTGCGTCCAGATGTTCAGGCCGGGCCCCAACTCTGCAACTCTGCATCCTCTGCATTCACCGCCAGAAGGCACCGCTTCTTCTCCCCTGAATGCCGCAAGTGGCCATCGACGGAGGGCGCACTAATGAGTCCGGGGGCTGCCGCGTTTGACGGAATGTCCGTCCTAGCCGGTCGCATGGATGGGACGAACAAAAGGCGTTCTGCCGCGCCCGGGCCATAAAGTGGGGCGTGCGAACTTTGCCTGGCAGCTGCAGCCCGTAAGCAAGAGACGCCGTCGCCAGATAGTCGGGTGTTTGCGCTGTGGGCCCGTGAGGATTGTCAATAGATTCGTTCCGGGAACCTCGCTCTGAAACGCACATTCATCACTCCGGCGGTTCTTCGTTTTGCCGAGGAGTGGTTCGAAGGAACGAACGAAAATGTCCCGGTTAAGAAACCCGGGGTCCAGTCGACATTAGCGGGGACGTCACAACGTCATTCGACACAACGGGCACTAAATGAAACGAAGAGTAAATAAGAGAGACCATGATTCATATAAACAGAGAAGACCACTGAACTGCATTTCTTGAAACCGCTGTGACACACAGCCTGCTATAGGTTGGGAAGCTCGAGGTCGAAGGATCGAGTCCCGGCCACGTTTCGATGAATGTGAAGGGAAAAGAAACGCACTGCATATTCCCTTTGCTTTAGTGCACCCCGAAGGCACGCTGCCCCAAAATGTCCCATAAACGCCGGGCGATATATCGAAAAACCCAACTCTGGCATACAGGGATCGGTCCTTTTTGCGCACTATCAAAACGCCACCAATGGTTCAAAGACAGAATCGGAGTTATAGAAACAAAAAGATATTCTAAGAAAAATAGGCACTACTGTGCGCCAACACGGCTAGTAACTATACAGATCTGCGCTACAGGGAACCAACTATCCAATAACAAATATACACAAACTCACGCATTGCGATAAGGGTATAAAACACAAAAGTGTCCTATTCAACACGGCCGCTGGATGAGTCCCGTCAACGTGAGGCTTGCCGGTCGATCTCGACGGTTGTTCCGTGGAGCAACTTGGCGGCGAATTTCTTGAATTGCCTTTGGCTGGCCTTTTGGAGAATTCGGCATGCGCAGATATCTCGACGGAGGCGCCTCGACCGTCGCGTCCATCTCTGTCTCGCTTCCGCGCCCTCATACACCGTGCTCTTTGGGGAAAACACAAGAATCGCGCCGCCGTTCTGGCTTTGGGCAGCCGTTGCGTTGAGGCTTCGCGCAGTTTTTCTTCACGGAAATGCCCCGTTTTTCGACGCTACTTTGTGACAGCCATACCCCGAAATGATTGCCGATGTTTTGATGCAGGGTATCCCCCTGCAGTTTTGAACTCGGGCGGGAGATGCAGCAGTTTTCTTCTAGGGGAGACGATCAACAAGCCAGAAATTCTCACGGTACTCCTTGAGGATTCACTTTTGCAACGCCCTTTTCGGTATGACCATGTGAACGCGGGAACTTAGGGCTGGATATGTCACCCAAGTCACCCGAAGCAAACTGGGGCTCCTTGTCAGTACAGACTTGGGCAGGAATGCCATAGTGAGAAGATGTGGCACATGCACATCTGAGAAATTGTTTGCGCTGCTGTTGTGCCCGCCAACATTTCAAGACCAGAGAAGTTCGACTGGTCGTCATACAACACGACGTTCTCTGCAAACTGGAACAGGTGAATTCCCACCTGGTCGTTCCGGTGTAGGCCGACGTAGGAGGTGCTCGCTAGGCTGGCTGATAGGTGCACAGAGTTGGCACGTCCGGGCCAAGTCTGTACCGCGTCCGTGCCAGGTTCTCAGTGTCACTGCCAGGTCTGGCCATAAAGCTAGCCTACTTGTTCTGGTCTTGAATTTTTTCTGGCTCCCTCGTGTGCAATCCGCAGAATTTCTGCCGTCAGGCTTTTCGGTACCCTGCTTCTTTTAGGTTCACTGCCGTCGATGTTAACTCCCCTTAAGTGGTCGCAATGCAGCGTTTAGCTGTTCCACAACCCTGCTTAAATACGGCTCTGAGCGGGTCTCTTCCTTGAAGCTTTGTTGTTCTGCTTATCAAAACACTTGAATGGTGCCTCCCATCTCTCCAGCGCCTCCAAACAGCGTGGCGCCGTGCATATCTGCGAGGAGCAGCTCTTTCCCAGAGATGAACTGCAAAACATGATATTATTTTAAGAGACGGATGATCGTTGCAGCCTCAAAGGCATGTCTCAACAGCTTTTTGGTCGATCAGTTTCGACGAGGATCATGCGGCCATAGAGCACAACAGCAAGGTTTTCAATCTGAGGGTGTCGCTGAGAACCCGCGAAGCGCGTAGGTGACCGGGCGCCAGTCGTTCCCATGTGTTTGCAACAAGGTGGTTACCTTCGTTTCTTTCTTCTTTGAACTTTACCAGGGCTTCGCAGATCTGATCACAATTATGCGCGAGTGCTGATATTCATTCGAATGTCACGCTTTCCTTCAAAAGGCCACCAAGTAATGACGCCTTCTCACTTGCCACCCAAAAGTCTTCAATGCTTATTTTCCAGGTGTGGTGTAGACTGTATGCTCTCAATTAAGGCTGAGCTGGGGAGGACACCGCTCTCGCTTATCACGTCACCAAGAAATCCTATCTGTGAGACACTAAATGCACGTTTTAAATGCGAAGCATTTCTTAGCGAAATTCGGCGAGTTTGAGCGTATCTATCTATCTATCTATCTATCTATCTATCTATCTATCTATCTATCTATCTATCTATCTATCTATCTATCTATCTATCTATCTAGCCGCCTACGATTTTGTGCTCTCCTGGCCGTTCCGCTAATCGGATGTTTACGAAAATTGGTATGCCACATCACGACTACATGACGAACATAAATGACAGGTCAGAACATGAAAATCATGATATGCATGTCATGAGCGGCATGATTTACATGCCACGGTCTTAGTGCTCTCCTGGCCGTTTCGCTAATGGGATGTATGCCAAAATTGGTATGGCACAACATGACTGCCTGACGAACATAAATGGCAGGTCATAACATGAAAATCATGACATGCGTGTCATGAGCGGCATGATTTACATGTCACAGTCTTGGTGCTCTCCTGGTTGTCTCGTTAATGCGATGTATGCAAAAATTGGTATGCCACAATATGACTGCATGGCGAACATAAATGACAGGTCATAACATGAAAATCATGACATGCATGTCATGAGTGACATGAGTTACATGCCACGCGTTTCGTTAATGGGACGTATATGCGAACTGGCATGCCACAACATGACTGCATCACAAACATAAACGACAGGTCATAACTAGAAAATCATGACATGCATGTCATGAGTGACATGCTTTGCATGCGACGGTCTTGGTGCTCTCCTGGCAGTTTCGTTAATGGGATGTGTACGAAAATTGGTATGCCACAACATGACTGCATGGCGAACATGACTGACAGGTCACAACATGAAAATCATGATATGCATGTCATGGTCCACATGATTTACATGCCACGCGTTTCGTTAACGGGATGTATGCGAAAATTGGCATGCCACAAGATGACAGCATCACGAACGTAAATGACAGGTCATAACATGAAAATCATGACATGCATGTCATGAGCGACATGATTTACATGCCACGGTCTTTTGTGCTCTCTTGGCCGTTTCTTTAGTGGGATGTGTAGGATAATTGGTATGCAACAATATAACATGCATGTCATGGGCGGCATGATTTACATGCCAGACGTTTCGTTAATGGGATGTATACCAAAAAACTATGGCATAACACGACAGCATGAAGAACGCAAATGACAGGTCACAACATTAGAATCATGAGACGCGTGTCATGACCGGCATGATTTACACGCCATGGTCCTGGCGCTATACTGCCGTTTCGTTAATGGGATGTATGGGCTCCGTCTACTGACCAGGGGGCGCCGCGTAGCTCTCGTCGGACGGCTCAGTATCGCTGACATTGGCCGCTTGGGTCGCACGTATGAGACGCATGCGCACGGTGGAAACCGAGGCGACAGCGACGCGCGCGTTTCTTCGCTGCTTTCCGGGCGTGCTGCGAACCACACGAACGCGCGGGGTCGCCCTTTGGAACAGTTTGCCGCAGGTTTGGAGCGCGCGTCTCAAAGGAAATAAAACGAAAGAAAATGGGACGGGCGGTCGCTGCTGATATATTGAGTTGGAGACGCGCATCGCGTTCGCGTATCTTCCTGTCAGAGTCTGCCCAATTTTGCTGCTTCTCCTCGCCAGGCAGTGCATTCTGGCGCTGATGTCGCACATGGAAAACTCGACTGCACGGAGCCTATATGAAAATTGGTTTGGCACAACATGACTGCATGACTATCAGAAATGACAGGTCATAGCATGAAAATCGTGACATGCATGTCATTAGCGGCATGATCTACATGTCACTCGTTGCCTTAAAGGGATGTATACCAAAATTGCTATGCCACAACACGACTGCATGACGAACGTAAATGACAAGTCATAACGTTAGAATCGTAACATGCGTGTATGAGCGGCATGGTTTACAAGCCACAGTCTTGGTGCTCTTGCGGCCTTTTCGTTAACTTCTTATGCACCAAACTCGGTTTAGCGAGACAACAATGCAAATCCATTTTACGTACCTTATGCGTGCTTCGCATTTCCTTGATTCCCACTGCACGTGGGATCTGCCAATTTTTTAGGCATTATACCTTAGCCCGGCCGACTTGTTCAGCTCACTGTAATTAGCACGGTTTTGAGCCGTTTATACATGCTGCTCTGTCGAATCACCCCCGCACTAAAATGCCGTCAGTCAGGTCTTCAAAAATTCCTGCTAACGTCTTCTTGGAAGACCTTGCTTACTGAAGAAATTTCAGATGACAGAACCTGCAGCGACCAAAGCACACGCGCCACGTTGTCTCATCCTGCGGTGTCTGGTAGAAGCCCGCCTTTGCGTCAAGCCAAGAAAAGTACTTCGAGATTTGGCTTCCAGTGTGCTCCGCGAGGGCTTAGGATAGCGTTCGCGCATTATAATTTTGTTTATGGCCCTTGGATCTATACGAGACCATCCTTTTTTATTATCGCAGCTTAACCAGTCGGTAGGCTCGTTCACTTTCACGATGATAGAAGACCTTTACATGTGGTTCAGTTCTTCGTCAAGTTGTTCTTTGGCCGCTAACGGTACCCTCCGGGCGGGAACGGCATCAGGTTGCAGTATCATCTTGTACTGTCGCTTTACACAAGCTGTTCCGCGAAATTCTAATTTCAAACATAAGCAGCGCAAACAAAAAGACACGGACGCCGAGAGACTGGATAGGACGCACTCTGCGTCCGTGTCTTTTTGTTTGCGCTTCTTATGCTTGAAATCAGAAGAATGCAAGACCAACTAGCTCCGCAACATGTTCTGCGAAAGAGACCTGGAAAAGCCAGCTTGGGAGAGTCTTATTCGCTCGAGTTTACCGCGTTCACTTTTTGAATCAATCCGAATTCCCGACGTACTTTGAGACCACTAAGGGCATGGCGACGTTTCTTCACAATACAAATATGTGACGTGGCGTTCCTGGCCGTTCATTTTGAAGAGTTGTGCTGAGACTCCCGCATGGCTGACATTGCTTCCGTTATATGCCTTTAAAATTGACGTGCTTTTCCTCCATTGCTCGCTTGGCACGCCTGAGCACAGCCAAAGGCAGTCAGTTCGCTTGTGAACCAGTATACACTTTTAAGGGGCAGTTCTTGTTCTCCCGTGTTGCTGCAACCTGCCCCCACACCATCAGTCCCAATATTCACGATATCGAAGTTATCTCTTGTGCCTCTTCGACGTGGCGCTTTCTGCAATACGCCGCAAAGCGCACGCGCTAGAAAAGCGTTCTGGCGTAGCGCATGAAATCGTCCGCATCGAGATTTCTGTGCTGCTGGCGCGTCCTGTTCCTCTTGTGTACTGCACTTGCAGGGTCTACTACTTTGCATAATTGAACAGCCTCACTAAGCAGCTTCTGAGTTTTTTTATCATTGATACCGAAGACCACTTGGTTCCTTATCATAGACTGCTCAAGCTCTCCGAAGTTGCAGAGTTCCACTTGCTTCTTGATGTCCCTCTAACGACCCTCTCTGCGCTCGGAGGCAGGACACTTAAGCCTGCCTCATTCCTTTGCTCAACACAGTACTCTTCAAAACTTCTGAGCAAGGTCTCATAATATTATTTGTTCTCACCTTCCGCAAACACCAAGTTGTGCACGTCCAGGGCATCGTCCCCTGCGTCACTGTGGACCACTTTTAAAGCTTCTGGGTTCTGTCCTTCGCTTCCCTGAAGATGTAGCTGCGACTTCGAACCTTTGTTTAAACAGCCGCCAGTTTCTTCTCAAGCTTCTAGAACGGTGCAGTGGCTCCGGGGGCTTGACGGCTTCCATGCTGCTGCCGAAACAAACGCTTGTAACACCATGTATCGTGTTTCAAGTAACGCACCGAGGCAACGCGGCGCGGTGTAAGGGATAACCCCACTGTCGTTTATTCAAACCGCTTATGCAGTATGTAGTATACTACTTGCTGCATAAGCCGTTATGCATACCACTTATGTGGCATATATGTAAATGAGACAACCGGAATGGGAAACAATAGAGCACAAGGAAGGAAGTTTCTTCACTGTGGTAATTTTGCTGTAACGGTGAAAATTCTGCATTGCACGAAATTAATAACTTCATAATGCAAACTATGGGGCATACAGGTGAGTAACAAGGATCCTGAACACACATAGAGAGAGAGAGAGAGAGAGAGCGAGAATCGCAATTGTTTAATATTGATCCCGTAGTTAAGTGTAATGTAGAAACGGGAATATTTGACGCAAACACATCTGTTTGGGGAGGACAATGGTAGTTGAGATAAGGTGACACCAACCACAAACGTAAAAATTGCGACGTTTCACGGCCAGCTGGACCGCTTCTTCAGGGATGACGGATCGGCGCTGGAGAGCGAGGTTTATATTGTAACGAAACAGAACAAATGGTGAAATTATTTACAGCGCGTATATTTTACGCTGACGAAGCTGGGAGTCACACCACGGTTCACCCCAGGTACATCATCGTCTTCCAGATCCCTGTAGCAGCAGATCCCACTAGAGGTAGACGGACATTCAGCGTCCTTAAGTGTCACTTAACGTAACCCCCGCGGCGGAAGCGCCGACTCGGCGCGTCTGTGGAGACCCTGTGGAAGGCGAATGGTAGCGTTTAAGCCTCGGGACGTGGACGACATCACGTGGTATCAGGCCCGCAGAGGTGGCGGGGTTCTCAGGTGCAATTTCATAAGTGACATCTGTCACTTGTCGACGGAGAGTGCAGGGGCCTGTGTATCGAGATGGCAGCTTCTCAGAAAGTCCGGAAAATCATGTTGGGGACCAAAGTAAGACGAGCGACTCCTTAGCAAAACATTTGTCACGATGCCGCTGGTTGTAATGTCCCTTCTGGGTCTCTCGAGACGTCGCCAGTCTGTAACGGGCAAGCTGACGGGCATGGTCAGCCCGGGCAATCGTGTCGCGGAGGCAAGCAATGTTCAAGGGTGGAGCTGACAGAAAAGACGTGTACGACGCTAAAGTTGGTTGACGGCCGAACAAGATATATAACGGGGAGTATCCAGCAGTGTCATGGCGACACGAATTATACGCAAAGGTGACGTATGGCAGTGCGACGTCCCAGTCAAGATAGTCATCCGACACGTACTTAGAAGCATGTCGGCCAAGCGCTCCGTCAGGCCGTTTGTCTGGGGGTGGTATGAAGTCGTGAGTTTGTGCTGTGTAGAGCAGGAGCGCAGGACATTGTCAGTTAATTGATTAAGAAAGGTACGGTCGCGATTGGTCAGCAGTTGACCTGCAGCACCATGGACTAATATAACGTCATGGAGTAGAAAGCCAGCCGCCTTCTGTCGCACAGCTGGATCGCAGTGCTCGTGGGATTGCATACCGCGTCGCATAGTTGGTAGAGACGGCAATCCACTTGTTTTCTGCAGCAGATGCTGGACCGAGGAGATCGAGGCCCACACGGAAAACGCTCCGGAGGGATGTCGAAGGGCTGAAGGTACCCTGCAGGGACCATTGATGGCTTCGCTGGCAGACTTCGCAGGCATTGACATAACGCCGCAGTGAGCGCGCTAGACCAGGCCGATAGGAGCGGTTTCGGACCCGGTCATAAGGAAGGAAGGAAGGGGAAAACAGAAAGGCAGGGAGGTTAACCAGAAAAGTGTCCGGTTGGCTACCTTACACTGGGGGAAAGATGGGAGAGAGAGAAAGAAGGGGAATAATGAAAAAGACGTTGTAGGACTGTGAAAGGCGTTCGCGCAAACCAGTCGTCTTCAAAAAGCGCAAAAGTGCTATAGTGCCTTGTGAGCCGACGAGCGATGAGGGCGGTGTTCGAGTAGCATCTGTACGGAAAGTGGCCGATCGTCAAGGTGGCGTAGCGTCTCAGCAAGTGTTTTCCTTTCCTCGACGAATCGCGGACAGTGGCACAGCAGATGGTCCATGGTTTCGTCGGTGTCGCACATCCCGCATGTTGCACTGTCTATCGCTCCAATTAATGCGGAGTATCCCTTTGTGAAGGCAACTCCCAGCCAAAGTCTACAAAGAAGCGAGGCCTCATGTCGAGGAAGTCCTGATGGAGGTCGGAGATGCAGGGAAGGGTTTAGCTGGTACAGTCGCGTTCGTCTGATGTTTGGGGAGTTCCACTCAACCAGTGAGAGACGGCGTGCCTTGTGTCGAAGCTGCATTGCAGCATGTGTCCTTGACAGTGGAATTGAAACAATGTTCGCTTCATTATGTGATGTGCGAGCTGTGCCATCTGCGGAATCGTTGCCGCTGATTCCGCATTGAGTGGGCACCCACTGAAAGTCAATCTCGTGGCCATTTTTTCTGAGGTGGTGGCGAAGCACGATTACATCGTACGTCAGCTGCTCGTGGCATCCGCGCCTAAGAGCTGACCGCATGCACTGCAACGCCGTCTTCGAGTCCGAAAACACAGTCCATTTCCTCGGCCTCTCAGTACGGATGAATTCTAGTGCACGACGTAGAGCCGTGAGTTCTGCCGCCGTGGACGTCGTCACATGAGACGTCTTTAGTCGAAGCGTTATCCCCTGCGTTGGTACGACCATCGCTCCGCCAGAACTGGAGGACGTAGTCGATCCATCGGTGTATACGTGTACGTGGTTACCGTACCGTTCGCATAACAGCTGTAAGCTGAGTTGATTTAGGTACTGGTAGATCTGTCTTCTTCTGTATCCCAGGAATTGTGAGGTGTACTTGTGGGAGACTCAAACACCACCGGAGGGAGAACTCGCTTAGCCGCAGGCGCGTACCCTGGAGTAAACGCCGCACTGTGTGCATTGACCTTAGCGCTGAATGACGTGCGGGGCCTTGCACCAACGAGGCTCGCCAGATGGTGTGAGGGAGTCCTAGCCACATGCTTGAGGTGAAATCGCATGGTCTCAACGGCGATGTGCGTCTCGTGATAGAGAAATCCTGCGCTATGGCAATGGTTTCAGCCGTTGACGCGCTAGTGGTAAGCCAAGGCATATCTTAAGAGCTTGTGCTTGAATGCTCTGTATCGTGCGCAGGTTAGTCTTGCAGGTGTTGGCGATAGCAGGTAGGCTGTACCGCAGGAATCCGACGAACAGCACCCTGTACAGCTTTAGCATAGCGTGTATAGACAGGGCCCAGTTTTTTCCCTGCGAGGAATCTGAACAAGTGGCAGGTAGTAGTCAGCCGTTCGTTCACGTAGTTCACGTGCGGAGTCCAACACAGGTCTCTATCAATACTACTCCCAGGAACCGATGACTTCGGCAGTATGGTATTACTTGTCCGTTAATGGAGATGTATGCAAACATCGGTTTCCTGGTGAATGCCACCATTGCACACCTTTCGCATGAAATTTCGAGTCCTTGTTTCTGAAGGTAACATGACGTTATCGTAACTGCCTTCTGAAGCCGAGCAGGAAGCTGAAGCCGTGTCACAGCGGACGTCCAAACGCAGATGTCATCGACATACATGGAAAGTCGTACGGCGTTTGGCAGATGATTTACTAATCCAATGAGGGTTAGGTTAAAAAGCGTTGGACTTAGCACTCCGCCTTGAGGGACTCCACGGCTAACATGATGCTTTGATGTGGGGCCGTTCTCTGTGTGAACGTAGAACGTTCTCATCTGTAGGTAGCTGCATACCCACGTATACATCTTGCCATCAAGTCCTACAGCGTCTAGTGCGCTCAGAATGGCTTCATGGGTGACATTGTCGTAAGCGCCTTGAACGTCCAGGAACGCAGCGGCAGATAGTCGCTTACAGGCTTTCTGGTGTTGGACATATGTGACCAGATCAACAACGCTGTCTGTTGATGAACGACCGCGTCTGAAACCGGTCATAGCGTCGGGATAAACATCGTAGTACTCCAAGTACCATTCTAGGCGCGTTAAAATCATTCTCTCCATCGTTTTGCCGACATAACTGGCAAGCGCGATCGGACGATATGAGGAGATGTCCAAAAGAGATTTGCCGGCCTTAAGGCGTGGAATTAAGCGGCTGCATTTCGCTTCCTGCCGTACCGTGCCCGTCAGCCAGTAGTCGTTGTAAAGGATCAGGAGTGCCTTCCGTGCTTGTTCACCCAGGTTGAACAGGGCGCGATAAGTAATGCCGTCCGGTCCTGGCGCTGAAGAACGCCTGCACACAGCCAGTGCAGCTTCTAGTTCTTCCATAGAAAATGGGCATTCCATGCGAGGATCACGTGAGGAGAGAGGGTGGTCGGGCGATTCCACCACCGCTCCATCAGGATTTGCCTCACCAGCAATCCTTTTACTGAAAGACTCGGCGACTTCTATCTCACTGCACTTTAGATGGAGTGCCAGAGATTTAAACGGGTGGCGCTGACCGGGTGTTGTACGAAAGCCACGAACAGTTCTCCATACGAGCGACAAAGTCTTTCACGGATCCAGAGACTCGCAAAAGGATACCCATCGCCGCGAAGGCAGCTTGTTCATTTGACGCTGCATTTTCTTTTGTGTGCGTCTAGCCTGTTTCAAGTCGTGGATAGACTTCGTGCGTCTATATCTTCTTTCCGCACGACGGCGAATCGCACGAAGTTTTTCGAGTTCGATGTCGAAGTCCGTGCGTACGGAACTCTTCCAGAGTGGTTGCGTGATGGACTCCAGAACGCCCTTCATCGCTTCCTCTATGTTGTTCGATGAACCGGCGCGACAAGAATCTTCCACGATCGTTTTGTATTTAGACCAATCAGTGCTCACAACAGCTCTGCAGGATTCAGATCCCGTGAAACCTTCAATCCTCAGATAAGCTGGTCGCTGCCTCGCGCTTCCAAGTCCGAAAACCAATGTACTTTTCTCGCAAATGAACGTGATACGAGAGTAAGGCTCAGGCAGCTACGGTACGCTGCTCCACGCAGATAAGTGGGTTATTCGAGAGGCAAAGTTGACAGTCAGAGGCAAAGGAAACCAATTGTTTACCTCTGGAGTTGACTCTCGAACTTCCCCCTAGGTAATGATGAGCGTTAAAATCGCCTGTGATTACCCAAGGCTGTGGAGTCGATGCCAAAATTCTTCGTAAGCGCTCGCAATCTAGCCGGCTTGTAGGGGATGAGTAGGTTCCTAGAAGTGTGAAGGTTACCTTGTTCTTTTTCACGGTTAGGCAAACATACTGGTTTCCTTCGTCAGGTGGCGCTAGGGGATGTACGTAAGTCAAGTCACAGCGTATAAAGACAACGACTTTGCTGCACTCTCCGTGGGTAGAGGACATCAAGAACTCATACCCAGAAAGCCTGATGGGGGCTGACAGGTTGGGTTCGCAGATCACAATAATAGGGAACTGGTTCATGAAGACGAACTGCCTAAAATCCGACATGCGTGGCCCTCTGGCGTTACACTGAAAAACAGACGCATCCCTGACTTCCACTTGAAACGACGCCATTTTGCAGGTCGTGGTTTTTATCCTAGAGCCGCAAGTACCGGACTCAGGGTGCACAGCACCTTGAGCGCGCTCTGCGCCGACGGAGTCTTCATGTTCCACAACGCATGGCGTCCATAAGCGACTTCAACATCATGATGACTTGGCGATCTTCCGTCGTCGTCGCTTCAGTGCTTGTTGAAGTCGTCGAGGGCGCCGGGATCTGATGTAGCTCCGAGGCAGGTTGTACTTGTGCTGGCCACTCTTGATGAGGTGCAAGCCTTCCTTCTTGTTCACGTTGTCCGTCTTCGCGGAGTTCGCTCTTGGCAGAGCAGCCGCTTTAACGGAAGGTATGACATCTCTGTCGGAGCAGCTACTTTATTCGACGCTCTTCGGTGACGACGCCGTCTTCGCTTGATAGAAGCAGCAGCCTCTCTGTGTGTGGAGTTGTCCCGCACCATACGTTCGGTCGTAGGTGCGAGCAACGCCTAGGTGACCAGCCGTTGGGGCGTCATGCTGTTCATGGAGAACCGGGGACGTCAGGTGTGCTGGAATGACAGGAAGGAGCTCAGGTCCGGTAGGTGCCATATTTCTTTGATGTAAAGTCCCATTCTGCAGAGGGAACATGCGTACTGAGGTGTCACTTGGTGAAGCCGGTGGAGCAAGTTACTTGAGTATCGGCCCCGCGTTGTTCATCGCTAATGCGTTGGAGCTGTGTAAGCGAAAATATGCTGTCGATGGACACAGTAGCCGTAGTCAGCGTCGGCCACTGTGTAACGAGACAAGCAACCCGCATCTTGGTGCAGTTTTCCGGTCTTATACACCACCGTTTAGGAATACTCCTGTAGGCCGAGCGCCCAGCGAGCGAGACGACCCGTACGATCTTTCAGAGATGCCAGCCAACATAGGGCATGGTGGTCAGAGTATATTTTTATTCATGTTTTCTCTTGTGCTTCTTCGAAGGAATTCAATTAGGCCGAATGGCCGCAGTCGTTCACAGAGTAGAAATTGCAGCAGACGCCAAGGGAGCGTCCAGCGCTCTTACGGGCCAGGCTGGTGGTGCTGGTGGCTACACCGGCTCCCGTCACTGGTAGGCCGACAACGATGATGGCGGTACAGCCGATGCGTGTGGTGGAAGGTCCCCCTTAGGTACCGGCAGCACCCCGTCTCACATGCACCGCTAAACCTCTCGCGACGCGTCGACGTCACTCACGCCGCTTAAACAGGCGGAGATACGCGTTCGAGGTGAAACGGCGCATCACCCGGTTGTTGGCGACGTCCCACGTTCCCAAAGCGCCCACGACCTCCACGCTGACGCGCTGCGGGACAAGTAGCGCCGAACGTCGTCGCGTACTTGACGAGGGCGTCGTTCTCGAAGGGGCAAGCGACGTCGGTGAAAATGGCCTCCTCACGACGACTAGGTCGTGGCTGCACCGTGAAACTTCGGCCTGCGGCTGCACGTACCCGCGCCACGATGGCGTGCGGTATACAAGGTGCTGTGGGTCATGCAGTGGCATACGACATGGGGCAGCGTCTCCTTCGCGTACCCGCATGTCCTACAGCGCTGATCCTGGTTGGAACCCCCACAGTAAATGGTCCGCCTAAGAGATATGTCGAAATTCTTCAACAGCCCACACGAGAGAACGACATTCTCGCTCCGTGATAGATACTCCGAGGTGGACAGAAGCCTTCTCGGATAAGCGGTCACAAAAGTCTATCCACGATGTCGCTGGGCGAGCACAGTGCCTATTCTGTAACCTCTGGCATCAGTGCAGATTTCGGTTGCTGCTGAAGGGTCATAGTGGGCCGAAATTGGGGGCGCTGTGAGGAGGGCAGTTAGTTCGCAGAAAGCGTCAGCTTGCCGGGGACCCCACTCAAAAGGCACGTCTAGTCTAATAAGATCTGTTAGCGGTCTTACAACCTCGCTCGGCTAAGTTTTTAACAAATCGACGAAAATAGGAACACAGCCTCACAAAGCTGTGAACATGCTTTGCAGATTTTGGCACAGGGAAGCCTTTCACGGCTCGCATCTTTTCAGGGTCGGGCCGTACGCCGGCAGTGTCCATGAAGATTATTTGTGCTGTCCCAGCGCGAGCGCGAATTAGCGGCACAAAGAAGAAAACGAAGACCAGCGACAGCGTTCGCCATGAGAACCACGGCAGTCATCTAGGGCATTTTTCTGTGTAAATACAATAGTTTCTCTCTCAATGGGCGTGATTCATTTTAAAGTGGTGCCGGAAACCAGCAGGGAAGGTATGCTCGTCAGGCACACCCACTCGAAGACAGCCTCTAGGAAGCCAGCAGAGGACATTGCCGAAAGCCTGCCGGGGAAAAGAATGCCGCCACCTTCACGCGTGCAACGGAGAGCCAGACCGGGACTGTGATTTCAAGTAGGCCGTCAACGAAAGTTAAAGCCATCTCAGACGTGGGAATGTGAAGGTGAGGGACTTTAATCACAACCGCGAGAGAGAATCAACATGAACCGCCTGAAAGAAAAGCGCACGTCGCGTCGACAGTTGAACACGCGTCTCATCAATGAAGCTAAGGACGTTTTGGATAGCGCTGAATTCGGTGCTATAGTATCATTGACCGAACGATTGGAAGCGAACAACTCAGAATTAGACAGGCTGAACGCTATGATGGAGGAGTACGTCACCGACGAGGAGTTCGCTGCCGAATTCGAAACGATAATCAAGTATCAAGACGCTGCTAGAGGAATGCTCGGCGAATTGAAAACTAGGCAGGAAATACTCAGACACAGCCAGTCTTCGTCCGTTACAGCGCCAATGACAGTAACACCTATTGTTCAGCAACGCGACGAGACTCGAGTCCAACGATCCATAAAGCTGCCAACATTGCAGCTGCAGACTTGCAGTGGAGAAGTTTGTAAGTGGCCTGGATTTTGGGAACAGTTTAAGGCATCGGTTCACCACAATGAAGGGCTGACGAAGGAAGAGAAATTTCATTACCTGAGAAGTCTACTGAGCGGCGTAGCGGGAAAAGCGATTGAAGGTCTTCAGGTGACGGAAGAATGTTATGATGCCATCGACGTCTCAACAGTCGATTCGGTGACAAGTGTCTCATAGTTCAGGAGCACCTGCGTCGCTTAAGAGATCTGCCAGCCGTCACGCGCTCCAGTGACGTCCAGGGCTTAAGGAAGTTGTACGACTTCGTCCAGTGCCACATACGTGGATTGAAAGGCCTAAACATTAGTTCTACTACTTATGCCATGATGATGACAGACATCCTACTTCGGGTTCTACCGACTGACATCGTTGTTGGACACCACCGGCAAATGGCCAGCGTTCCAACACGTTCGAGCGAGGACCGTGATAGTAGCAGCGACAATTTTGCAGACGATGACTTGCAAGTTTTACTCAAGTATCTTCGAGTGGAAGTAGAAAGTCGTGAGCGAAGTGGAATCAGTGAAAGTGTATGTACACAAAAGAGATTCTCCCGATCTGGAACGAAATGTGCTTCGTCATCTCAGCTACCAACAGCAGCGACTCTATACACGTCCTCGAAGGTAGACAGCAAAGCGTGTATCTTCTGTGGTTCATCGAACCACAGTACTGCAACCTGTACATGCGAGATCAGCAGAGAAGAAAAGCTGAAGAAGCTCACTTCCGAAAACCGTTGTTTTCGTTGTACCATGAAAGGTAAACTCTCCAAAGAGTGCCACAGAAATGTAAAATGCGGAAAATGCCGAGGAAGACATGTGGGTGTGTGACCCGACGTGGAGGCCTAAGAAGACTGAAATTCCCAATAACGCAAGTACAGTACCAACGAACAGTCTTCATACAAGCTCATACACAAGCTTAGGCTCAGAGATTTTGCTGCAGACTTTTCGACTTTGGGCTATAGGAATCACGAAATGCGCCTACATCCGTGCGATTGCGGATAGTGGAAGCCAACGCACCTTCATACGTGAAGATGTCTCGAAGACGCTAGGATTGAAGGAGATAGGAAGAATTAATCTGAGTCTCGACATCTTCGGGCAGATAGGATCTCATTCAAGGCTGCACCGCGTTGTAGAGCTTCGCCTGCGTAGCCAGTACGACAGTCTGGTGCACATGATACATGCTGTAGCAATCCCCTTCATTTGCAATGATGTGGTACAGGTACCATTATACCACGAGTTCGTAAAAGAGATTGAAGACAAGGGGTGCCCAATCGCCAACAAGCTACTCTCACCCGAGATGACCGCCGTGCCTGGGATAAGTTTCTTGCTTGGAGCGGATCACTTGTGGAGGTTCATGACAGGCGAGATTAGACGTTGTTCTGGTAACATCGACTTGGTCTCCCTTGGTTCTTCCTTCGGATGGATGTTTCAAGGATCTCTATTCTTCAGTACAACGGTCAACATGGCTACGCAAGTTAGCGTACTGCGTGTGAACACCTCAAATGAAACGAGCGATACAGTTCTACGCAAGTTCTGGAAACTTGAGGCCATTGGAATTATGACAGTGGACGACAACTTTCCAAAACTCAGGGCTTCAGTCCTGGAAGATTTTCAGAGAAAATTTGCATTTGTCAACGATCGCTACGAGGTTGCCCTCCCGTGGAAAGAAGACGGAGGAACCTTTGATTGTAATCGAGCAGAAGCTTTAAAAAGGTTGTTGTCCTTGGGAAAGAAAATGAAGTATAACCGGGATTTCGCCGTGGAATATAATTCAACCGTAGCCCTGCATTGGATACGAGGATTACCATCGCAATAGCAACAATTTGTTGGAAATAGGGTGTCAGAAATTCAACGAAGCTTTGACAAAAGTCGATGGCGATATTGTTCTGGGTCTGGCAATCCCGCAGGTTATCTGACATGGGGCATATCTTTGCATCTACTGAGCTGCGACGAACTATGGTGGCAAGGTCCATCCTGGTTACGCAAGGATGAAGTAACATGGCCGAAGAATAGAGTGGAGACACGATGTGATGAAGCAGACTACACTGAACCGAGTGTCGTGGAAGTTCTGTACGTCAGAACATTCTGGCCAATTCTGGATCTAAGAAGATATTCTAACTTCACACGGGTCCTACGAATCACGGCATGGGTCTGTATATTCACCAGGAATTGCAGAAATGCACTACTTCGGAGGAAATCGTTGTGCGTAACAGATAAAGACATGAACTAGGCTGAAGATTACTGGATTAAGGTAGTGCAAGGAGAAGTGTATTTCAGGGAGATTGACGAACTTGAAAAGGGAAGAACGTTAAATCAACGATCGAGTTTAAGGACACTTCATCCTTATCTAGATGCGGAAGGCCGGCTGCGAATAAGAGGCAGGTTACAATTCACGGAAGAAAGAGAAACGGTGAAGCATCCTGTTCTTCTGCCTCCGCATCATGATTTTGCTAAACTTCTCGTTCGCGACTGTCATCGACGCGTTCTTCATGGTGGCATGCAAGACACTCTTACCGAAGTTAGAAGTTCTGGGTACCTCCTTGCATTGCGTGGCCGGCAAATCGTGAAAAAGGTTATTGGAGGCTGCAACGCTTGTGTGAAGTACAGAGCTAAACCAGCGAATGCTGCTGTGGCACCGTTACCACGGGAAAGAGTGTGTCGCTCCGATCCGTTTCAGACTGTGGGGATAGATTTCGCGGGTCCGCTTTACGTGGTGACGGACAGTAAGACTTTAAAGAGTTACATAGCTCTGTTTTGCGCGGTCACGAGAGCTATACACCTAGAATTGATCAGCAATCTATCCGCAGACAGCTTCATGCTAGCATTTCGACGGTTTACGGCCCGTCGTGGGTTACCTGACGTCATATACACGGACAACGCACGAACCTTCAAGAAGACTGCAAAGGAAATATCTCTATCAAGTGTGCTGTTCAGCAGTCAATTTCGAGAATACTGCTCTCAAAGAAGGCTAAAGTGGAAATTTATCGCTGAAAGAGCCACATGGTGGGGAGGCTTCTGGGAAAGAATGATAAGAACAGTGAAGTCTACCCTGCGAAAGATTCTTGGTCAGCAAAGACTCAAGCCTGATGAATTGACCACAGTGTTGTACGAGGTGGAGGCCGTGGTAAATTCCAGGCCCCTTATTTACCTCTAATCGTCACCAGAAGTAATCGAAGTATTGACACCAGCTTATTTCATTACTGGTAAAAGGATCACAAGACTTCCCAACAACGAACAAGAAGACAACCTTTAGAGCTCGCATGCCACAGTTACAAGAAGGTGGATGCATCGCACCCAGTTAATTGAGCATTTTTGGAGACGATGAAGAAAAGACTATTTGTTGAGTCTCCGTTCTGCACATCATGCGAGTGCTCAGGCTCAAGATTCCAGCAGTTTTAAAATTGGTGACTTAGTGCTCGTTTACGAAGATAAAGCACCGCGACAGCTTTGGAAGACTGGAAGAATCATCGAGCCACATCAAAGGCGTGATCAAAACATCAGGGTCTATTCAGTGAACTTGCCAAACGGCTCTGTCATACGAAGAGCTGTACAGCATCTCTGTCCTACTGAACTTTCGGTGTCTTAGAGGACTGAAACGGCGCACCTTTTCGTGGGCGGAGGATATTGAAGATTATTTGTGCTGTCCGAGCGCGAGCGCGAATTAGCGGCACAAAGAAGAAAACGAAGACCAGCGACAGCGTTCGGCATGAGAACCACGGCAGTCATCTAGGGCATTTTTCTGTGTAAATACAATAGTTTCTCAACGGGCGTGATTTATTCTACAAGGCCACAATATGCCCAAGGATCGTAATGCGACGGTGGCCGAAAGGGCTTTTGGACGAGTTCAGTTGATGTCCGCCCATACTGAACACGTCCAGGACCGCTGATAGGCGCTCAAGATGAGTTTCACATGTGGGTGAAAACGCGATGACGTCGTCTAAATGACATAAATATGTAGGCCACTTGACTCCATGAGAGTCCATCACGCACTCGAAAGTGGCTGGGGCGTTACATAAGCCGAAAGGTATGACCTTAAATTGGTAAAGCCCGTCGAGGATTATGAGCGTCGTTTTTTCTCGATCCATGGGGTCCATAGTGATTTGCCAATATCTAGAGGGAAGATTTATCCCATCCAGCGGCGGCACACAAATTTGTGTACTTGTTTTCGGCAGCTTGTCTTTTGGCAGTTCAGTAAATAGGCGGCTAAGCAAGTGCAAAGCACGGAGGTTTGGATGATTCATTTATTCAGTGTGTCGTCAGTTTGCTACAGTTTGCTGTGTATTCGTGCAGACAATTAATTTTATGAAGGCTGTTACAGGGCCGTCGTTAAAGCGTCACTGGCGCGAAGTTGGTGAAGGGAACGACGGCAGTTTCGGTCGTTCCGTATGCAAGCAGACACAGTGAAAGGATCGGAATCGTGGTTTGGAAAACAAAACAACAACGTTTAATCTATAGCGATAGGGCAACGCAAAGAATACAAGTTAAACACAGTTCGCTCAACTAACAATTATGCACTTGACTGCGATGAAAGAGTTTGACAAACAATCATCATCATCATCACCATCAGCCAATTTTATGTCCACTGCAGGACGAAGGCCTCTCCCAATCCTCGCCATCCTTGCCTGTCCTGCGCGAGCTGATTCCATTTGATGCCTGCGAATTTCTTGATTTCGTCCCCCCATCTTACTCTCTGCCGCCCACGGCTGCGCTTGCCCTCTCTTGGTATCCATTCCGTCGTTCTAACTGTCCATCGGTTATCTAGCCTGCTCATCACGTGGCCTGCCCATGTCCATTTTTCTTCTTAATATCGTTCATTATGTCGGCGACCCCCGTTTGTTCTCTGACCCACTCGGCTGTCTTCCTATCCCTTAGTGTAACGCCTATCATTTTCCGTTCCATTGCCCGCTGCACGGTTCTTAACTTCCTCTCTAGCTTCTTTGTAATTCTCCAGATTTCTGATCCGTAAGTCAGTACTGGCAGGATGCAGTAGTTATATAGTTTCCGCTTGAGTGATAGTGGTAGGTTTCCGTTCATGAGTTGTGAATGTCTCCCATATGCGCGCCATCCCATGTTTATTCTACGGTGGATTTCTTTTATATGGGTGGGTTCTGCAGTAAGTAGCTGTCCTAGGTATAGATATTCTTCTACGACTTCTAATGTATGGGTTTCGACCTTGAATAGACGTTTTTTTCGCCGTGCCACTTAGCATTAGCTTTGTTTTCTGCACGTTCATCCTTAATCCTACCTTATCGCTTTCTCGGCTTAAGTCTTCAATCATCTTTTGCAATTCGTCGCCATCATTGCTAAAGAGTACTATGTCATCTGCAAATCGCAGGTTACTCAGATATTCGCCGTTAATCCTGAGCCCTGTCTCTTCCCAGTCTAACCCTTTGAAGATTTCTTCCAAACATGCAGTAAATAGCATGGGAGAAATTGTATCTCCCTGTCTGACACCTTTCTGTATTGGGATTTTTCTGCTTTTCTTATGGAGGAGCAGGGTGGCTGTAGAATCTTTATAGATGTTGGCTATTGTGTTTATATAGCTATCACATATTCCTTGACGACGTAGTGCCTCCAGAACTGCTGGTATCTCTACCGTGTCGAAAGCCTTTTCGTAATCTATGAAAGCCATATAGAGGGGTTTGTTGTATTCAGCGGATTTCTCGATTACTTGATTGACCGCATGCAGGTGGTCCATAGCATGCGAAAATAACAAACTAATGAAAAGCAAACAACTGACAAACAGTAAGTAGGGTAATGAGAACACTATAGGAGTCTAATCTGAAAAAGTTATGAAAGTTCAGGGTTATATGACCGGCAGCGTTGAAGTGTCCACGACGGTCTGGTGCGAGAAGTTCTGGCACAGCGTTGAGGTCGACAGAGTTGCAGCGCTGATGTTTCCGTGGAACTAGTGCTTGATGGCAAACTCGAGCCGAAGCCCCGATGCCTACATTGCAGACGATAAGTTGCAGACGTGCGTTGCAGACGCACGAAGACGTGGCAGCGGTGTTTGGAAGCAACGTGTTGGGTGATGTGACGGCTCTTGGAGTCTTCGAAATTTCGTCCACCGTCGAGCACTCTCTAAAGACGAGCAAGTTGAACGCGTCATCGGCGATGCCCTTACGGATATCGGAGTCGACGTGGCGGCAAAGAGCTAGAACGTGAAGGACGTAAGCAGCGTACGACTCTGTGGATGTTTGGGCCCGACAGGACAGGTCTTTCATGGCAGCGGACTTGTTACCGGCGGGCGGGCCAAAGAGATCGCGCTATTTCTGCTTACATAAGTCCCAGATGGTCAGCTCTTCTTCATGTGTGTCAAACCAAATGCGTGCTGGCCCCTCGAGATAGAAGGTTTGCGAGCATCACCATGGGGTCCCATCGGTCGTGCGCTGCAACTCGTTCGTAGAGGCCAAGCACTTTTCCACGTTCTCGTTGGACTTGCCTTAAAAAGTTCCAGGGTCACGGGGGGTGAGTCAGGACGACTGAGTGTTGCGGCGTCGGGGATGCTGACGGCGTCGATGCTGGCGCCGTGTTTGATCCAGAGGCCTGGTCGTCGGTGGGCATTGTACAGCGGTTGATGACAAGTCCGCTGCGTAGTTCCGTCTTGTGCGCTACCCCACACCTCTCACTAAAATGAAATGGGCACAGGGATACGCTTCTAATGGGACTGTATTTTAAACGGGGAGCCGGTGCCGCCCCAATTGCGGCAGACCGTCAGCATGCGCCCAACTCCTGCGTCTCCTTTGTTTCCCTAGAGATCGTAGTCTTCGTTCTTGCACCGTGACAATATTCTTAGATTTTGCGAAAGCATTAGACAAGGTGTCCCATACGGAACTGTTGTTAAAAATAAAAGCTATTTTTATAGTCCCAAGCATAACTCAATGGTTTTCCTCCTATTTCTCCAATCGGAAGCACTATGTTCAGGTCAGCCTGAGGAAAAATCTACATTGGCAAACGTTATTTCTGGAGTTCCCCAAGGTAGCCTCTTGGGCCCGCTACTGTTTTTAATTTTTATCAGTGATTTGCCTAAAGATATTACGGCCCCGTTAGGTTTCTTGCAGATGAATGCGTATTGTATAATCCAGTTAAACCTACTTCTGATCAATCGGAACTAAATTTAAACCTCCAGAAAATTAATAATTGGTGCATTATTTGGCAGATGGATATAAGCGCCTCAAAATCCGTTGCGATGACCGTATCTGCAGGAAAAAATGCATCCTACAATGGACCTACTCCATAAGCGACCAAGAGATTGCCAGAGTCCAACAACAAAAATATCTTGGTTGATTCATAACTTCAGATCTACGGTGGAATCTGCATATCGACTCCGCTTGTGCTAAGGCCAACAAAGCGCTGTGGAGACTTCGGAGAAACTTGCATAGTGCTCGCCCAGTAATCGAATGCTTGGCTTACAAGGCACTCGTACGGCCATTAATGGAGTATGCAAAGGTAGTATGGGATCCGTATAGAAATAAGTGCAGTAAGCTTACTCGCTTCACGTTTCATATTAAGTACCAGCATTGCTACTCACCTACTGAGCTTTGCAAACTAGCCCGCCTTCAACCACTAGAAAAAAATGACAGCATATCCACGGAGTGAATGATGATGAGTGGGCGAAGCTCGGGGGGTTCATCGTAGATCGTGCCGAGTTCCGGATTAATTTAGTTAACGCGCACGCTTCGAATCCTCATGGTTCAACTATGCACAAGTGAAATCTCCCACCGGCACTTCATTGCAAGTCAAGATCCAGTGCATATATATATATACATATATATATTGTAAAGGAGAATTGGAACCTTGCAGTGGGCCATCCTCTTAGGCGGCTAACAGTGGGATTCTCTCTTGAGCGTTTTGTTGAAGAAGACGCCGCTCGTGCTCGAGGTCCGTGCCCGTTTTTGGACAAGACCATTGCCGCAGGGCTGCGTCTAGTTGCACCGAATAAATCCCTTAACAACGTGGTGGAGGTGCTGGGTACTTAAATCATCCACGCTGGAACTACGGTCCCGTACACTGCCCTCTGCTATGCCTCAGGACGCCTCCCAGCAGACGTCTCCTGCTCCGGCCGTGTGTTCCGGTGTCCCTCGCCATCGCGACCCTCCTGTTTTCACTGGCGCGGATGACGTGGACGTAGACGACTGGCTCACTACCTACGAAAGAGTGAGCGCTCATAACAAATGGGACGAGTCAGCAAAACTCAGCCACGTGTTGTTCTACCTTGCGGGGGTCGCAAGTCTATGGTACAGCAACCACGAAGCTGATTTACCAACATGGTCCGCATTCAAGACCTCGCTGGGAAATGTATTTGGCCGTCCTGCTGTCCGTAAGCTGCGCGCGGAGCAGCGCTTGCGCGAACGAGCACAGCAGCCCGGCGAATCCTTCACCAGTTACATAGAGGACATTCTCGACTTGTGCAAACGAGTGGACGCGAGGATGTCTGAAACGGATAGGATCAGAAATGTCCTGAAAGGCATCGAGGACGAGGCGTTTAACATGCTACTTGCCAAGAGTCCTCAGTCAGTTGCCGAAATTGTCACACTGTGCCAAAGCTACGAAGAGCTGCGCCGGCAACGCTCGCTGACCCGTCGACCTTCGTTGCGGAATGAACATCTAGCTGGGTTGACTGCCACTAATGACCAGGCATCATTACTCGCAGAAGTAAAGTCCTTTGTTCGTGAAGAAATTGCACGCCAACTCTCCTTGATGGCCTTCACCCAGCCGCAGCCTGCTCAACAGCCTTCGTCAACTCTTGTGCCTCCGTTGCAGCACGCCATCGAACAGGAAATTGCCGCTGCTATTCCTGAATACCATCAGCACCTTCCGACGCCTGCACCGCTGAGCTACTCCGAAGTTGTTGCGAGGCCTCAACCTATAACGGTAGCTGCACCACTCAACTATACAGGCGCCGTCGCTACGCCCCAACCCCTCGCTTCAGGCGTTCCTCCTGTTTACGCTGGCGTCATGGCCAGGCCTCGACTGCAGCCCAGCATGCAGTCATACCAGCAGCCGCACCGTGCATCGCGTCCTGCCCAAGCGACCCGGTGGCGGACCTCTGACAACCAGCCGATATGCTTTGCATGTGGCTACGCTGGTCACATTGCGCGTTATTGTAATCGCGTTCAGCCGCCTCGAGCCGCATCACCCATCAGAAGTCAGCCCAGCCACCCATATTACGACACTCCTTCGCCTACGTCGCCCACACTGCGTTCGACACCGGTGACACGCCGTTCACCATCCCCACGCCGTCGCTCCCTGTCGCCGATGCGGCCTCGTCCCGTTGTTCGGAACGAGGAAAACTAATCGTCGCAGTCCACGAGGCAAGGGCTGCGATACCATCAAAATGTGAAAGTCCTCATCGCAGTCCTTCGAACGTTATCGAAGTGTTTATTGACGGTGTCCGCGCATCTGCACTAGTAGACACGGGAGCCGCCGTGTGTGTTATGGACGCTACGCTTTGCCGCTCACTTCGGAAAGTCACGACGCCACTTTCTGGACTGTCCCTAAGAACAGCCAGTGCTCAGCATATTCACCCGTTAGCAACTTGCGCTGCTCGTGTTCTCATCGACGGTGTCCTATATGCGATAGAATTCATCGTCATCTCCTCATGCTCTCACTGGTTGGGATTTCCTCTCGCGCCACAATGCTGTCATCGATTGCGCACGGGCCGAAATTGAACTCACGCCGTTTTTAGATTTGCCTTTCAGCGAGAATTCTTCCCTTTCGACGAAGCTGCTTGTCCGAGCCGACACCCACGTTCTTCCGAAAGCAGCAACGATTGTGCCCATGTACTGCAGCAGACTCTCGGACGGTGTTGCATTGTTGTCTCCTTCCGACCGCTTCCTAACTCGGAGAGGTCTCCTGCTCCCATATGCGACGCTGGACATCACTCAGGGCTTCAGCACCGTTTTCGTTTGCAATCCGTTCCATTACCCTGTGATGTTGGTCCGAGGGGAATGCCTTGGCAATGTGGAACATATTGAAGACGTTCAAGTTGTGGACGTGCCCGACGACACATGCTGTGGTACTCCCCGAGCGCTCAGTGCTATTTCTGCGAGTGACTCCCCACCCAGCGATGTCTTTGGCTCTTCTATCTCAGAAAACCTTACGCCGGCCCAGCGGTCTCAGCTTTTATGCCTCTTGGAAGAATTCCGTTCCTCTTTCGATGTGGGGCAGTCTTCCCTAGGTCGGACGTCAACTGTCACACACAGCATCGACACGGGCTCCCAACCGCCATTACGACAACGCCCATATCGTGTGTCTCCCGCAGAACGTCGTGTGATCAATGAACAGGTGGATGACATGCTTCGTCGCAAGGTGATACGCCCTTCAGATAGCCCATGGGCATCCCCTGTCGTCCTTGTTACAAAGAAGGATGGTTCTGTGAGATTCTGCGTAGACTACCGTCGCCTCAACAAGATCACTCGGAAGGACGTTTATCCGCTCCCGCGCATAGACGACGCGATCGATAGTCTACAAGGCGCTGAATACTTTTCGTCTCTAGACCTGCGCTCGGGGTATTGGCAAGTACCCATGGCCGACGCCGATCGACCGAAGACAGCTTTTGTAACACCAGATGGCTTATACGAATTTAATGTCATGCCTTTCGGACTTTGTAATGCGCCAGCAACTTTCGAGCGCATGATGGACACCGTCTTGCGCGGTATGAAGTGGAACACGTGTCTCTGCTACCTTGACGACGTTGTTGTTTTTGCTCCCGACTTCGAGACGCACCTTGAACGCCTGCGGCACGTTTTGATGTGCCTGACAAAGGCTGGCCTACAGCTAAACCTCAAGAAGTGCCGATTTGCCGCTAGACAACTGACCATATTAGGCTACGTCGTATCTAAGGACGGAATTCTCCCCGACCCAACCAAACTTCGGGCTGTGGCCGAGTTTCCTAAACCAACGTCCGTTAAAGAATTGCGCAGTTTTATAGGTTTGTGCTCCTACTTCAGGCGCTTCATTCGAAATTTCGCCACTATTATCGCGCCACTGACGAAACTGCTTCGAAGTAACGCGTCCCTCATTTCGTGGTCATCCGAGTCCAACGAAGCGTTCACAACTCTCCGCCGTTTGCTGACATCTCCCCCAATTTTACGCCACTACGACCCGACCGCACCTACGGAGGTGCACACAGACGCCAGTGGTGTTGGCCTCGGCGCTGTGCTTGCGCAGCGCAAACCCGGGTTTCCTGAGTACGTCGTCGCCTACGCAAGTCGCACCCTTACGAAAGCCGAGAGTAACTACACTGTTACGGAAAAAGAATGCTTGGCAATCATCTGGGCACTGACTAAGTTCCGCCCATATCTGTATGGACGCCCATTTGATGTAGTCACGGACCACCATGCGCTCTGTTGGTTGTCGTCACTGAGAGACCCTTCAGGCCGCCTTGCACGTTGGGCACTTCGTCTACAAGACTACGATATTCGCGTAGTCTACCGTAGCGGCCGTCAGCACTCTGACGCCGACGCTCTCTCGCGCTCTCCGTTGCCTAACGACGGTGACCAATGCTCACTATCTCGTGTTTCCATTTCTTCCATCGACCTTCGTACCATCGCTACCGAACAGCGCAAGGATCACTGGATCGCATCTTTGATGGATTTCCTCTCCGACCCATCGGCAGCTCCGACCAATCGCTCGTTACGCCGGCAAGCCCAGCATTTCGCCATTCGCGAAGACCTACTTTATCGACGCAGTTACAATGCCGACGGCCGCCAGTGGTTGCTAGTTGTACCCCGGAGCCTGCGTTCTGAAATATGTGCATCGTTCCACTCTGATCCTCAGTGTGCCCATTCTGGAGTATACAAAACGTACGAGCGCATTCGACAGCGATACTTCTGGCGAGGAATGTACCGCTACGTTCAGCGGTTCGTTCGCTCCTGCCTCGATTGCCAGCGTAGGAAATCTTCGCCGCGCCTGTCACCAGTAGGTCTGCAACCTCTGCCTTGCCCTATCCGGCCATTCGGGCGCGTCGGCATCGATTTGTATGGGCCACTCCCGCTGACATCGGCTGGTAACCGCTGGGCCATCGTAGCCGTTGACCACCTCACCCGATACGCCGAAACCGCCGCCCTCCCCGCGGCTACAGCGCGCGATGTTGCTTCCTTTCTACTCCGCCGCTTCATACTTCGACACGGCCCGCCCCAGGAATTGCTCAGCGATCGAGGGCGTGTCTTCCTATCTGAAGTCGTCGAAGCCATTCTCAAAGAGTGCCACGTTGTCCACCGCACAACTACTGCTTACCACCCGCAGACCTCACCGAACGATTTAACCGGACCCTTGGCGACATGCTCTCAATGTACGTCGCCTCTGACCAAGCCAATTGGGATGCCGTTCTGCCGTTCGTAACCTACGCTTACAATACCGCCCCTCAGAGCACCACTGGGTTTTCGCCATTCTTTTTATTGTACGGCCGGCACCCATCGCACACAATTGACACAATCCTTCCGTACAAGCCGGATGCATCTGAGGCTGCGCCTATTTCTGCCACAGCCAGACATGCTGAAGAGTGTCGCGATCTCGCCCGGGCGTTCACTACCATTGACCAAGAGCGGCAGAAGAGCACTCATGGTAACACCGCCTCTGAACCTGCTTTCCTTCCCGGGACGCTTGTGTGGCTCTCGGTCCCTTGCACTGCACCCGGGCTTTCTTCGAAGCTACTGCCCAAGTTCGAAGGACCCTACCGTGTAGTCGAGCGTACCTCTCCGGTCAACTACCTCATCGAGCCCGTTGAGCCATCCTCAGACATGCGCCGTCGGGGCCGAGACATTGTTCACGTCGAGCGCCTCAAGACCTACTATGACCCACTCATAGTGACCAGCTGTTAGGTCGCCGGGCGGCTCCCTTTTCGTCCCCGGGGATAATGTAAAGGAGAATTGGAACCTTGCAGTGGGCCATCCTCTTAGGCGGCTAACAGTGGGATTCTCTCTTGAGCGTTTTGTTGAAGAAGACGCCGCTCGTGCTCGAGGTCCGTGCCCGTTTTTGGACAAGACCGTTGCCGCAGGGCTGCGTCTAGTTGCACCGAATAAATCCCTTAACAATATTATATTATAATATATATATATATATATTAGAAACAACTTAATGAGCAAACAGACAATGAAGCCTAGGAAAGCATAGGGGAAGCTACTTGTGGCATTGTAATTATCGGACGCGACATCCGAAGGTCGTGGGTTCGGGTCCCACCGAAGGCAGGTTTGTCTTTTCGTCCACTTTAATTCCTTTCTACTTTCTCCACAATTACAATGCCACAAGTAACTTCCCCTATGCTTTCCTAGGCTTCATTGTCTGTTTGCTCATTAAGTTGTTTTTAACAGATAAAGAACGAGCCCTTGACCCCTTCCCTTTTATATATATATACCCTTTCCCTTTCGTTATATATATATATATATATATATATATATATATATATATATATATATATATATATATATATATATATATATATATATATATATATATATATAATGTAACGATGGTAGAAGAAGCAGCGGATCCAGGTTGAGATCGTTTCGTTGCTCTCTCTTAAAGTCTGTCGCGTCGGGGAACGTACGAGTAATGGCAGCGAGACAGTTATCAAAATTCTCAGCGTCGCAATCAGTAGTCGCAAGAGGAATGCGAGAAAGGCAGTCTGCGTCTGCATGACGACGGCCGCTCTTGTATGACACCACAAAATCATATTCCTGCAGGCGCAGCGCCCAGCGCGCGAGTCGACCTGACGGATCACGCAAACCGACCAGCCAACACAAGGAATGATGATCGGTGATTATCTTAAATGGTCGACCATAAAGATAACAGCGAAATTTCTGCACGGCGAAAACAGCAGCCAAGCATTCCTGCTCCGTGACGGTATAATTTCGCTCAGATTTGCTCAGAGAACGGCTGGCATATGCGACAACATGTTCGGCGTTGTTGTGGCGTTGTACAAGTACCGCTCCTAGTCCTATGCCGCTAGCATCAGTGTGTACTTCAGTCGGGCGAGATGGGTCGAAGTGACGCAAGAGGGGTGCTGATGTCAGTAGAAACTTCAGTTGCGAGAACGACTCTTCGCACTCCGGTGTCCATGTGAAGGCCGCACCATGCCTCAGCATACATGTCAATGGGTGAATGATATCGGCAAATCGTGGTACAAAACGGCGAAAATAAGAACATAGACCAATGAATGAGCGAAGTTCTCGTGCTGTCTGCGGTGGTTTAAAGGAGCTGACTGCTTCAATCTTACGAGGATCGGGTCTGACGCCTTCCTTGTCAACTAGGTGTCCCAAAACCAATGTTTGATGTTCGCCAAACCGACACTTCTTTGAGTTCAGAACTAGGCCAGCTTTTTCGATACAATCCAAGACAAGGCTCAGGCGGGTGTTACGTTCTTCAAACGTGCGGCCAAAGATTACAACATCGTCCAGGTAGCACATGCATATTTCCCATTTTAGACCACGTAATATCGTGTCCATAAATCTTTCGAACGTGGCAGGAGCGTTACAGAGACCAAAAGGCATAACATTAAATTCGAATAAGCCATCTGGTGTCACGAAGGCTGTCTTTTCTTTATCTTTAGCTTCCATAGGTATTTGCCAATACCCAGATCTTAGATCCAGTGTCGAGAAATAAGAAGCGGCGTGTAAGCAATCAATGACGTCGTCGATTCGCGGTAGTGGATAGACGTCCTTTTTGGTCACGGCGTTTAAGCGTCTGTAATCTACGCAGAACCTCCAGGAACCATCTTTTTTTCGGACGAGGATTACTGGAGCTGCCCAAGGGCTAGATGACTCTTGAACAACACCTTTGCTCATCATTTCCTTGACTTGTTCTGCGATAACCTTCCGCTCGGAGGATGACACACGGTAGGGCTTTTGGCGAATGGGGTGTGCTGAACCGGTATCTATTCTGTGGCGGGTACGTGATGATGGCAAAGGAAGGGGCGCATCTCCATATGTGAAGTCGAATGCAGCAACATGCCGGGAAACAACTTCTACTAGTGCTTGACGTTTGGATGTAGAGAGAGCCTTGCTAATCATATCGAGAATCAGTTCTTCAGAAAGGCGACAATTGCGAGGTGAGCAAGCAGGTACGGCCTCTGCGGTAAGTGCCGCCACTGAGCTGCATGAAGCTTCGTCAAAAATAGCAATTTTCATGCCTCTAGGAAGGACAACTGGCGTGGCCGAACAATTCAGCGCCCACAATGTTGCGACTCCTTTCGTCATGCACACGACGGAGCAAGGCACAAGTATACACTTTTTAGCACAGTTTACGTTGATAGGCCTAACTACGACGTCACCACAAGCATCGTCAACAGTAGATGAACAAACACGAACACGCGTTAGGCACCACGAGGGGGCCAGCACTTCATCAAGCACACAGAGCGTATCCCTATCTTCGGCACACGAGCTTTGTTCAGAGAGCGCGGGCACCTTGTTCACACATATTTCGCTACTACCACAGTCCACAGAAGCGCCGCAATGTTGAAGAAAACATATGCCGAGAATTACATCGTGCGAACATCTAGAAAGTACTAAAAACTCCGACACAAACACCTTCCCAGCCAATGTAACACTGACGGCGCAAACACCAAGAGGGTGAAGCCACTCGCCGCCCACTCCACGAAAGGTAACGGTACGGTCCCACGAAAACATAACCTTGCGGCCAAGGCGGTTCTTGAAAGAAAGGCTCATGACAGAAACATTCGCACCAGTATCCACTAAAGCCATGGTAGGTATACCGTCAACTAACACGTTCACTTTGTTTTTAAGCATGGCAACAGGCAGAGGCATTTCTTGCAAAGACCATCCGGCGACCTCACCTCCATCGGCCGCGGAAGCTAGTTTCCCGGCGGAGGAGGAGATGAACGGCGCCGAGGGGACGGAGAACGTCGAGGACGGCTACTTGGTGGCGTCAGGCTGCGGTCAGACCCTGGCGAATCGCTGCGTCTGACCTCGCGCGGGAAACGGTTCTCCGGCAGCGAACTGGTCGTCCATGGGCCATGGGATGTACGGGTTTCAGGTGGCGAGAACCGCGGTGGAGTCCTTCGTGGCTGGCGGCGTTGGTGACAGAAACGGGCTATATGTCCCGTAGAACCGCAGCTGTAGCACACGAGAGGGTCACGGTTCAATGTATATTCCTCGAAACCGGTGCTAGATCGCTGTGGACGGTAAGCGAATTCATTTCCCCTGAAATAACCGGCCTGTGGTGGTCGCTGAGGGCGGTTGTATCGATCGAAATTCGTGCCTTGATAGTAGGGTAGGCTTCGCGCGCCGACGTCATAAGTAACAGTACTTGGGGAATAACCTGGCTCTTCCCATCGTGGTTGGGTGTCATTGATGGGTCCTCGTTCATAGACATGAGGTTTCTGTCGAGGGGCGATTTCGTAATCCGCCGGATACGCGGAGAAAGATGAAACGGTTGTCTCAGCAACTGGGGGCGGCCGTGGAAGGCAAGTAACCGGTGAGTCGCTTGCGTGTGCAGGATAAGCTCTTCGCGGACTATCTGACGAATTGTCGAAGCAAGATCGAGGGACTGGTCATTATCGATGCTTGCAATGGTCGTGACGTTGGCCAGCCTGCCAAACTTCGGTGCAATACGCCTCGTCTTAAGCTGCTCGAATGTGCGGCAGTGCTGAATAACGTCGCTGACGGAGGCCAGATTGTCCTTTGCGATCAGGAAACTATAAACATCCTCGGCGATCCCCTTTAAGATGTGCCCGACTTTGTCTTCTTCGGACATTCCAGAGTCCGCCACCCGGCAGAGTTTTAATACTTCCTCAATGTAGGTCGTGCATGTTTCGCCTGGCACCTGCGCACGTTGTGACAGCGTCTGTTCTGCCCGTTTCTTTTTCATCATGCTGTCCCCGAAGCGCTCCTTGATTTGAGAAACAAATCTTTCCCATGTAGTTAAAGTCTCCTCGTTGTTGTCGAACCATACCAGCGCGGTACCCGTAAGAAAGAACACGACGTTGGCAAGTTGAGAAGCGCTATTCCACTTGTTGTAGGCGCTCACCCGTTTATAATGGATGAGCCACTCGTCGACGTCTTCGCCCGGTTTTCCGGCGAAGGGACGTGCATCTCGTAGTTGCTGACTGGCAGGACCTGGGATGGGCTCTTCCGCGTCGCGAGGCATCTCCAACTCTGGTGGACTCGGTGGAAGGCCAGCAAGGCGGCGGCTTCGACGAAGAGCTTCCGGCCCGACCTCCGTCTTCGGGTGTCGATTACCCAGCACCCTCCACCACCATGCATGACTCTGCGACATCTGGCCATTTCGGTTTCGTGCGAACGTTACACCGCACACAAGAGCGCTTTTACTGGCCCAACATGCACCAGACAACCAAGCACTATGTGGCTAGTTGTGAAACATGCCAGCGTCACAAGCGACCGACCACTGCTGCACCGGGTCCCCTTCGGCCATTGACACCGCCCACTACGCCATTCGAGCAAGTCGGAATAGACCTTATGGGACCATTCCCCTTATCGAACAACCGGAACCGTTGGATCATCGTTTGCGTGGACCATCTAACACGGTACGCTGAGACGGCAGCCATACCGACTTCTACAGCTGCCTGCGTAGCGGTCTTCCTTCTGCGTTCCGTAGTCCTTCGCCATGGCCCGCCGCGTGTTATCATCAGTGACCGTGGTCGCCAGTTTACTGCGGACGCCGTTGAGGAGCTGCTTCGTCTTTGCACTTCTGAATTCCGTCACTCTACGCCGTATCACCCGCAGACCAACGGCCTCGTTGAAAGGACAAACAGGACACTGACAAACATGCTTGCCATGTACGTCTCTTCCAATCATAAGGACTGGGATGACGTGTTGCCTTCATAACTTACGCATATAATACGGCGAAACACGAGACCACGAACTATAGCCCATTTTACCTCCTCTATGCAAGGTTGCCGCCAAGCCCTCTGGACACTTTCTTGCCATTTATTCTGCACGAAGACAATTCTGTGTTAAAGAATGTGTGCCTCGCTGAAGAAGCGCGTCGAATAGCACGTCTTCGCACTTTAGCCTCGCAACACCGGTCGAAAGGCAGATATGACGAGCGTCACGGACAAGTATGGAATGCGGCCTCTGGTGTTGAAATCTGTGTAGACAAACAAATCTTGGGACCGATCAGCACGTCAGGGCAGGCCGTGATGCTATCTGCCGATGAGCTGCAGTTCGAAGCTACAGCCTCGAGGTGGCGCTCCTCCTGAGCTGCTTCCTCGGTAGTGCACCGGTCAGATCCGCTGGTGACAGGACTGTGGAGGCGAATCCATCCAAAAACGGCGATAAGTCTGGCGCTCCATTCCTGCCAGGAGTGTTGCCTGACTCCCTCGTACCGGTGCCATGCTGCGGCCGCACCATCGATGTTGTTTATGGCCACCAGCAGCTTGTAGTGCTCCGGCCAGGCATACCGGGCACCGAGAACGTTCACGGCTTCGATCCACTGATCGGCGTCGTCTTGGAAGCCTCGGAACACCGGTAATGTCCAAGCGGCCGGTGGTGGCAACGCAGCACGAGAGGACCCGGAGCTCCCCGACGGCATGAAGTAGGACGTTTCAGAGAGGATGTTGATGACACGTAAGAACTCCGCAGCATTGTCGGGGGAGCCGCTAAGTGTTCCGGCGGAGAGCGCAGGGTACGCGTTAAGGAACGTGGTGAGCGTGTCGCGCAGTTGCGCGATGGCACTCACGTGCTCCGCTGCGTTGTCCGGGGAGCCGCTTAGAGCACCAGGCGTGGAGTCTGCAGATAAGACGGTGCCCCCGGTGCTCCCGATGTAGGCATCCGCGGAAAATACGGCGGGCTCCCGACGGCGGTCCATGTCCGAGGACGCTTGGACAGCGTCCCTGTGCGGCTCATGTGCCGACGTAGGTCTAGGCGAGGGGGTGTTACCACAGGAAGCGTGAGCGCCATTCCGTGGTAACAGGAGGCCCTGCGTGGGCGTGGGTCCCATAGGCGCTTCCGGCGGCAGAAGGGTTGCGGGGTCCATGGTCGCGAAATCCTGGACGGCGTCCCTGGACTGGAGCACCTGCTGCGCCGATGACCCGCGAGGACGCCCTCAGCGTCTGTCTTTTGTCGGCTGCGCCATTGTAATAAAGAGAGACGTAGACACAGCGCCTTAGCTGCAGGCCGGCTGTTCTATTCTTTCAATATATATATATATATATATATATATATATATATATATATATATGCCGGTGAACGCTTCTCCAACAACAATATATATGGTTGCCGGTGAACGCTTCTCCAACACGAGCAGTCGGTATTTCTCAATCAAGAAACTCGCTAGGAGACGCTGCCTGCGCCAGCGTTGTCTCTCGCGGGTGAGGGCGCGTTCTCCTTCCTTGCGAGCTGGTACAGCTTTCCTCTAAGAAAGAGCGTTTCCATAGCCAACGCGCGCCTTTCGCTCTCTGCCTGTCTCTCTCTCTCTCTCTCTCTCTCTCACACACACAAGAAAGCAGAGGCACGCGCCGGGAGAGAGAGAGAGAGAGGCACGCGCGGGGAAGCACGCGCCGAGGCGAACGCCGAGGGCGAGCGTGTGCCGGGAGGCACGCGGGTTACGCCTGACGACTGACGCGTGACAAGGTTACACGTAAGGGCAAAAGACGATTTTCGGACAAGGCCGCCAGTGCAGCTTCACCTGCAGAAGCTGCGCAGCCTAGTTTTCTGGGGACAGGCGGCGGCTATAAGAGCGGACGCGAGTCGGTGAGCGATCGTAACTACGGAAGCCGCTGCCTTCAGGGCCGTTGAATGCAGAGAATTCGTTGTGAGCAGCTCCACGGAAGGGACTGGCTAGGCGACGGCCACTGGTTGCGACAATAAGGAGCGATGTGTCCTGCGCAGCCACACCAGAAGCAGGTGGTCTTGGCTGTTCGCCACTTGGACGGGTTCCTGGAACGAAAAAGAGAATACTGACGGCGTCTAGGAGTGCCCGCCGAAGCGAACGGGGTATCCGAATTGTTTATGGCGCAGACAGAAGGAAGCAGACCAAGGCTGGCCAATTCCTGGCGGACAGCGGTCTAAGCAGGGCTAGGTCGGCTAGTATACCCCCCAGGTAAACGATGTTTGCGTCACTAGCGCCAATTTGTCCCCTGGTGTTTGGTAGGCCAAACTGTGAAACCAATAAACAATAAAAAAATTGCTGATGCTGCTATGGCAACGCTTTTGTTGATGAGAGAGGAGGAAGCGCCGAGCTGCTTGTCGTCTGCTATGCGCTCGACGAGCGCGCGACCGCTTGCATTTTTTTTTCCACGTTGCGTTGCTGCTGCATATCTTGTTTTCGACAACTTTCGTTTGCGATTTTCTCTGACTTTCAGCACATCCACAAAACATTCGTTTGTAAATATTTCTAGTTTCAGTGCCCACGAGCCAGCAAGCCTTGAAGCGTGACAGTTTTGTTTGAGCAAGAAAACGGTGTAGTCAGAAAATGGGGTTTATTCACTCATTTTATTAGCAACGTATTGCAAACGGTAAAACTCAGTAGATGCCAAAGTAGCACAGAGCAGTGTACCTCGTACGATAAGTACAAATGTTCGCGTTCGGTATCGGTTACACAAGCATAATAGAAGTCTTAATTCACACAATTCATCGTATATAGAATATCTCTGCAGGGGTCATCACGTTTATTGGCTGTACACAATTCTCCAGAAACGACGGTGAATATAACATGTTTGTGAATAATGAACTGATCATGCAGTGCAGATGACCCGCACGTTGAGCCCAACACTATCAGCCCCTTTTTCTATGAAGCTTGCTAGTCGAAATAATCTTCTATAGCAAGCTACCTTCCTATATAACTCAGCTTGTGCTAATGTACCATTACATGCTGAGCAAATTATATTTACGTTATAACACTTGGCAATGTTTCTCGATACATCGCGTAAACCCTCGTTCAAAGCTGTAGCGTTGCTAACAGGGCATCATTACAGAATTTTACAGCAGTACATTGCAGTTATTCTTCGCAATTTGTAATGCCCATATATTCTATCACAATTTAGGCATGTGTATCGCAATCCTACAACATCAAACAACAAATGACACCCTGTAGACAGAGCTTTCCATTGAGAAAAAAAAAAGATCAGTATAGGTAAGTGTCGATGGTTAATCATCATTGGAAACTAGGCTAGGACAGAGTCGTGCGCAAAGGTATTACGGAACGCGCACCTTTAGGACATGGAAAAATGTTCACAAAAGTAACTCACATCTACAGCATTTAATGAATCAGCCTGGGCAGATAGCTCAGAACAGGCCTACTCTGACCAGTTTTCAAGATATTCCTCTAATATGCCTGAATCATATAAAGCAATTATTTTATAGAGCTCATAAGCTCAGCTTCGTGCATAATGCTGGAAGCATAGGACAAATGTGAGCTGTACTATTAGTTTTGTAATTGGCTGAAGGTAATTTGTCATTTGACTTTCGAAGACGCCTTAACAAACCGGTGAAATCCCCTCAACTTTGGTGGTACACTTGCTTGTGGCACAGCGTGCTTTCTTGACTTACTAAAATATTTCTGACTTTTCTAGAAGAAGCTTCTTCCTCCTCATTTGATATTGAAATGAAAGTATGCGTGGCAAGAATGCCGAGTACTATTAGTACTTGTGCAACTTCATCACATCAAGTACAAGATTTCAGAATTCGTGCTTGCAGCAGTGAATTATAGCGCAGCAATGTGAGCTATGAATGTCTGCACAAAGACAATACCTTGCACGCTGTTTGCGCAGACATCGCAATACGCTAAAGTGTTTTGTTTTGGCAGGGTTCGCGAAGGCACTTTCGGCGAAGTGGTCCGAACAGAGGCAGTAGCCGTCGTACAGTTGCTCCTGTGTGAGTCCCTTGAGGTCTGCCCATTTGGCGTAATTTCTCCCTACGTCACACCTAGAAAATGAAACAAATACCACCATGGAAATCAATAAAAAACACGTAAAAGCGACACTAATATAGAGAGTGCGAAAAGGGAGAAAAGAATACGTCACAGGTTCAAAAGCAAAGCGCAGCTTGGCCTTAGCGCAGGTAACAGGAACTTCACGTTACACAGAATGTAAGCAGTCACTGCTACGTAAATGATTTTGGGGGCTTATTTCTTAATCACTCAAATATGGTAGTGTCGCTACAAGGAACTGGTCGTCGGAATGCTCTAAAGGCGAACCAGTTCGTCGAAGAAGCGCATTCCGCGAACATACTTTGCACGATTTCTTCTCGAAGAAAAAGAAATTAAGAGCCACCGCTAACAAAACCGATACCGAAGCGAAATTTCCGTCTGCGCGTCAGCTGGCATCAATCGGCTCACGAGAAACTGTCTCAAGTAGCTTTACATGCTTGCTATGTATACATTACTGAAAAATGCGCAGTGCCAAGCAAAAAGCCCACTGTAAAGCACCAACAGAAATCTTTCGGTTCGCCCTGTAGCTGATTTGATAAGGATAGCCCTCGCTTCTTCGTACCGAACAAAAAGTGTACTTACCTTCCGTCCGCTGGGAAATGGAAAAATTTCGCTTCGCTGTTTCTTCCCGAGTTGTGGCACCAAAAAGCACCGCAGTACGCCTTGTGTCCTTTTCCTAGTTTCGCAGACATTTTGAGCGCGTTCGTACTCACAAACACCGAAATGGTCACATTCAAGGCACTTTAAAGAAATTCCACACATGCACAGTGAAAACGGCAGAAGCAGACGGACGGAATGGCAGCAGATAAGAGCGAAAGCGCCGCCCGTCGGAGCAACGAATGCAGCGTCTGGATAAATATATAGGGTGTTAAAAAAAAGAAAATACTCGAGGACACATTTTATTTCTACACATAATTGCGTAACTTTGCTTTATTCATGCGTAGGTTGCAAAGATAAGGCCACACATGCAAACGTTGCTGAATTTTCGCTTCCTATACCAAAACAATGGCGGACACTTTATTTCTAATACCGAAACTAGTCGAAGTGTCCGGCCCCTGGTCTAAGTCAATGACACGGTTGGCGTCTGTGCGTCGGAAAGAATGCGGCCTCGGCCAGACGAGGCATTTTCCCATCAGCATTTTGGCACAAAGCCAGTACGTCCTCAGAACAAGTACGGCTCTGTTTACGTCCAGGTACGTACCGCCAGTTGTTTTTTGTTAGCGATCTGTCGACGGGTTCCCAAAAAGGTCACGGAGCTGTTCTTCAAACGTATCCCAGCTAGTAATATCTTGTTTCTGGGTCTAAAGCCAGATGCGAGTAGTCCCGTCTAGGTGTAATATCACGTTCGCCACCTTGGCGGTTGGATTCCAGCCATAGTTCTTGCTGACGCGCTTCTAGATCCCAAGCCACTAGTCCACATCAACGTTTTTTGTGCCGAAAAAGACACCGGGATGACGGGGTTGTGACAGGGCGACATACTAATTTGTCGTGATCGATGGTGGCGAGGCAACGCAACTGAAGAGGACGGAGGTGTGTCATTGCCTAGAGCCGTGCTTGGGGACTCGAGGTGGCATCCACTGCGGAGCTCTGTCGTAGAAGATTCAAGACCGCCCAGCACTTCCACCAAAATGTAATGAAACGGAAGAAACTGTGGATTATTTACAGCGCGTATATTTTACTCTGACCAACCTGGGAGTCTTCTCCTCTGTAATATGGCACATACCCAATGCAGGGGATTACTGTTTACTGTTTTGACTGTTTTGACTTTAAGAGTAGTTTAATATGTGTGATTCGGCGAAGCACAGATGATGAAAATTAAGGTAAAATTACTTTGGTTTCAGTTAGAAATTTTATAATTGCTAAACAAACATCCCTGTGACTGTATCCCAAAGTGGACCCTCCAAACGAAAGAATAGTCATCTCAGTAAATTCAAGGCGTAGTTGGTGAATAATTTGTTCGAGAATTGTCTTTCGCTATATTTTGAAGCGGCGACAAGATATAAAAAAGTGATGAATCGTTTCCTCCTCATTACAGCGCTGGGAGTCACCCCACGTACATCATCGTCTTCTTCTTGGTTTTTCTCCCAGATCCCGGTAACAGCACACCCCATTGCAGGTAAACAGACACGTGTCCTTAAGCGTCACGTAACAATATAGGAGCGCTGTTTTTGTTTGCTGGCTGGAACACGTGGCGAAGTCCGTCGAAATAGCCACTTGGCAGGGCACCTGCAGGCTAAAGTCCCTAGATCTGTTATATCCACGGACTTTACCGCAGACCGGTTTATGTTAGCAGGTGTCGCCTAGATGTGCCAGAATTCAACAAAGAGGCGCTTGTGGATGTTGGTCTCCTCGTCAATGACATTGGACTTGTCAAACGAGATGCGGTGGCCATACACCTCGCTGTGCTCCCATAAGCAAGGTCCATGACATTCCTCGAAAGCTGGCCTCGAAATTTCGTAATTTTTACGTTTGTGGTGGCTATGGGCAGCTAAACAAGGTCACTAAAGAGACATCTACCCGCTACCACGCATCGGCGACGCCCTGGATTGCCTCCACGGCGCCAAATATTTTCATCAGGATACTGGCAGACCGCTTTTGTGACCCAGACGGCCTTTACCAGTTTCAAGGCATGCCGTTCGGTTTATGCAACGCTCAGCCATAGAGTTTCCTACTAAAATACTAGAGGGAAAACTGGCGCTGCCATCGTGAAGATGCCATGGGAATGATGGGTATGACATGGATTTGTCTAGTCTTCGTGCCTGTGGCTTCAAATGTTATGGTCGATTTGTTTATTCCTGTTTTTTAACTTCAGTGACGCGAGTGACGTTACTACACTTTTTTTTATTACGCGACGAAGGCGGCGGCTGTAGTGTACGCTTTACTGGCTTTACTGCTAGAGATCATCGGACTGTTGCATGTACCAAAGTCGTTTGCAATGATGAGGTGCCATGTAGTGTCTCGTTGTTGTATTTGTTGATGGATGGCTACACATATTATTTGCAGCGGTACTTTACCCAACTTTAGAAATATTCGCGCTGCGTCTCGCGAACCTTATGGATGCGGTTTTGCTGCTTTTTTTTTTCTTTTGTATCAGATGCGATAGAATCTGTAACCGTAGGGTCGCTTTCACGGCTGGCATACATCCCTTGTCAGAAGGCTGTTCGTATATCTTTTACTACGGCAGTTCAATTCCGTTGTCTGAATAATTCAATGCCGACCGAACGTGCCAAGCAGGCGCGCAGTTAGCGTGCTTAGTAGACGCTCAGTGGACGATAGGCAGTCGCGCCTGCGGACGACGCTCAAAAAGTCAGCTCAGATCAAAGCTCAGATGCAGTTTCCTATGGAGTGGTTGTTTATTTAACATCGCGTTGTTTTTCACAAAACCAACCACCAAGCGATGGGTGATACTGCGCTCCTGCTACAGCCTCGCGCAGGGGCTTGACCCATGCATGTAGTTTGTAAAGATACAGTGGAGCACTTGCCCTGCGCTAAAAGAAGCGAGCGAAAGCCCGTTTTTTTTACATTTAGAAGACACATCTACCTTTTACATACTTGAAAATGTCAGCACGTCACTTACAAGAGCAAAAAACTTTATTTTAAGTTCGAACACAACTCCATCTGGAACGTAAACCTGCATAGACGCTGCTAAATCTGCGCACAAGCAGAGGAGGCAACATTGCCATATCGCACAATATTGTTAAGTTTCTGAGCGTTCTATATTTTTCTAATAGCAAAAAAGCAACTAGTACGTGAGCACGCACATAGTTATTCCGTTTTATTGGAATATGTTGTCGTAAAAGACCCATTTTTTTTTGAAGTGGCAGAGCCATATGAAGCCAGAAGAACGAAGACTAGGAAAATCCATGTCATACCCATCATTCCCATGCTGGCCCAACCGCCTTGCTTGAAACTCCCATAGACACTAGCGCCAGTTTTCCCTATGCGCTCAGCCACCTTTGAGCGTATGATGGACGCACTCTCGCGCGGGTTTAAGTGGTCCCTGTGTCTCCGTTATCTTGATGACGTAATTGTGTGTTCGCCGACCTTTGATACGCACGTCGACCGCCTTTGCTCCATCGTTTCTGTTTATCGCAGCGCCGGCCTCCAGCTTAACTCGTCAAAGTATCACTTTGGGCGACAGCACCTCGTCGATTTTTCTGCTGTTCGCCCCGATCCTGGCAAAGTTCAGCCGTGCAAAACTTCCCCGTACCCACCTGCGCTTAGGATGTTTGGAGCTTCCTCGGTCTGTGTTCCTACTTCAGATGTTTTGTGCACAATTTCGCAGATATCGCTCTTCCTCTCACAGACCTATACCGAAGAAAGGCACTTCGTTGTCCTGGGGCGCTCCGCAGGCTACGTCGTTCTCTACCCTCATCTGGTTGTTAACCACACCACCTGTGTGCACTTCGACCTTTCTGCCTCTACAGAAGTCCGCACCGATGCCAGCGGTCACGGAACCGGCGCAGTTTTGGTCCAGCATCCAGACCGGGTATGCTCGTGCTATCGCCTATGCGAGCTGTCTCCCCTGCCGACAGGAACTACTCAATCACTGAAAGGGCGAGCCTTTCCTCCCATACCCGTTTGTTCGCCGATGACTGTGTCATCTATCGCACAGTTACTTACATTCCTGAACAAACTGTACTCCAACAAGACCTGAACCTTGTGCAACAGTGGTGTGACCTTTGGTTAATGAAGCTTAATCCCCCTAAATGCAAGCCCGTTTCATTTCAACGCCAGCGTAATTCTTTATCATACCCATACGTAATCTCCTGCTCCGCTATCGAACAAGTTCAATCATACAAATACCTAGGCGTCACCTTAACCTGTAACCTTTCCTAGAATGCACATATCAGCAACGTCATGTCATCCGCTAACAGATTCCTCGGTTTCTTGAAGCGTCATTTGCGTCACGCACCATCAGGCATAGAACTCCTCGCGTACAAAACCTTCATCAGGTCTAAAATAGAATATGCAGCGCCCATATAGAGCCTCACCAGGTATACTCAATTAACGAACTCGAGTCTGTACCAAATCCTGCCACAGATTCATTCATTCTTCACATTCATACGACATCACCATATCATGCCTAAAACGTGAATGTGATCTTGCTAATCTTCTGTGCGTCGCCGCATCGCCAGTCTATGTTCGTTTCACAAATTGCTTCACGCTTACTTCAACCAAGCACCGTACATTATCCCACCGACGCGCATATCTCACCGCGCGACTCATCCTTACTCAGTTGCACGCGCGCGTGCTCGCACTACTACTTTTGCGGCCTCATTCTTTCTTCGCACGACAGTGGGCTGAAATGGCCTCCCCTGCGGCACTGCAGCCATCACGTGCTCATCAACTTTTCCAGACAACTTATCTGCTTATTGTTCATCATGAAGATCACTCTCTGTAACCCTCATCTGCAAACGCACCCTTTATGTAATGCCCCTCTAACTGGAGTCTTGTTGTTGTTGTTTTGTGGGGTTTTACGTCCCAAAACCAGTTCTGATTATGAGAGACGCCGTAGTGGAGGGCTCCGGAAATTTCGACCACCTGGGGTTCTTTAACGTGCACTGACATCGCACAGCACACGGGCCTCAACATTTCGCCTCCATCGAAATGCAGCCGCCGCGGCCGGGATTCGATCCCGCGACCCTCGGATCAGCAGCCGAGTACCTTAGCCACTAGACCACCGTGGCGGGGCGGAGTCTTTAAGGTACTAGCGGGAAGTTAAGTGAAGTGTGGGCTGTCGGCAAATTCCGGCCCTACTTACATGGGCGGCATTTCACCGTCACCACCGATCATCACGCACTCTGCGGGCTTTCATCCTGGAAGGATCCCACTGGACGACTTGGTCGCTGGGTCTTACGGCGCCAAGAATACAACTACTCGGTTTCTTACAAATCTGGCCGATTTCACCATGACGCTGACTGTCGCGCCATCCAGTGGACCCTCCCGAGGCTTTGGATGAAGCGCCAGCGTGTGTACTTTCGCTCACCGCTATAAGCAATATTCGTTATGAGCAGCGCCAATATGCCGTCTAATGTGACCATATTCACAAACTGCGGTCCGCAACACCAGACCCGTCCACTTGCCTCCTCGTGCTTGTGGACGGCACACTGCATCGTCACAACGTCCGCACGAATGGACGTGGACTGCTGCTGCTCATCCCAATCACCTCCGTTCGAGCGTTATCAGCCAGCTACATGACGTCCCTACTGCAGGTCACCTTGGAGTCTCTCGGACACTGTGTATGGCGTCGATTCTACTGGCCCGGTCTGTCCGCCGCTATGTCGCCGCATGCGAGCTGTGCCAACGCTGAAAACAGCCATGCGTCCCGCCGGACTGCTTCAGCCGCTCGACGTTTCCTCCGAGCCCTTCTTCCGAGTTGGTCTTGACCTTCTTGGATCTTTCCCTGCCTCTGCTTCGGGGAATCGACGGACATAGCTGTCGCAACCGAGCACTCAACCCGATACGCGACCTCCCCACCAGCCGTGCTACAGACATTGCCGATTTTCTGCTACATGACGTCGTCTTACATCATGGTGCCCCTCGTTAACCCTCACAGATCGTGACCGCTATCTTCTCTCCATAGTTATTGATGATCTACTTCGCACTTGCGAGACAAAACACACATTTACGACTGCTTCCCACCCACAAACTAACGGCCTGACTGAACGATTCAACCGGACCCTAAATGATACGCTGTCTATGTATGTTTCGGCTGACCATCACGACTGGGACGTTATCTTACCCTTTGTTACATTTGCGTACAATTCATCCCGCCACGATACCGCTGGTTTTAGGGGCGAAGCACCTTAGGACCGAGCTTTCGGCGGGGGTTGTGCGCCGGCGTGACCGTGTGTTTACAGCGGCGACTGCTCGAGGCGCTGCAGTTCGTACTTGCACGAGTTCGTTTGAATATAGTGCCTAGAAATATGCTTGCTAGTGTGCGGTGCGCGGGCTAGGAGATGGCCCCGCCACTGATGATTTGCGGCGGCGCCCGCTTGGTGCGCTGCTGTGGCGGTGGGTGCGTCTGCGTTCAATCCGCGCGTTCCGCAAGCGCTGCGAAGCTTTCAGTAAGCCGAGCCACGCGAGGCCAACTCTTAGCTGTTCCGTATATTCGGAGGGTTCTTAACATGACGCTTTGTCATATAGGAACTACTCGAGTACTTTCACACTGCCTGCTTTTTGCAATACCATGTGAATATTCCCTGATAAACCCCGCCATCTGCTACCACCCGCAAAAAAGAAAAAAAAAACCCTTTGACAGTACCCACCAAACTTCAAAAATTTACTTTGTTCATGAAAGTAAAAATTATCATAGAAGGCCCGGAAACCCTTACCTCATGGCCGGAATTCCACCAGGATTCGAGTAAAAACAAAGAATGACAACTATGCCAATCAATATGACTGTGCAATTTAAGGCGATACTCTCAATTTCTTTTAGATAAAGATTGATATCTTAATGTGTATTGAAGGGGCTGTCCTTGAAGACCATTTAATTAACAACATAGTGGGAATTTCACCTATTACACCATAAAAAGTACACATAACTTATAACTATTTGAAACTGTTATAATCTTCGAGCAGATGTGCTTCACAATGCACAGCATCAAAAACCAAAATGTTTATATCCGTTGCTTTAAATTTTCTCATTGAGGTCGCTCTGCAAGAATAGTGCCAACTTCCGCGCAGCGTAATCGGCTGCCTGCAGTGGAACGAAGCCACTGTTGAAATTCCGGCTGGACGAACAATCGTTTGAAGGCTCGAGCACCTACGCATCGGTGAGTACGAACCCATTGCTTCTGTTTGTTAGCGTTGGTTATGCGTCTCGAACGGCTACGTCGGAGTATAATAGAAAACATTCCGGGGTGTCATGCTCTGCGATCGAGAAAAGCAAGAGTTCGCTTGGGCGACGCGGCTTCCCTGAGAGCCGATTTTTTGAGAGAACAGACATGCATTCTGGAAACTTGTTGCTTGGCAACGGATATTGTATCTACACAAAGGCGGTGACTACCTTTGTGTACAAAGTCGTGTTACGAGATGTAATGCAGGAGCAAGCCTCGAGCGCGACATTTAAGGTGACGCATTGTAGAGGCTGGTGCTAGCGGAGCCATCTTGTTTGCTCTAAAGTGTATTGTGAATTGTGGGGGTGATTCTACTAACTAATACTGCTATCAGCGGAATCGCCGCTAGCAACCCCGTGCAGTGGGTTCGAGCACTCGACCAGCAGAGAATGTGGCAGTTGCGTCCGCGCTCGCTATCTCAGCCATGCATCGCCGCGTTGCCGCGCGCGTCAGCCCGCGGCCTGTCTCGGGCAGGACAGCGCGAACCGTCGCACGCGGCGAAAAAGGAGAACATTGGGCGCCACTCACCCAGCATGGTGATTTAATGAAGGTTAAAATAATACAAAGAAAACAAGGCCGAATCAGTCGAATTAAATATAAACAAAGGGTAACGATAACGATAAACAACACGCGAACACAAAATAACACACAAAAAAATCCATGCAAGAGTTAGAGCCTAACCCCCGGCCAGCGCACCCGCGACCGTGCGCCCCCAGAAGAGGAAAACAGGAGAAAAAGAACATACAGGGATGGACGACGGTCGTAGGCCGCTGCCGGGGTCGCTGGGGCCCGAAACGACGCGCGGTCCGGACGACGAGGCCTCGTCGTCCGGACGGTCGCAAAAGCACGTTCGCACCGCTCCGGGTCCCAGCGCGTTCCCCTAAGCATCTCTAAAAGCCAGAAACGCGCAAACGTCAGAAATTCGCTGCCCAATGGCAGACTAGTTAAAACCCACGTGGAGCGAAGCGGCCAGCCCTCCACAGTGGTGGGTCGCCGCCACGTCCAGCTGGGAGACGGGGGTAGGTAGGTAGAAAAACATTTATTCAAGAAGTTAATAAGAGAGTTGCTTGCTCTGCGCTTGAGTGGCAGCCCTAGTCCGGGACGCCATTGGAGATGGCTGCTGCCCGGGCGCGCGCCACCAAGGAGCGCTGAGCTTCCAAGGCGGAGCAGCCGAGCAGGTACTCCTCCCAAGCCTCTCTAGTAGGGATGGGGAAAGGGAATGAAAAGGAGAGTGGAGTGGCAGGGCACGAAGCCACGACGTGAAAGGTGTCTGCGGGGACCTGACGAGTCGGGCACGTGCCAGAGATTTCCGGAATAAAATGCCGGGCGACCACCGGACTAAGGAAAGTATTAGTCTGAAGGCGGCGTAGAAGTCGTTCATCCGCTTTCGCCAAGCCACGTGCGGGGTCAGGGTAGAGTCGGCGCGAAGTGCGATAATAGTTCAGAATGTCGCGGTAGCGTGTGAGGCTCGAGTTGCCAGGATCCGACTCAGGCTAGGTGCAGCGGCCCGGAAGAGAGATGCGCGGGCAGCGGTGTTCGCCGCCTCGTTGCCGGGAAGACCTGTGTGACCTGGAGTCCAGATTATTCTGATGGGTGAGGATTGAAGCGCCAAGAGGCGGCAGCGGAGCGATGAAACGCTGGATGTATCGAAAGCAGGCTGAGCGCGATAGTCTGTCAAGATAGTGCGAATGGTGTGGTTGCCAAGGCGATGGCAACCTCTTCTGCTGCGGGACCCGGCCCCCACGAAATATACTGACTGCCTTCATGTAGCAATATTCACACAGTTCTTCTTGCATCTTTACTGTGCGTGGTCGACCCATGGTAGCGTGAAAAGAACTGAATGAGTTGCTAGACTGCAAGGGGCATGCGGCCACTTCGTGGAGCACTGCAACGCACAGGGCGCGAGAAGACTGCCACCAGATTTAGTTTTTTAAAAGCGCGCGGCTACAGGGTTTGTCGGCGCTCCTGATGCTCGATGATCGTCGTGGAAAGAGCTAAGCGCGACACTCCTCGGCGTGTTGGCGGTGGCACTCTTCACGCTCGCCCTCGGACCAGAGTTGGACTGTGTCGAGAAGATCGGCACGAACGCTATTAACGAGGGCATCGTCGTTCATGAGCGTGATCGACGGCACGCGTTCCTTATCGTGTTCTGCCATCGCTTTCCCGTCCAGCTGCATTCGTACTGTGCAGGTTCGATTTGCTTCATGAAGCTGCGCCGTGGAAGAAGCGTAATTGAATGCCTTCAATCGGATTTCGCTGCAGCGCGGTGAGCCGAGTGCGAAACGCGACCGGCCGCTGTTTTCATTCCGCTGCTTCATATACGTGGCGTGAATATGACGCGTTTCACTGCGCACCTAGACAAACAGCCGCTGGCTGTTGCTCTGAATTGAAGCGGAGAACAACTATCGGCAAACAAAAGCGCTCGGACGGTCGTATACAGCGGAGGCTTTTGCTTACGGCTTGACTGTCGCAGGGTTGTAATGTGAGGCTGGCTTACATTTTTAGGGATCAATTCGATTGTTCCGCCTGCGCGCACGTGTCATTTCCCGCACTGCTAAACGTACGTACGTGTTGCATACGCGAAAACATTCTTTTTCCTTGCAGCGGCGCTGCCATGCAGGATAGTGTTGGCACTTGGGCAGCCCGGGGAGCAGATGCGCGCGCCCCTTGGGAATTAATGCGCTATTATGCAAATGATCTGTCGCGTGAGTAAGAGCCCTCTGCTTGGGATTCAAACTCCCTCGGAGGCAGGATTAGCCGCGCTTTCTTTACGCCGTCAGCGCTCACTTTATTTCGGCCGAGTAGGTTCCCGCTGTTTTATGGCTTTCTTAGGCGGCCGTTATTGAGCCTGGGTGACTGCGACCCACGGCGCGTGTTTGCGCAATTAAGAGCCCTGTGCGCCAGGCGAGGAAAACGCGACATTTTTTAGGTAGACCTTTGGGGGCCACTCGACAAATCGCTGTCACGCGGGTTCCAGTGGCTGGCTGAAATCTTGGATATGCAGAGCAGCGCCGGAAGAATGCGGCGAAGGGCGGTAAATAAGCTCTCCCGCTAGGCAGAACGTTCTCACTAATGGAATTAGGAAGCGCTTCCTTCCGCACAGCCCTCCCTTTTGCCGCGATCATCTCCGCCGCTGCGCGAGTGACACGTTCTATAAATGGATAAGGGGAATTCCCTCTCGCACTTCTCGTTTCAAGCGATGACGATGATAACTGGCGCTTGGGCCAACGAAAGCGCCATTTCAGGTGGTGTCAGCGTTGACCAACAAGTTACAATGGTAGGATGTAAGCTAACTGTAGAAAGGCCTTAGGTCAAATCGCTTCAGTAGCGTAAAATGTATGTTATATAAAATTATGGCAATGGAGTGGGAGCCGGTCTACAATTTCCGAACCATTGAAAGAGGGCGCAGAGTACGGGATGGGTGTCGATGGCCTGGCGGGCGCCCATCGCACTTGCCAAAGGGTTCACTGCCCACTCTCCGACCGACGAAATTTAACTGCGACGCGAAGCAGAGAAGTAGAGGAAAGGAGTGCCTTAGAGCGTTACCAGGAAAAACAGCCAAAGAAATTTATGCGCGAGAAATGAAAGGGAATTCGCATAAAAGTCTTGCTCGATGCAAATACTTCTGTCACGCTAGATATAGATATAAATGTATAAATAGTAGGGAAGCAATTTACCAGTTATTTATTGAAGTAAGCATGAAACAAATGACACTTGTCTCCTCGGAACCACAAACGTGTATAAAATGGCGTATAAACAAGCGAAGCTCAGGTCCAGCCGCATGTGCTCGTGGCAGGAGGCGCTTCTTCCTCCGCGATGCGACTGTGCTGAGCCTAATTCTACACGCACACTCCCGGTCGTCATGTCACTCGTTCAGCTCGAGCGAATAAAGTGTCTGTATTGGTCGAAGCAGGTATAAGCGTTCTCATCGAAATGTGAGAACGGCTGAAACCGCTCGATGCGCGAGCGATCATACACTTATTTCTATCAACTAAAAGCAGGGATGGATGTTTCAAGGCTACACCTTCAGCATGTACAGTCGTAGGTATTCCCGTATGGCGTTGTCTCCAAAAGTTTTTGCTTGCTCAACAGTCGGTAGAGAAGTTTTCCGAAGTATTGTTATGGCGACTTGCTTGTTGTGCGAATGCTCAGCCTCTTCCTTCCAGGGCAACGCCACGGCGTCACCAAGAATAACGGAGTTGTTGTTTCATCACTGGACTGAGCTTGCTCTCACTGTTGACGGCGTCTGATATTCCCACGCTCTCAAGTTCCCGAAATAAGCTGAGCAGTCTGTTCCTCTCTTGTGAACTCGAGTACGCAAACCATGCGTTCAATTCCACCCGCGAAAAGGAGCGAGCGCGGGAACGCGTGCGATGAGGGAACGTTCTGGGCTCACTGCCCGAAGTCTGCCAGCCGCGTGCGTTCTCCACACCTGCTCACCCGGGGGGCCACGACGGCCGGGAATCAACGGACACCGACGGGGAAAACCGCCACGGAGGACCCACGGATAAGGGCCAAAAGGCGCTGGGTCCAGGACATCTGGGTAATTTAAGAGGCGAGTGCGCTACTAGAAAATGACGCCGCGGCAGATCGAGGCCATTTACGAACGCCTCAGAAATAACAACACAGCGCTAAATTGATTAACGATGAGCTGGAGAGCTACATTAGTGAAGATTCATTCGAGGCGAACTACGCAACAGTAGTCGAGTACGCGGACAATGCGACCCGCCTTTTAGCGGAGCTCCAGACCAAAAGAATCCAAGTGTATTGTCCCAGAACTCTGCATTGCGATCGGCCACGGAATTCCACAATATGCCACCCGTCGTGGTTCAACCTGAAAGGCCAGGAGCCAAGTTGCCAAAGCTGACGATAAATCCGTGCGCCGGTGACTTGTGCAAGTGGAGCGAGTTCTAGGAACACTTCGAACAGATGATCCACCGCAATGGACACATCACCGCTTGTGACACTACTCGTGAGAGGAGACGCGGCGACAGCAATAGCTGGGATGCTTGCTACCAAAGCGCACTACCTGGACGCATTAGACCTATTGAAGAGGCGTTTCGGGGATAAGAAGCGGTTAGAACGTAAGTATGTCGCAAGGCTTAGAAGCGTAACGCCATTGTGTTCTTCCCACGAAACAACGAAGCTTCCCAAGTTGTATGACCAAGGTATCATCAACACGCGAGGACTGGAAGCGCTTTGTATTGACAGGTCATTTTTGTCGATGCTGTGCCATGTACTGCTTAGAGCGCTGCCACATGACGTCGTGGTAAACTACCACTGACCATGTGCTACACAAGCTGTAGATTCCACCGACGACAACGCCCGGGAGGCGACGGAACTGGATCGACTGCTCAAGATTCTTTGCATCGAATTAGGGAGCCTCCAGGGACTTTGGAGCCCATAGTAGATTCAACGAGGCGAGCCATCCTAAGGATGAGGGTCGTCGCTTTCGCACTGCCATTCCAACGTCGTCGTAGCTTCATAGTCAGGATTCTAAAACACCTGAATATGCGACATGCAGCTTATGCAAATCGACGAAACATTTGACGGAGTCCTGCATCGCTGACATGCCGCTAGCAGAAAAGTTCTTTCAATTGACATGCGGTGCTTCCGATGCACTATTTAAGATCACCCCGCAGTGATACGTCGGCTAGGGAACTTTTGGAGGCATATCACATAAGAAAGAGAGGCACGAGTTGTATTAGTGACACATCGGTTTGTCTGTATCAGAATGAAACACTTCTGTTAAATTCTGCATTTTAATTTCGACTTTCACGACACCCATGCACGCATGCGCACATGTTGTAATTCTTGGCTCTCCTGTTTGAATAAATTCAGTTGAAGTTTAGCGCCCAACCTGTCGTTTCTTCTTCACTTCTTCCTAAGTCTTTCTTTTCGGTTTTTTGCGCTACCATGTGTGCTCAGAAGGTTTGGATTACAGCACTGGATAAACTGTTCCGCGAGCATGTGGTCTCGGAGGCCTTCGAACGTTCTGGACACTTCGGCCATGTCAAGCCAGTGGTCGAAATACCCGGATAGTCTCGCAGCTAGCTGGTTCCCAGTTTCTCCATCTTCTGCCCGTGCCTTTCGGAACTTTTCCTGGTATCCTCGCGCAGTGAATCGGAACCTCTGCAGCAAGGCTTTCTTTACTTTTTCATAATCTAAGGAATCAGTGGCAGTCATTCGACCAATAACAGTTAAAGCTTCGCCACTCAAACACATGCTGACAGCTAGTGCCCACTTTTCTTGGGGCCAGCCTTGTCCTGTGGCCACGCGTTCAAACCTTTGTAGGTACGCGTGTAAATCATCACGACGCTCATCAAACAACGGGAGCAACTTTTGTGGGTTCAGCACTGATGACACGTTAGTCGGCGGTATTAGATCAGGGATGGCTGTGGCAGCTCCACTCGAAGCTCCTTCTTGAAGCTTTAACTTCAGCTCAAGGATTTCCTTAGCCCTTTCATATGCATGCCGAGCCCTTTCATCTGCTTGCCTAGCCCTTTCATCTGCCTGTCTAGCCCTTTCATCTGCCTCCCTGCTCGCCTCTCTCTCAGCAGCACGCTCATCTCTCTGTCTCGCCTGTTCAGTCTCAATCCATTTCCGCAATTTTGCGCCGGACAGTCCTAGCTGAATGCCAACGGCGGCTAATCGCTCTGTATCCATGACTGTGTAAGCGTCTGTGTGGTGCACTCGACGAGCGATATTTCCTTCGAGGTTTTTTCTTTTTTTTTCCTTTCTTTTACGAGCGGTATCCTGGCAGGCTCGCCAGATTGTGATGGAATTGCTCCAGGTTTGGGCCCAGGACCGCTTACCAAGGAACGCACCGTTTTCGAGAACACACGCACACACAAATTATATTACACAACTTGTATGTACAAGGCATGCACCTGGTTGTTACGGTGTCTGTATCTACTCAGTTCTACGGCTGCTACTATATTACGTCCCGGGAAACGAAAAGGATAATAGTCTCGCCGTATTCTCCCGCGCGTTGTCGTTGAATAGTTCCAGGCTCCCAAGCAGGTGTCGGTTGCGACGACGAAGTGGCCGGTAGGATGCTGGTTGCAACGACGACGTGGCCGGTAGGATGCTGGCGATGTGGGGCCAGCCACGGGTCCGTTGGCCGCAGTAGCGGCCCTTACGCCGCCGTGCCTGTTTCGGCAGCCACGGCAGCCGGTAGGCCGCGGTAGTTAACTCGAATCTCCAGCTACTGGGTTCGACGGCACCGGTAGCTGGAAATGACCGCCCCAGTAGCCTGGCTGTCGCCGCAGTAGCCGAGAGCACCGCCGCCTCGTCTGGCTCCCTGGACCCGACGCCCAGTGCGGAACACAGGCCCTTGAGGTCTTCTTCAGCAGTTGTTCAGATCGCCTGGCTCCCTGAACCCGTTGCCCAGCAGGAACGCAGGTCTTTGGCGTCGCAATACGCCGTGGCGGTTGCTCGTAGATTCTCTGGACCGGACGTCCAGCGAGAATCAGCTGGCTTCAACGCGGCGCAGCACGAACCACTGCACGCACCACGCACCACACGCGCACACTTCTTCGTTCTCGCCCCCGCACGGCGAACACTGAAATGTTTGTATTGCGCGCCTCTATCGTGACAATCTCGTAGGTGACGTCCGTGACCTGACGTACGATACGGGAGGGACCGATGTACCGTGACAAGAGTTTCTCTGATAAGCCAGCACGTCGGAATGGATACCATAGAAGGACGAGCGAACCGGGTGGAAAATGAACGTCGTGGTGTCGGCGATCGTAGAGACGCTTCTGGTTGGCTTGCGAGGCAGACAGCCTCGAGCGGGCGATCTGACGTGCGTGGTCAGCACGAGTAATTGCATCACGTGCGTATTCGGTAGGCGGCCTTGCAGCATCCGGAAGGAGGGTGTCGAGTGGTAACGTCGGTTCGCGGCCGAAGAGCATATAGCAGGGTGAATAACCGGCGGTATCGCGACGCGATGAATTATAGGCGAAGGTGACATAAGGTAGCGCCAGGTCCTAGTCACGATGATCAGATGAAACATACATTGAGAGATCAGATGAAACATACATGTCCCTGAGGGTACGGTTTAAACGCTCAGTAAGCCCATTTGTTTGTAGGTTGTAGGAGGTAGTTAACTTGTGCTGCGTGGAGGAGGAGCGCAAGAGGTCGTCGATCACTCGGGACAAAAATGCACGGCCGCGATCTGTGAGCAGTTGGCGAGGGGCACCGTGGTGTAGGATGACGTCGTGCAGTAAAAAGTCAGCGATGTCAGTAGCAGTGCTCGTCTGAAGAGCTCGAGTGATGGCATACCGGGTGGCGTGGTCTACAGCTACAGCGATCCATTTGTTGCCGGGGTTGGACTCAGGAAAAGGTCCGAGGAGGTCCACGCCAACACGGAAGAATGGTTCCATCGGGACAGCGAGTGGTTGAAGCAGTCCAGCAGACAGTGTGGCAGGTCGCTTCCGTCGTTGGCATTTGTCGCAGGAGGACACGTATAGCGGCGGACAGACCTGGCGAGGCCACGCCAGAAGAATCGGCGCCTCACACGGTCGTACGTCCGAGATACGCCAAGGTGGCCAGCAGTTGGTTCGTCGTGAAGCTCATGGAGGACCACTGAGCGCAGGTGTTTAGGTACGACGAGAAGAAGCTCAGGGCCATCCACGTGGAGGAGTCCTCCACGTGGAGGACTCCTCGTGGAGTCCTACAGCAACCACAACCCTACCGCATATCCGGACCAAAAAGTAATTGGAATCCTAACGAGGCTCGTCCTGGAATCAAACAGCTTTGAATTTAATGATCGGTACTACCTTCAAACCAGCGGCACGGCAATGGGCACCAAGATGGCACCAAATTACGCTAACATATTTATGCACCACATAGAATCTAATTTCCTATCGTCTTATAAGACTAGGCCGATGTTCTATAAACGCTACCTGGACGACATATTCTTGATCTGGACTCATTCAGAAAACGAACTTCTCAAGTTCGTACAGGTCTTCAACCAAGTGCACCCAAGTATTTCTTTTACGCACACTTACTCTAACACCGAAATAAATTTTCTTGATGTTCACCTACGGATAGAAGACGGTGCACTAGTCACGAGCGTATACAGAAAACCTACGGATAGACAACAGCACCTGCACTTCAATAGCTGCCACCCGCGCCACTGTAAAACTAGCATTCCTTATTCTCAGGCACACAGATTCAAAAGAATATGCTCCCGCACGGAAGACTTCCACAAAAGCACCGCACGGATGTGTGAAGTGCTTGTCGATCAAAAGTACCCACCATCTATCATTGAGGATGCGATTGTGAAAGCTGAAAATCTCGACCGCCAGGCGCTCCTGTATGACCAGAAAGACACCGACCACGAACGCCGAAAGAACCTTGTTCTAACCTTTACTAACAATCCACCGAACGTTAACAAAATCTTGAAAAAACATTTTAACATATTGGAACAAAGCGAGCGACTCTCCAAAATTTTTACCGATCCTCCGCGTGTGGTTTACAGGCGACCGAAAAGCATAAGGGATCACGTTGTACATTCAAAAATAGGAACAGTGCCTCTCGACGGGTGTCGACCTTGTGGGAAATCCAGATGCGGCGTGTGCAAACACATCAGAAAACAAAAGTTGCAGAAAGCACACATTCGAATTTTAAGCACAGAATAAAAGGACAACTTGACTGAGACTCAAACAATGTTATTTACCTCTTAGAGTGTGGAATATGTAACATGCAGTACATAGGACAGACGGACACACCATTCAGGATAAGATTCAACAATCATCGGTCCCATGTGCGCTCACTACCTGGCCTTCCACTCTCTAAACACATCAACTTGAAAGGTCACAGCTTTGAGGATGTCAGGGTCACACTATTGGAAAGTAACTTTCGGAGCACCAGAGAACGTGAGCAAAGGAAATCTTACTTTATCTACAAATTTGGCACAATTAAGCATGGCATAAATGAACATCCTGGCGCACTCTCGGTGTTACGATCGTTAGGAAGTGAACAGTCGAATTGATAAACTTTGTATCCTCAATTACAAGATCGGCCATTCCCGCCAATTATCATTGCCTCATTCGACTTTTTTTTTAAAGCTGTGTACGCCCGATTCTATCGGCCTGGCCCTGTTTGCATTACCCGCGCAGTGCAAGCCGACACACGCAAAGTGGTTCCGGAGATCGTACGACAAGAGGGGACAATACGTCATTGTGTTGTACACAGAATTTTACTGCTTCAAAGCCTCGCCTTTCTGTGCGGCTCTTTTCCTTCATGCCGCCCTTTCTTCTTCCTTGCCTACCTTACCCCGCCACGCGGTGGCGCCGAGTGCGTATTACAAATGTGGCTGCAATCGGGAACAAGAGCGCTGCGCCTTTCATGCCTGAATACCTCCCCCGTTCTTCCCTCCTGGGGCGCGTTGCTGTGCAGCGGCACCACAGAAGCAACATCCAAACCGCATAAGGTACGCCACGGAAAGTGTCGTTAGTTTCGCCAGATATAAGCCAGCGCCACGGTTTACAATACCTAATTGATGGATTGCTCTTAAAGATTTCTACCGACTCGGACAGCACTGGCACGGCGGGCGGCACTCGTCCTTCTCGCTGTTTCCCCCATTTTCGCCCCTTTCTCTTTTTCTTCTTTTTTTTCTTCTTTCGCTCTCTCTCTGGTGTGTGTGTGTGTGTGTGTGTGTGTGTGTGTGTGTGTGTGTGTGTGCGGGTTGCCTTTGCGTGACTTGCTCATCTTTTGTTGCAGTGAAGATGCCAGCAATCTTTACTATTATTTTTATTTTTTATCTTTATTATTTCCGTATATTTTCAACCCACTCATTCGCTTTCCCACCCTTGTCCTTCTCTCCTTACTACAAGGCAAAGTCTGTATATAAGGCCATACTGGCCTGTGGTTTAGATATCTTGAAAAAGGTCGGACTCCGAAACGTTGACTTAATAAACCGTCGTTCTCTAAGAGGCGCATCGTCAATTCTGTTATAAACTAGCGGCAACCCAAGCTATTTCTGCATATACAGTCCTATATATATATATATATATATATATATATATATATATATATATATATATATATATATATATATATATATATATAGAAAAAACTTAATGAGGAAACAGACAATGAAGCCAGGAAAGCATAGGGGAAGTTACTTGTGGTATTGTAATTGTGGAGAAAGTAGAAAGGAATTAAAGTGGACGAAAAGACAAGCCTGCCTTCGGTGGGACCCGAACCCACGACCTTCGGATGTCGCGTCCGATGCTCTACCAACTGAGCTACGAAGGCGCTCGTCCCCCCGTCCACTTTATTGTGTATTCATGCACTTATTATCCTGGGAGTGTTAGGCAGCGCCACTCATGGCCAAGGCGGCGTGTGTGGAACACATTTTCTTGCCAGGAGGCGTCACGTAGAACGTGAACTTAGATGAGATAGCTGCTGCCCAATAAGCCCTCGCATGCTACCTATGGCACCAAGTCTGCCGCAACGAGGCCCAAGCTATGAAATAACGAAAGGGAAGGGGTCAAGGGCTCGTTCTTTATTTGTTAGAAACAAGTTAATGAGCAAACAGACAATGAAGCCAGGAAAGCATAGGGGAAGTTACTTGTGGTATTGTAATTGTGGAGAAAGTAGAAAGGAATTAAAGTGGACGAAAAGACAAGCCTGCCTTCGGTGGGACCCGAACCCACGACCTTCGGATGTCGCGTCCGATGCTCTACCAACTGAGCTACGAAGGCGCTCGTCCCCCCGTCCACTTTATTGTGTATTCATGTACTTATTATCCTGGGAGCAGGCACGTAGGCAAGGGGGGGCCCAGGGGGGCCCGGGCCCCCCCCGAAATTCGTCAAGTCAGGCATCAATGCAGGGGTATATAGGCACAAGTACAAGTAGCGCCGTGCGCATTTAAACAAATGAAAAACAAACGATACTCAAGGAACTCACTAAGAACAGCTACCCAAGAACCTTTATTCCGAAAGCACTTCAATTCCAAAAGCACGGCTATGCTTGCCGAGAATTCAGCGTCCTCCGGCTCCTGAATCAACACCACAACAGAAACACCACACTCTCCCATATGTCCGACGCGTTAGCGAAACTATCGCTCATATTCTCGGAAAAGAAGGCATCCGACTGACTCACAAGCCCACGAGCACATGTTCTCTACATATTGCCGAGGGCCATTCACCGAAAGAGAGAGCCCAAGCCACTGTATACAAATATGTGATGCTAGCTACATCGGCGAAACGAAAAACCTCAAAGAAACATTTCGACAGCTCAAGAATGGCCTCTGCAATTTTGCAACAGATCGCAAGCCGATAGCCAAACATTCCCAAGATAGAGACCGCCGCATCAATCTTCCTGACACAACGGTCATACCAACTGATACCAATTATCGGAAACAGTTACTGCTTTGTGACTGCGGAAAAAGGCAGAAAACTTCGCAACGCAGACATTTTAATATATGTAAGACAAGCTTGTTGGAAACGAAATTACCAGAACGAACAAAATGTTGCCATACGTATGGCTTCGAAGCCAAAGAAAACGACGTGATCTGTCGATACTTCGCGCTACTTTTCTTCGTCGCATCAGTTATGTTTATGAAGGTGGTTCGTTGGTTGTGTCGGGTTTTTTGGAGCAAAAGTGACCATGTCTATATTGCCCCAAACGAGGATTCTCATCTACACTCTTAGCACGGTAACCTTTAGTTTATTTTATAGGTACACAAAAATGTGAAAATATGCTCCTTTATAAAGGTTAAAAGCACTTTAACCTTTATAAAGGAGCATATTTTCACATTTTTGTGTACCTATAAAATAAAGTAAACGTTACCGTGCTAAGAGTGTACGGTCAGGGCTCTCGGTAGTTGGATTGCTTCAAGGAACAGTGAAAAGAATGACAGGACATGCAGAAAAGGATAGCGTTGACTCCATCGGTGGATTCCCTGAGGAAATGTCTTTCTTAATGAGAGGAGCGGTGTCTTTGTTGCTGCACAGCAAGCAGGCGGTATAATGCAGGCATCATTTATACAGTCGCGTAGTGGCGGCAACTTAGGGAACATTCAGGTGCTTTCTTTAACTGACAGCTGCGCGGCGTGGGAGAACGCATGTGCATGGCTTGGCTTTGCCGCAGACGCAGATTTTTTCCACGAACGGACGGCGGAAGCTAACCGAAGGCTTGGAAAAGGGGGCTTCTGTATGGAACGCTATGACAACCCATTAACCCGTTCAATCCCCCTGGCACCTTTGCCAAACCCACCACCCTTTTTCCGCCGCCTGTGTCATGGGGGCAGGCGCCCGTGGCGGAAGGAGTAACCAAGGTAAACAAACAGGGTAAACTGCGCTTGTAGTTCTGCGGAAGGGTACTACAGGCGAGCCGCGTTCATTCCATATATAGATGACCTGAAAGCTTCCCTCCAAGCGGCGCTTTGCAAACCATCGGAAAACACTGCAAAGTTTGCCATACGTGTTGCCAAAGCACGCCTGCAAGGGCAAATTTGAATCTGTTCAGCCGCCCTTCGATTTTTACCTCAGTGATATGACAACAGCACATATCGTTACGCTAAAAGGTGAACGGAAAATCTTGAAAACTAAATGACAAGCCATGCTAGAGGAGGAACTTCCCCGCTCTGCGACAGACGCTTTAACTGAATGCGACAAAGCCCTCTCGCCTAACGTTCACACAATCAAGATATTGGCGACAATCCCAGTGAGTAAGCTGCTGCAGAACGCAGCTTCTCGACAATGAAAAGAGTAAAAACATATTTGAGGCACCGAACGGCTGAAGAGCGGCTTAATGGCCTGGCTATGTCCATTCACCGGATACAAGTCAGTGTCGACGAAATTATCACTGCTTTATAGAGAAACCGCGACGCATGAAAATTGCAGCGTGAACCACTCTTTTCGGCCAAGCTGCTTGCTCGTTTTCTTTTCTTTTGCATTGGCTTTTGCTATATTGTAAAACCACTCGCAATTTCATTCTTTAATATTGCTTCCTAAAACGACTTTTAGCTTTCTGCATCTTTTGTGTCATGAAAGCATCCGTGTTTTGGCTCTTAATGGTTCAATAAAGTTGTTTTCGCGAATATGTCCGTTTTTTTTTTTCTTTTAAGAATTGCTGTCATAAAGTGGCTCACGTTTTTCTCGAAGGCCTGTAGTTCAGACAAAGTGTGAGAAATTTGGTAGAGAAAGCGTCCGACGAATATTTTTTTTTTATTTCCTGAACATCCGAAAGTGAGCGCGCGATTCCTTTGCATTGCTTTTTTTTTCTTTTTCTCGCCCTCGTTCCGTCACTGGCTCTGTATGGCCCTTCTTCGTCCAGATTACTTGGTTACAAAGTATTCTTTCTCGTGCACATGCACTAGCTTTACTACAGAGTCAAAAAGCTTGCTTTCCATCTTGGATGAACTCGCTTCTTTGGCTGCATTCCACTATGTTCTCTTTCTCGTCTAATCATTAAGCGCCTTCTATATTCCCGGGCAAGTTTTTTTAAGCATTGTATAATAATGACCATGCTGTTATTGATGCTTTTGTCCCCCCTTTATGTAATACCCTGAGAAGGGCCTTTAAGAGAATAAATGATGATGATGATGATGATGATGATGATGATGATGATGATGATGATGATGAAGCTTTTGGGCCCACCTCGAAAAAAAATTCTGGCTACGTGCCTGCCTGGGAGTGTTAGGCAGCGCCACTCATGGCCAAGGCGGCGTGTGTGGAACACATTTTCTTGCCAGGAGGCGTCACGTAGAACGTGAACTTAGCTGAGATGGCTGCTGCCCAATAAGCCCTCGCATGCTACCTATGGCACCAAGTCTGCCGCAACGAGGCCCAAGCTATGAAATAACGAAAGGGAAGGGGTCAAGGGCTCGTTCTTTATTTGTTAGAAACAACTTAATGAGGAAACAGACAATGAAGCCAGGAAAGCATAGGGGAAGTTACTTGTGGTATTGTAATTGTGGAGAAAGTAGAAAGGAATTAAAGTGGACGAAAAGACAAGGCTTGTCTTTTCGTCCACTTTAATTCCTTTCTACTTTCTCCACAATTACAATACCACAAGTAACTTCCCCTATGCTTTCCTGGCTTCATTGTCTGTTTCCTCATTAAGTTGTTTCTAACAAATAAAGAACGAGCCCTTGACCCCTTCCCTTTCGTTATATATATATATATATATATATATATATATATATATATATATATATATATATATATATATATATATATATATATATATATATATATATATATATTGCAATGAAGAAGAAGAGCACCGGCGCAGAGGCAGCAGCATCGGGTGGTGCAGCATGGAGAGCTCGAGCTGCTTGGCAGATCCTTCGACCGGCAGCCGCTTGATCTCCTTGATCTCCAATAAATCTCCTTTATCATTGGTGGAAGTGCTGGGTACCGTTCCACTCTACCATCCTGGAACTCCGTTCTCGAACGCTACCCTCTGCCATGCCGGACGCCGACTAGCAGACTCTCCCGTCGCCGCCTGTCCTGTGCTCTGGCACTGTTCGCCAGCGGGAGCCTCCCATCTTCAGCGGAACCGACGACAACGACGTTGAAGAGTGGCTTTCGTCTTATGAACGGGTGAGCGCTAACAACAAATGGAATCACTCGGACAAGCTTACCAACGTATCGTTCTATCTCCCCGGCGTGGCCAGCCTTTGGTTCAGAAATCATGAGGCTGACATCCGAACGTGGCCCGCTTTCAAAAGGGTAATAACGGAAGTGTTCGATCGGCCCGCCGTCAGGAAGCTCCGAGCCGAGCAGCGCTTGCGTACCCGCGTACAGGACACGGGTGAAACGTTCACCAGTTATATAGAAGACGTCGATCTGTGCAGACGCGTGGATGCTGCCATGACGGAAAGTGAAAAGATCAAACACGTCATGAAAGACATCGGTGATGACGCGTTCCAGATGCTATTGGCGAAGGACCCACGATCTATTGCCGTTGTCATTAGCTTGTGCCAGAGCGATGACGAGTTGCGAAAGCAGCGAGCTCTGACAAGGCGACTTCCCACACCGAATGCTGCGTCACTCTGCGGCCTGACCACCGACCCCGAACAGGCGTCGTTTATCGCACAGATCAAGGCTTTTGCCCGCGAGGAAGTCGCGCGACAGCTTACCCTGGTCCCCTTCACCCAGGAGTCTACGAGCCCTTTGCCGTCTCCTCTCCGTAAAGTGATCCAAGAGGAGGTCTCGGAGGTTCTGCCGTCTGTTCACCAGCAGGATGTCCGCCAGCAGGGCGTCCGCCGGCAGGATTTTGTGGCTGCACCTGTTACGTATGCTACGGTTGCTGCAATGGCGCCCCGCAGTGTGCCCGTAAGGCGCTTCCAGCAGCCTGTGCACCGCCCTCCTCCTCCCGTCTCCTGGGCCACCCCTGCCGTCGCTAACTCGTGGCGTACGCCGGACAATCGTCCTATATGCTATGCATGTAGGTATCCCGGACACGTCGCGAGGCTCTGCCCCCGCCAGGTGCGGCTATTTGATGAGGACCGACGAGCGCCCTATTGGCCGCGCGATACAAGTGCGCATTACGGACCCTACGAGCCACAGCCATCTCGTTCCCAGAACGATCACCGCCATCGCTTTGAAGACCACCGCTCGCCTTCCGCGCGTCGCCGATCGCTGTCCCCGATGCGTCGACGGCCAATATCTAACGAAGAGGGAAACGACGACGCAGTTCCCGAGGCAATTGTGAACATACCGAAGTCCTCGGCCTTCACCTGAAAATGTTATTGATGTGTTCGTCGAAAATGTCGCTACAGTTGCTCTTGTCGATACTGGTGCCGCTATTTCAGTGATGGATGCCGGATTTTGCCGCTCGCTTCGTAAAGTCACGACGCCAATGTCGGTATTGTCGCTTCGTACAGCCAGTGCTCAGCCCGTCCACCCGACCGCCGCCTGCACAGCCCGTGTGCTCATTCAGGACGTTTTATACACGATAGAGTTCATCGTCCTTTCATCGTGCTCACACGCCATTATACTAGGATGGGATTTTCTTTCGCGCCACGATGACGTCATTAATTGCGCTCGGGCTGAGATTGAACTTTCTCAACTTGGTGACCTCGCCTCCGTCGATGCCCAGTCTTCAGCTAAACTTGTCGTGAAGGAAGATACCCGTATTCCGCCGTGCTCTTCAGCATTCGTAACAGTCTCATGTAGCGCTATATCCGACGGCGCTGTCCTCTTCACGCCCTCTCAGAAGCTTTTTACCCGTAAAGTGCTTCCTTTGCCCTTCGCTGCTCTTGACCTCACTGCTGGTTCCAGTGCAAAGCCTATTTATAATCACCTTTCATCACCATTATCACTGCTTAGCCGCGAATGCCTCGGATACGTTGAGCCGGTCGGTTCTGCGCGAATTGTGTCCGCCGTCGACGAGGTGTCTTCTGCTGCCGTCAGTGAACTGAGCGTCCTCTCCGTACCTGACTCAGCATCCCAAGATGCATTCAACGCATTCGCCGCCGAAGACCTGACACGTTCCCAGCGGTCTCAGCTCCTCACTCTACTTCAGCACTTCCGCCGTTCTTTCGATGTTTCCCAAAAAACCCTCGGCGGTGCATCGACCGTCGCGCACCACATCGACGCTGGCTCGCGCACACCCCTGCGACAAAGACCACATCGCGTGTCCGCCATGGAACGTCGAGTAATTCAAGAACAGGTCGATGACATGCTCCATCCAGGCGTGATTCGCAGAGCCCGTGGGCCTCTCCTGTGGTACTCGTCGCAAAGAAAGACGGTTCCATCCGCTTCTGTGTCGATTTTCGGCGATTGAACAAGATCATGATGCTTTGGACTGTTTGCAAGGAGCTGAGTTCTTCTCTTCGTTAGACTTGCGATCCGGCTACTGGCAGGTCCCGATGGCAGAGGCTGATCGCCCTAAAGCCGCTTTTGTCACACCAGACGGCTTGTATGAATTTACCATCATGCCCTTCGGACTTTGCAACGCGCCTGCTACGTTCGAAAGAATGATGGATAACGTTTTGCGTGGCCTCAAATGGAAAATCTGTCTGTGCTACCTTGACGACATTGTGGTGTTTGGCCCACATTTCGCAACGCACCTGCGCCGCCTTGAAGAAGTACTCACATGCTTGAGTAACGCCGGTTTGCAACTGAACCTGAAGAAATGTCGATTTGCCGTCCGTCAGCTCGCAATTCTAGGCCACGTCGTCTCCAAGGACGGAACCCTTCCAGATCCCGACAAGCTACGAGCCGTCACTGCATTCCCTAAACCCACTACCATCAAGGAACTCCGCAGGTTCATCGGGTTATGTTCCTATTTCCGACGATTCGTTCGAAACTTTGCCTCGATTATATCGCCTCTGCCTGCGACGACGCCTTCGACACCCTGCGCCGTCTTCTCACGACGCCACCAATCCTTCGCCATTTTGACCCTAAAGCACCAACCGAGGTCCACACCGACGCAAGCGGTGTAGGTCTGGGTGCCGTGTTAGCACAGCGTCAACCTAGCCACACCGAATACTTCGTGGCATATGCAAGTCGCAAGTTAACCAAAGCGGAGAGCAATTACAGCGTAACAGAAAAGGAGTGTTTAGCCATTGTGTGGGCGCTTGGAAAGTTTCGCCCGTATTTATACGGCAGATCTTTTGACGTAGTCACTGACCACCACGCATTATGCTGGCTTTCGACGTTAAAAGACCCCTCAGGACGCCTCGCTCGCTGGGCCCTGCGAATTCAAGAATACGATATCCGCGTGGTATACCGTTCCGGACGGAAGCATTCCGACGCTGACGCGCTTTCCCGATCACCGCTCCCACCGAAGGCCGCTCAAGACTACCTCTCCGAGGCCACATTGTCATCACTGGACTTTGATACTGTTGCTGCTGAACAGCAGAACGACCCCTGGACTGCATCTCTTCTCATCCTGTATCGCCTGTATCGCCGTAACTATGCTCCAGACGGGCGCGCATGGTTGCTCGTCATCCCAAGAGCCCTGCGATCAGAGATCTGCTCCTCGTTTCACACCGACCCCCAGTGTGGCCACGCAGGAGTCTTCAAGACGTACGAAAGGCTCCGACAACGCCACTACTGGCGCGGAATGTACACTTATGTTCGAAGCTTCGTGCGCTCTTGTTGCGAGTGCCAACGCCGCAAAGCGCCGCCGCCCAACTCCGCCGGTGAACTCCAACCTTTGCCGTGCCCATCCCGACCCTTTGATCGTGTGGGCATAGACCTTTATGGACCGCTACCATTGACTCCTAACGGCAACAGGTGGATAATTGTTGCAGTAGACCACTTGACCCGTTACGCTGAGACTGCTGCTCTACCAAACGCTACAGCGCAAGACGTCGCCACGTTCGTACTACGCCGTTTTGTGCTACGTCATGGAGGCCCGCGAGAACTTCTGAGCGACCATGGCCGCGCTTTTCAATCATGGGTCACTGAACAACTGCTTGCCCAATGCGCTATTGTTCACCGCACATGCACTGCTTATCATCCACAGACCAATGGCACTACGGAGCGCTTTTAATCGAACTCTAGGTAACATGCTCGCCATGCACTCCAATTGTAACATGCACTCCAATTGGGACCTTGTTCTTCCGTTCATCACCTACGCCTACAATACCGCAACGCAGGCCACCACTGGTTTCTCGCCCTTCTGCCTTCTTTACGGCCGTCATCCTTCCCACACCATCGACACAATTCTGCCGTACAGACCGGATTCATCAGAATGCCTGCCAATCTCTGAAGCCGCCAGACACGCTGAAGAATGTCGCCAGCTGGCCCGCCGTTTCACCTCCGACGACCAGAACCGCCAAAAAGCAGTTCACAACGCCCAGAACTCCACTCCTGCTTTTGTCCCGGGCGCTCTCGTCTGGCTCTCAGTGCCGCACCGCGCACCAGGGCTCGCTTCAAAACTACTTCCGAAATACGACGGACCGTACCGCGTACTCGAACGAATTTCACCGGTAAATTACCTGGTTGAGCCGCTCACGCCGCCGTCTGATATGCGACGTCGCAACCGTGAAGTTGTCCACGTTCAGCGGCTCAAGCCTTACCACGATCCCGCTGTCTCTCCTGAAACCTAAGTCGCCAGGATGGTTCCTTTATTTCCGCGGGGCCATTGTAATGAAGAAGAAGAGCACCGGCGCAGAGGCAGCAGCATCGGGTGGTGCAGCAGGGAGCTCGAGCTCAGAGAACGCGCTTGGCAGATCCTTCGACCGGCAGCCGCTTGATCTCCTTGATCTCCAATAAATTTCCTTTATAATATATATATGGGTGGCCGGTGAACGGTTCTCCAGCGCGAGCAGTCGGTATTTTTCAATCAAGAAACTCGCTAGAAGACGCTGCCTGCGTCAAGCTTGTCTCTCGCGGGTGAGGGCGCGTTCTCCTTCTTTGCGAGCTGGTAGCGCGTTCATCGAAGAAAGAGCGTTTCCATAGTCAACGCGGGCCTTTCGCTCTCTCTGTCTCTCTCTCTCTCTCACAAGACAGCAGATGGAAGAGTGAGAGAGCTCGCGCGCCTCCCACACGTAGCATCATTCCTTTGAAGGTAACGCTCTACTAGGAACGATGGACGGACAGACCCAAACCTTAAGAAGCTTCGCCCCTAAACCGTGTTCGTGCCCCGTTGCGTGCTTTCTATCACCAACGGGCTATCTTCAGCATGGGTGCTAAATTGTGCTAATGAGCCTGTGCTGCTGGCCAACGGGATGAGACTCGCTCTTTTCGAACAGAAAGCGATTGATTGCTGCATTGCAGCCTTAGGCGACCAGTCAGTGAGTCATGTTCCTGTGAGTCATCCTACAGAGGCCAGGTTCTTGAGCATGATCAACAAGTCGTTGCCGTCACAAAAGCGCCAGGCCTTGGCTCACATCTTGGCCAAGCACGCCACCATCTTTGATTTTACACAGAGCGACGAACCATGTAGAGTACGAGAGTCACGTACCCGTCACGTGATCGACACAGGATCCGCGCATCTTATCCGGCATAAACCATACCGAGTCTCATCTGCAGAGCGCAAAATTATTGCTGAACAGATCGAAGACATGCTTAAGAAAAACGTCAATCAGGAGTCATGCAGCCCTTGGGCTGCACCTGTGATCCTTGTAAAAAAGACGGTTCCAGGAGATCCTGTGTGGATTATCGACGCCTCAACTCCATCACCAGAAAATACGTATACCCGCTTCCCAGGATTGATGACGTCATTGACTGCTTGCATTGTGCCTCGTATTTTTCCTCCGTGGATGTAAGGTCTGGTTACTGGCAAATTCCCATGCATTCAGATGAAAAGGAGAAAACAGCCTTTGTAACCACGGCTGGCGAGTTTGAATTCAATGTAATGCCGTTTGGCCTATGTAACGCCCCGGCAACTTTTGCGCTTTATGGACACTAGTCTGCGAGGAATGATTTGGGAAATTTGTCTTTTTACCTTGACGACATCGTAATTTTTGGCTGCACATTTGAAGAGCACAATCGCCGTCTTAACATAGTACTTACAGTGCTTGAGAGAGCTTCGCTCACCTTGATTTCTGAGAAGTGCCACTTTTCAAAAACCGTCTTGTTAACAAAGACGACATTCGTCCTGACCCCCAGAAGGTTGCTGCAGGTAGCAGCTTCAAACAACCGCGGACACTACGAGAGCTAAGAAGTTTTTCTGGGCTTTTGCTCCTATTTCCGCCGCTCCGTGCCTAAATTTGCCGACCTAGCTTACCCCCTGACGTATCTACTCTACAAAGACGTGCCTTTCCAGTGGTCAGCAGTTTGTGAGTCGTCGTTTTCACAGCTAAAGTTTCTCCTTACCTCTGGGCCCATACTTCACCACTATGATCCAACTGCTCCCACTGAAGTACACACCGACGCCAGTGGTATAGGCCTCAGGGCTGTTTTGATCAACTCCTTGACGCACTAGAACACGTGGTTGCCTATACCAGTCGTTATCTGAGTAAGCCTGAACGCAACTACACTGTAACGGAGCAAGAATGCCTCGCGGTCGTGTTCGCCGTCCACAAGTTTCGTCCGTATCTGTATGGACGCCGATTCTCAATTGTCACCGACCATCATGCGTTATGCTGGCTCACCGGATTACGTGACCCATCCGGCCATCTTGCTCGTTGGGCCCTACGATTGCAAGGATATGGCTTTGAGATTTCTTACAAGAGTGGTCGCCGTCATGCCGGCGCTGACTGTCTATCAAGGTTTCCTCTTCCAACAACTGAATGTGACGCAGACAACTTCGACGAATACTTGGCGGTTGTTGACCCTCCACTTCCCGACATTGCCGCTTTTCGCAGGGAGCAACGCAGCGACAGCAGCTTAGCTCATTACTTTCTCTCGGAAGCGAATGGTCAACGTCGTTTCTTTGTAAAGGATGGCATGCTATACAAGCGGACTTACTCTAGCAATGGCGCCCGCTTACTTCTAGTTGTGCCAAGAACCTTGCGACGTGACGTGCTCCAAGCAATGCGCAACGGCCCTACTTCTGGGCATATGGGTTTTGCCCAGACCTTTCAGCGCACACAGGAACGATTCTTCTGGCCAAAGATGCGCCACAGTGTAACCGCGTACGTTGCAAGCTGCGAGCTATGCCAGCGCTACAAGCGTCCAACTAGCGGCCCTTCAGGACTTCTCCATCCCATCTCACACCCTGCTTCACCGTTTGAAGTCGTTGATATTGACCTGCTCGGCCCTTTTCAGCGATAAACGTCGGGCAACCGGTCGATTATCGTATGCGTCGATCACCTGACACGCTATGCCGAAAGTTCTGCGATTCCTGCTGCAACGGCCGCTGATGTCTCCCGCTTCGTGCTGTCATCCATCATATTACGACACGGATCTCCTCGCATCATTATCAGTGATCGTGGCCAGCAATTTGTTGCTGATGTGGCTGAAGAACTGCTACGTCTTTCTATGCCTCGTTTTCGTCATGCCGTCCCATACCACCCGCAGACTAACCGTCTAACTGAACGAACTAACAGAACTCTCATTAACACGCTTTCAATGTGTGTCTATTCCGCTCACAAAACTTGGGACACTATTTTGCCTTTTATAACATTCGCCTACAATACTGCACGACATGAAACAACCGGATACAGCCCCTCCTATCTCCTATACGCGTGAAAGCCCCGCACAGCTCTTGTATGTATGGCAGAACAATTTAAAGTAACCGGCATAACAATGAACATCGCCAATTAACAGAAAAGCAGGAGTAAAACAACGAGAACCAGTGTAAAATATGAAAAAGAAACCAACAACGGTTAATTTTATGTTGAAAACAGAAAAATCCCAAAAATGGCTAAAAGAAGAGAAATAAAACAATAAAGCTCGGCATTCGAAAAATGGTGTCACGCAACGAGAAACGATGTCTAACAGAAAGCAAGTGTAAAATATAAAACCAAGAAAAGGCACGTCACTATATAAAGTATGTAAAATAGCTAGGATTGCTCTTATGTGTCGTACACGCTGAATAATTTTACTGACGAACTGTCAGTGATGTGGCAGTCCGCTACACGGGTAGGAATGTGCGTTTTCCTGCGCTCTCATTTATGCCAGATGGTACAGCCTTAAATTTGTAGATGAGAAATGATTCGCGCACTCCTCGTTCGTGGTGGGATCTGAATATGGTTGTTGTTAGTGCGTCGAGTGAATGCCCTGGTATGCTAATGTGCTTAGATAGGGGCAGATTGGGCAGAGCAGTGGCATGCGCCTTGTGATTGTTGAAACGTAATCGCAATGGCGTTTCAGTTTGTCTAATGTACTGAAATTTACAAGTGGCACACTGAAGCAGGTATATGCAGTTGCAAGTATCACAGTCGAAATCACCTTTAATTCTCATAACAAAATTTGACGCCGACCTCTGGACTGACTGCGAGTTGGTCTGTGTATGCACACATCGTGGTTTGCGGCAGGGACGGCAACGGGCATAAACAGACGGGACTATCTTAGACGACTGATTTCTTGACCGACGGTATACTAAGCGTGGTGGTTCTGCGAAAATGTTTTTCAGGCGGTCACTCTGCATGATAATGTTGTGATGCATTTTAGGGGCGAAGCTCCTTAAGGTGTGGGTCTATCCGTCCGTTGTTCCTAGTAGCGCGTTACCTTCACAGAAATGATTGATGCGAGGAAAGAAAGAAGACACACAACTTATCTACGCATGCTCAGGAATGGTAGGACCGCCTGTCAAACGGTTAAACGTGCCGGTCTATACACGAGAGATAACTGTTAAGACAATGTGTTTCTTTTCTGTTATATATATATATATATATATATATATATATATATATATATATATATATATATATATATATATATATATATATATATATATATATATATATATATATATATATATATATATATATATAGTATTTTAAGATTGAAGTTCGATGGGTCCGGTCCAATGTAGGGTTGAAAAGAGACACACGTTCAAAATTCTTGCTTTATTAACGTTTCGGCCGGTGGGCCGGCCTTCGTCAGGATGACAACAATACAAGGATGCACACACTATTTAAAGGTACATAGTATCACATTGTAAAGCAGATGTACTGCGCCTGGCAAACACAGATTGCCACCTTGTCATGCACTACAGCACATTCTGAAGCACAGCACATGGTTATCATAACTCTTTTGAAAGAAGATGCGATATCTTTCAACAACAAGGTGCGACAAAATACAGATAGAGAATGTAAAGGTACAGATACAAACGTATATGAGAATATGCATAGAATATCGAGTTTGACATTTTAGAGCGCGTCACTGGCCAGTGATGTACTAAAAAAAAAAGACATGAATGCGGAGATTGTATCTGATTTAATGACAATGCGAAAAGTGCACTACGCACGAAATGTAGTCTAAAACAGCAGTGAGTGGCGAGGATGAAATAAATGAAGCGCATGCCCAAACCAACCAGACATTATTATTGTCGTCACACATGAACGCATACAACTACGTAGGCACGCTGGTCAATTTTCCCGGGCTTCTATTTAGACCGCGTGAAACCGTACTGAATTTGTAGATCAAGAATGACTCCCGTATTTCGCGGTCATGATGTGATGCGAATCCGGATTCTAAAATTGTGGCACTAAATGATTCAAACTTGTGACCAGTGGCGGCGACGTGCCTAGATATCGGCAAATGAGGGAGCGAGTGGACATGAGCTTTATGGTTGTTAAACCGATACCTAAATGCAGTTTCGGTTTGACCGATATACTGCAACTTGCAAACAGAGCATTCAAGTAAATAAACAACATTCTCTGTGTCACACGTAAAATCGCCACGAATTTCTAAACTAAAACCATTAGCTGTGCTTCTAACCATAGTGGTTGTCGTCATTTGAACACATACTTTACATCTAGGTTTGTAGCACGGTTGGCAACCGGTAGTCTGAATGGGAATACTTCTCACTTTGGAAGACGTTAGGATATCTCGCAAATCCCTGCAACGTCGGTACACTACGCGGGGTGGCTCCGGGAAAACCTTTTTAAGGCGTTCGCTCTGTGTTAACATATTGTAGTGCTTCCTAAGAATCATTGCTACATTAGGTGCCGATGCGCTGTGCGTCAGTACAAGGTTAGCATAATTCAGGCCAGGAGGCCGTCTGTCTGCGGTAAGGAGTGCGCTACGGTCAAGTTGGTCCGCACGTGTGACTGCGTCATTTATCATTTGAGAAGGGTACTGTTGTTTTAAAAGGGCGACACGTAGTTTCTCGCAACTTGCTGCGAAGTCCGCATGGTTAGAGCAAACACGTTTAAAACGCACTTCTTGGCTGTAAGGGATACTTGACTTGCAATGTTTAACATGGCTGCTTTTGAAGTGAAGGTATTGTTGTCGGTCAGTAGGCTTATGATACAGTTTGGTGGACAGTTTGCCATCTGTCAGCTGCAACGTGACGTCCAGGAAGTTAATAGTTTCCGGCGAGAATGAGTGGGTAAAGGATATGGATTGGTGAGCCTTATTGAAGTCGGATATAAATGCCAGGAGTTGCGATTCACCATGAGGCCAGATAAAGAAAATGTCATCAATGAACCTTTTGTAGCAAGTTGGCTTCAAAGTGCTACTGCACAGAAATTGATCTTCTAGGATTCCCATGACTATATTTGCATAATTCGGCCCAATCTTAGTTCCCATAGCGGTACCACTAACTTGCACGTAGTGAACTTCATTGAATTCAAAATTGTTCAGCTGGAGAATTAGTTCGAGAAGTGTTGCCAGGGTGGTACTGCATATTGGTTTTTCGCCAGAAAACCGGTCGTGCGCTTGAACTACAGCCAGGATTCCGTCCGAATGAGGGATATTAGTATAGAGTGATGATACATCCAGTGTCACGAGAAGGGAACCCTTAGGTGGGGCAACGTCACTGATTGCCGAAAGGAAGTGGTTAGTATCCCTCACGTAAGATTGAAATGTGGCCGGAATTTTATTAATTAGCGAGTCAACATACCGAGACAAATTTTCTGTCACTGTTCCAATGCCTGAAATAATGGGGCGGCCTGGATTGTTCAATTTGTGAATTTTTGGCAACAGATAAAATGGGCCTGCAGATGGACTAAGCGGGACCAGCGTAGCAGCTACCTTGTCACATATTTTTTTTTATCCTTCACTAAAGCTTTTACCTTTTCTTCCAATAGACTTTTGAAGTCGTTGGTGGGGTCAGCATTAAGTCTTCTGTAAAAGGAACAATCACTCAGTTGCCTGTTGGCTTCGTCAATATAATCAGTGGTGTTCATTACCACAATTGCACCACCCTTGTCAGCTGGCTTGATAGTGATGTCGAAACGATTGCTTAATGTTTCAATGGCATTCACCTCTTCGTTCCTTAGATTTCGACAGTACGACGTTCGCTTCTTGTACGCTTCGATTATATCGCGTTGGACTGCACTTATGTGTGTATATATATATATATATATATATATATATATATATATATATATATATATATATATATATATATATATATATATATATCCCGGAAGTCTGAATCTGCAGAACGCAAACTTTTGAATCGAAGTGCTTGACCCTATATGGTGTATGCTAGACTTATGTTTTACATGGCTACTTTCAAAATGAAGTGTCTGTCAGTGAAGATCTATTGATTTGCTTATCGCATGACGTTCTCTGTTCTTGTTTTTTACCTACATCTTACTGATAAGCGCATGTATATTAACCGTACCCATGCCATGCTCGGTATTCTGATGACGACACGTCGATAAATCGCTGCCTACGCACGTCTCTCTGCCTCGCCCCGACTTTGCAAACAGCGAAGAAATCCTCCTGCACTGGCTGTGCCACAGAGGCCTCCACTTCGCAAAGTTGCTGAAGACTCCTGCGGTGGGCGGCATAGGCTGTGCAATGGTGGCCGTCGCAGGAATGCGCCATCATGCATCTTTGTTTGCATAGCTGTTCAGGACACCTCCGGTGGAGAGCGTTGGCTTTGCCGTGATGGTCGTCGAGTGATTTGGCCCCGCTGCGCTTAAAAAGTTAGCGACGACACCACCGATGGACGGTTCTGTCACCGCGGTTTAGGGTCATGGCCACACTGCGACTTGACATTGTGAGTAGCTGTTTCTGGCAAACCGTATTGCAGGTGCCATTGCAGTTGCATTGTTTCCTTCCGTGGCAGACGCGAAGCTGGCAGAAGTGGAGAATCTCGAGCCTCCTGGTAAGCGAGTTCGATCATGCTGAATTGCACGACCTTTCGGTTGTCTTCCGGATGCCCGCGACGAATGGACGAGCTTGCGTTTCTGTAGGTGGCGCCGCTTGCAGTTGGACAGCGTTTTCGTTGGCGGGTCCCCGGTACTGCTTGAACTGGCGGATATGGACACGCCGCGTACAAGAGGCCCTTTCTGGCCTTCTTGGCCGACAGCGGAAGGAACAGCGCGAGGGCTGGTTTGTACGAGGTTGCCGTTGATGGCATTGACATCGAAGCACTTGGCGTCGCTAAGCGAGGAGTTGCCCAGGAAAGGGCTCACACCCGCGCAGTTGTCGAGTGAGGGTGGTGAAGTCAGTACTTCGACTGCTAGCTCTGACCGTTCAGGAGGGATCGTACACCGAGGAACATCCTGCTCTTGGAGTTGAAGAGAGTCTTTCTTATTATGGGCATCGATAGACAGTGAGCTTTCCTGCAGCAGTGACGAGCCTAGTATGACAGGATACGGCGAGTTAATACCTCCAATCGATTACAGGCATGAGGAAGCTGTCTCCGTCGGCTGTGGGAACTCGACGCAGCAGTCAAGACGTGCACCGGAGTATAAGACAGGCGGCTGGCCTCCGTACCAGGGCAGTCCACGCTATTTTCTGTTGAAGGGCTGCTGGTGAGTACACCTTCAGCATCATCGCGGTGTATCTCGTGGTAGACGTCTGTGTTAGAGAAATGGCCGGAGTGGACGCCAGCATTGGGAGGCGGGCCAAAAGCCGCTATAACCGCTCCACTCCTTCCAGGACTTGTGCCATATGCTTTGGTATCGATCTCAGGCCACGGCACGGTCTCCAATGTGGCTTAGGGCCACCTGCCATTTTAGGGGCGAAGCTGCTTAGGGTGTGCACTCAGCGATTCTAAGTCCGCCATCTCGAACTTTGCCCGAGGCCTTGTCTCGCCTATCACCCTGCAGCTTCTTCGCCCGCTCTTGCTGCGGGACGAACCGCGCCACATTGAGTTGGTCTGGGTCCCCGCCCACTCTGGTCACCCTGGCAACGAGTCGGCCCACCAACACGCTCGAGGATTCGTCAACCGAGCGGTGGGCTCCTCGGAGTCGGACGCCCTAGTGCAGAGCCCCGGGTCACCTACCATGACATCGCCCAGCACTATCGCCTTGAACGGTACGCCTACCCACCCCCTCACGACAGTCTTCCCAAGAGGTCCCAGATCGCCTGGCGCCGACTGCAGACTCGTACCTTTCCGTGCCCTCTTGTGTACTCTTACATCCACCCGGGCGTCATCGATTCACGCTGCTGCATATATGTGGAGGCGTCGCCTCGCTCAACCACATCCTCTGGGCTTGCCCGGAGGATCTCCCGCCCAGCGACCTCGTCTCGCCACCCTACACCGAGGAGCAATGGGAGGCCCTTCTCTTCAGCACAGACCGAGATGTCCAGACACGGATCCTGGCACGAGCTGAAGACATAGTTGAAAAGCACGGCCTGGCAGCATACGTAGCCTGAACCCACCTTACACCCAAACCCCTTGAGGGATAAAGTTGTCACTCACTCACTCAACGGATGGCGCGGAGGCGCTCGCTGCGTACTCAAGTGTGATAGGAGAGCGCTAGATGGCGACACACAGTGTTTGTCACGTCTTTGATGATGTACTGGGCAAGATTCACGGAAGATTCACGGTTTTTACCGATGAACCTCCGGATCTTCGCCCACTCATCATCATTCACCTCGGGGATATGCTGTGATTTTTTTTTGTTGGTCTGATCAGGCATAGCGAGTCCCGAGATAGTTAATGTCATTAACCCAGAGGATCGCGTCGTCCTGGAATGCATGGAACTCCGGGATCATAGGCGCGCTCGGCGATGGTGATGCCGCATGCGAAAACCCGGTAGTTGGCATGGCGAAGAAGTCGCTCTGACAGCAACGACATGGCCCGCATGTCGTGGCTGACCGAGGCGCTCGTGGAGCCAGGGTCGGCAGCCGCGGAGAATACGGTGGCATTGCTCCTCACGGCGGCGGGCCATGTCCGAGGACGCTTGGACAGCGTCCTCATGTGTCGACGTAGTCCTGGGCGAGGGGGTGTTACCACAAGAAGCGTGAGCGGCATCCCGTGGTAACAGGAGCCCCCGCGTGGGTCGATGCGATGGCGCGACGACGGCGTAACCCTCACCTTGGGGCGCCGAGGAGGCCTCGACGCCGTCCCAGTGTGGTCGCATAGGTGCTTCTGGCGGCAGGAGGGTTGGGGGGTCGCGGAAGCGTGGATTTGGCTGGAGCACTTGCATCGCCGATAACCCTCGAGGCGTCTGTCTTTCGTCGGCTGTGCCATTGTAATGTATAGGGACAGACACAGCGACTTTGATGATGATGAGCCTTCCAATATGGCGCATACCCACTACGGGGCCAAGACCTGATGTGCTTAACTTTAGTTAGTATATTGTGCGAATACCACGACTTGATGAATAAAAAAGAATAATAAATTAATAATGATCGAGAGAAAAGGAAAACGGAGAAAAAAAACTATGTAGACCGTTTTTGCACTTGCACTATCGAAACAGGTCAAGTGTTTTTAAAAGCAGAAGCTTTACCATAGGCTTAAGAATTTCGGCATGTGAATAATCACAAGCGTATCCGTTTTTATGCCTTTATAAATCCGCACACTGCATCGAATATGTCCCTGTGGCTGAAGCCCAGTGCCGAGACACCAAAAGTAAGAATAACTTCCAATGACAAGGTTAGCCCAAATTTAGAAAGCGTAATTTCCAGGTGTCTCTTTCTTACTTATACATACTGGCGGCATCTTAAAAAATAATGATCAATTGTTTCAATTTCAAGAGAGAATGGGCACAGAGGCGATATCACCAGACCAGAGTCAAAATTTAATGGGGGGACTGTATTCTGAGCCGTCCTCTTCCTTCACATCGTCCACCTGTAGCGCGAGCTGCACGGTGGACTCTGTTGTTGTTATGCTGGTCGCCAGCCGAAACGTCCGAATAAATACTAGTTTGTCACTGTGTCCTTTCCCATCGTATATTTATCCCGATAGCGAGGAAGAAAATTTTTGGCATATATATACATATAGAGAGAGAGTAATCCCTCGTTAACTCGAAGCCGTCAAATCCGGGAGAAATTTCGAGATAAGCAGCATTTCGAGTTAAGCAAAACGCCGAAAGTGTTTGCCCAGGTCACTGTAAAAGAAAAGCCAGTGCTTCCAGGAAAAGCTCCAATGCACGAGAGAGCTACCGTAGTAAAGGCACAAGAATTCGCAGGGAAAAAATTTTATTCCCGAGAATAAAAAAACTGCGTGATGCTCGCCTGCGTTCGGTCCGAGAAAGGCGCTCAACACATCGCACGGTCGCCACCACATTCGACATTGTTGCGGAGCAGCACGTTGCGTGTCGTCGTGGGCACTTCTCGAGGCTCGTCCGCATCCGCGTCCTTCACGGCCATCTCAACGATATCGGCATTCCGGTAACGGGCACGTCCGCCTCGTAGAGCGCCTCATCTCGCCTTCTTCAGTATCGCTCACGCAGCCTTTTGCACTTCACAGATCGTCACAGCCGTTGAATTCCGCGCCAAAGTCTTCTTCGATCGATTCCGGGCGCGAGAAAACCCTGCATGTGCGAAGCAGTTAGCAATCGCAAGCGGGCGTAGTTGGCTTCGGCCCTCAAATCGAAACAAAGAATACCAGCTTGGACGTGCAAGGACTAGGTTGCGTACTGACGAGCACTCGTTGCACACGCCGCCGCACCATGCACAAGTCGCGCTAGTACTAGTCGCGCGCACGTGATCACTCCCACAGTTACTTGACAAGGCGGATAGGAAACGGCTGCGTCCGCGGGAATTTCAAATTCGCCCTTCACGACCACGTTCGGCACGTAAGAGCTAAGCGTTCGCACGGAGCCCTCGTTTCCTGTTGGGAGCGGACTTTTCCTTCTGCCCTCCCGGTCAAAATTTCGAGACATCCGCTGTCTTCTCCGAAAAACGTTTCGAGATAAGAGGGGGCAAATACATAGCACCTATGGGAGATTAATGCACGGCGAGAAAAAGTTTCGACTTAACCGAGATTTCCAGATATGCGAGTTCGAGTGAACGAGGATTTACACCTTTCCATCGGCACTCTCGCACCGGCGAGCAGGAACCTGTTTTTGTCGTCTGCTACTGGCTCTCCGCGCCCCGCCCCCCTTCGTTGGGCTGTTTGTTGCGCCGAGCCGCCCATACGTTTTGCCGTGCTTGCACGGTGCGCGCGCTGTTTTTCGCTCACTAGAGCGATTTAAAATGTTCTTTAAGAGCAGTCAATCGACAGGGCATCACTGCATTGTCTACGGTTGCACGTACAACCAGAAGAAAAGAAACGCTGCAGGTAAACAGCTGTGCACCAAGCACAACGTTGCGCAGGAGGAGTGCGGCTGCGCACTCACTGACGTACTCGTGCCAAAACGCCGCACCGCTCATGTTCCCATGTGGTCTAACGCTAATGTCGCCAACACACCCTCAACCCTAGTCAGTGCCGTTCTTAGAATATGGTGCGAATGTCCCAGATTTCTTCTTTGATTCTCTCCCTACTTGATTAGCTTCAACCATGAGAGCCAAACGCGTTTCACGGTACTACCAAAGCAAAGGGTTTTGGTACGGACATTCCTTTTTCTTTTCCTTTTTTTGTTGTCCTTGTCCTTGCTGATGTATGCCTCCGGCCTGTGCAGTGCAAACCAGGTGGGCATGTTTTGTTGAACGGCAAAGGTGCTTCAGCACCTTATGTGACGCGGACGCTACCTTCAAAAGAAAAAAAAAAGTGGAGAGCTCGACAGAAGTCGATGATGAACTAGGCTGCGAGAACGGAGCCGAATGATTGCTTCTTGACCATGAGTGCGATAAATGAGAAACCCGATTAGAAAAAAAAATCCAGGTATCACGCACCGTGGGAGCCTAATATTATGCCAAGATGCCAGCGATGTAACTGTAAGTATTAGCCAACGTTATTCATTAAAGAGAAAGTCAGCACGCCATAGTCGACAGTTGAAGGAATTCTAGCCAAGAGTAGCTATCTAGCGCTGGTTTTAATTGAGTAGATGCCACACATATGCCATGGCTTATACATCATGCCACAACATTATTACGTTGTTATGCACACAGATATACTGTGTCATTTACTGACTGACTATCACACCTTGTTAAAGTTTACTTGCTTTGTTAGCAGTGCCCGAACGCCGTTGCACTACTTATTGAGTTTTGTCGCTACGTTGAGTAATGACCATATCGAGCCACGATCATGTGTCATGAACATGATTATAAAATATCAGATCCCTCGAATTGTAGTTTGACACCCATTTCAACCCCCTTAAAGCTCTCATGTTGAGTCATAATCATGTCATGCCATGACCATGTCGTGTCATGAAAATGACTATAACTCATATCACATCTTCTCCTGTGCCTTTCGTTTTACAACCGGTATCAAACCCCCTTTTGCATAATGATGCTCATGTCATTTCATGTAAGCGATGTCATGAACATGATTATAGTATATCTTACGTCACATCCCTCGAGGTTTACTTTTCCTTTGACCCCCATCTTCACCCCCTTCCGTTAATTTTCGCTCTGTCATGCTCATGTCATATTACGTATCTCATGTCATGAACATGACTAACTCGTATCGCCTCTCTCGATCTATATCTTTCGTTGGGCACCGATCTTGACCCCTTCCCGTTGATTTTTGCTTCGTCATGCTCGTGTCATATGTATTTCATGTCATGAACGTGACTAACTCGCGTCTCTGGACCTGTATCTTTCATTTGACACCCATCTTGACCTCCTTCCTTCACATTTGTTTTTGCAGAGTCATGCTCATGACATGAGCACACCATGTCATGTCATGAACGTGACTATGACCGATATTACATTGTTCGACATGCACCTTTTGTTTGACACCCATATCGATCCCCTTCCAGCGGTCTTATGTTTGCAGAGTTATGTCATGTCATGAACGTGACTATGACCAATAATACATTCTTCGACATGCACCTTTTGTTTGACACCCATATCGATCCCCTTCCAGTGGTCTTATGTTTGCAGAGTCATGCTCATGTCATAGCATGACCTGAGCACATCATGTCTTGTCATGAACGTGACTATGACCAATATTACATTCTTCGACATGCACCATTTGTTTGACACCCATATCGATCCCCTTCCAATAGTATTATGTTTCCAGGGTCATGCTCATGTCATAGCATGACCTGAGCTCATCATGTCTTGTCATGAACGTGACTATGACCAATATTACATTCTTCGACATGCACCTTTTGTTTGACACCCATATCGATCCCCTTCCAGTGGTCTTATGTTTGCAGAGTCATGCTGATGTCATAGCATGACCTGAGCACATCATGTCATGTCATGAACCTAACTACGACCAATATTACATTCTTCGACATGTACCTTTTCTTTGACACCCATATCGATCCCCTTCCAATAGTATTATGTTTCCAGAGTCATGCTCATGTCATAGCATGACATGAGAACATCATGTCATGTCATGAACGTGACTATGACCAATATCACATCCTTCGAGATTCACCTTTCGTTTGACACCCATCTCGACCGCCTTCTTACAGTTTCAAGCTTTTCCTTGTATTATGTGTCATTAATAACATGCTTTGTAAAATCAGGTCATTCTTTAATCGTGATTTGGTAATTATCACGGTGCACTCTCATTATCGTAACCAGTCTAACCTACCTTGTGTGACTTAACAACATTAGTTAGGGATTTTCAATCGTTGATTTCTGGACATGCTCACTTTCATAGTTATAGTCATGAGCATGACTTAAAGCCTGGCTATCATGCTGATTATGCCCGAGTCATGTCTGCGTTAAATCAAGGGTTCCTTTGATGTATCGCGTTACGTGATTAGTCATTTATTTCTCAAGGCATCGTTTCTTGTGATAATTTTCCATAATTTTGGAACCACTCTCTTTTAAGGTGACTGAAACATTAAGGTTACTCTAATTGAGACATTAAGGCTTTCGCCTTAATGAGTGGCACCATTGTTAGCAAAAGCAACAGTATTTTTATTATGATACAAGTAATCTTACAACAGTAACTCAAACAAAGAAGAGGCGACAATGTTCCCGGTTTCCCAGTTTTGCTGCTACCAACCGGCCCCGCTGATCCCGCTCCTACCCGCGCAATAAGATGCAAAACAATGCCGATAACAACTGTCCTGATAATCAGTCAGATCCCACATACTCACAAATTAACCTACCTAACGATTCCGCGATGTTTACAAACAACGAAAGCAAGATCTTGCTGAAACACACACAACGAATGCACGCTCCCTCACGGAGAGCCCGGCGAGCAAACAGCCCAAAATGGCGCCACCGATAGACGTCGCTAGCGGCACTTCATGGCGGCGCCCAGGAGGGCTCTATTGGAAAGGTCTATATATATATATATATATATATATATATATATATATATATATATATATATATATATATATATATATATATATATATATATATATATATATATATATTATCAAAAAGACACAGTGACAAACATAGGATTTATTCTGACGTTTCGGCTGGAGGCCAGCCTTTTTCAAAGATGAAGGTTTCTCATGGGCGCATGGTCTTATACACTTCACGAACATGCATAGTGGGGGTGGAAAGGGGGGAGCTCACAAAAAAATAAAATAAAATAAAAGAAGGGGCGGGGGGGGATACAGATGTGTGTCCAGGAAGCAGAGGTGTATCCCCCCCGCCCCTTCTTTTATTTTATTTTATTTTTTTTTTGTGAGCTCCCCCCTTTCCACCCCCCACTATGCATGTTCGTGAAGTGTATAAGACCATGCGCCCATGAGAAACCTTCATCTTTGAAAAAGGCTGGCCTCCAGCCGAAACGTCAGAATAAATCCTGTTTGTCACTGTGTCTTTTTGATAGTATATTTATCCCGATAGCCAGGAAGAACTTTTTTTGAGATATATATATATATATATATATATATATATATATATATATATATATATATATATATATATTTCAAAGGCTGGTTTCAGCCGACACGTCAGAATAAATCCTAAATAATATGTTTGTCACTGTGACTTTCTGATAGTATATTTATCCCGCTAGCCAAGAACTTCTTTTGATATATATATACATATATATATATATATACACATTTGTTCAGCGTTCATGTGAAACTGAGCGCTGAGAACCAATGCTCTCGCGGAGGCAAGATTTTTGCAGATGACAGGGAAAGAGTTCTGAAGCAGAAGAGCACATTAGCTTCCTCGCCCCTAGTACGAAGACCCTGCTCATGCTACTAGCTTGATGACAATTTAAAAATAAAATATAACGACGGATGCACATATGGGCATGCAATGCGGTAACGAAACCCTGCACAGCCAGGAGTAGCTAAAAATACCGCGATAACAAACATTTCTTTTTTTTGTGAAACTCTTCAAGCATTGATGCTGTCGTTGTCCTGACAATTCCGAGAGGCGCTCTCTGCAACTTCGCACGCTATAGTAAAAAGGACGACGTTTATCGCCAACCTTTCGATACACGTCTTTAGGAAGAGTAAAGGGATCGCCTGAACACACCTCCTTGTCCTGAATATTATTACCACCTCTTTAAAGCGCTACAGAAAAAATGCGCTCCTCAAGAACAACATGTCCAGCAACAAGGTTCTGTCTCTAGTAAATCCACAAACACTACCATCCTGATCTCTTCACAAATAATTACTGGCACACTTAATAAGGAGAACAATATTGTAAAATATATTTTAATATTGAAAAATCTTCCCACGGGGTTTCCGACTTCATACTGCTCTATAGGTAAATTAAAAATCCTACAGTGTTGTTGGAAACTATGGGACCAGTTTAATTCGAGACGTGCGGAATGAAAGTTGCGATAGAGAAATGTTGTTTGGAACTTGCTGAAGCAACGATGAGGATCCGCATTAGGCCGAATATTTTTGCCCCTGTGTCATTGACGTCCGCCACAACCTTTCCCCTTAGGAATTTATTAAATGTAAGCACTTGATACAGCATTAGCAAATCGCAAATCACTTGGAATAAGAGTCTACGATAGATCATCAACTACTAGCCGTATCGATTTTTCCAGAACTGATTGATCCTAAACACTGATAGAACAAAGTACACGATGTTTAATGATCATGAAAAAACTGAATTAACCTTAAACAACCGCCAGCTACGATCACTTGACTGTCTTGCATGCCTAGGGGTCGATTTAGACACATCATTGGGAAAGAAACAGCTTTTGTAAAAGAACTTTCTTATAGTTCGCATACACTTGCCTTGGTCTGGCAGTATTTACCTTATGACCACATCGGGCTTTGTACTTGTTTTCTTTCCTCACTGTCATTTATGAGTATGTACAGATGAAGCGGATGTATAGTGCTCGCAATATATATATATATATATATATATATATATATATATATATATATATATATATATATATATATATATATATATATATATATATATATATATATATATATATATAGTATTCGCATTAGCTTGCTCAGGCTATCTTATGCCAGTAATGACGTTTAATCAGCGACGTGATGTACGAAGCGTGCTATCATCGCGCTGCCTTGTCGTCTGCTTCGCCGCGCTTCCGAGGATTCTTCATCAGCAAGTCACCGCTCTTTCTATGCGCTCAGTTTCGTTTGGTGCGGCAATCAGTTCTTCATTCATGAGTGCACAATAAACTCCGAATAACAAAGCTTAATTGGCACGAATGGTGGCACTTGTCACGTGCAGCCTTAACGATGACTGCACTTTCTGACATGTCCTCGCTGGTTGCGCTGCTCATTGGCTGGGAACAGTCGAGAGCAAAAATATTTTTCGCACACTTTTCCAATGAATTTTGGGGCGAAAACGTGTTTCATACTTGGCTACATAAACTTGCGCATTACGATTTCACAGGGAGCGCTGTGCCGCCCACGTGCAGTCGAACCGGGCAGCACCGCAAGGCGCGTCTTGATAACACGACTCGGGGTGAGTGAAAAGGGGACGCCAATATTTGTCGCCTGCTTTTATTTTGAATTCTCAAGTTGAACAACATCCGTTTGTCTGCGCCAATCCTGAAAATTCTTTTTTTGAAATTATCTCGGGGCAATTCGAGGAACCTGTTTGAATGCTTGTAGAGCAAAATTTGGTTACACTTTTGACCCTGCATTCAAATCCTGTTCTATGCGTGCTGTAGCGTGTTCCCGCACCAGGGCTGCAAGTTTATGTCGCTGATGGACGTTGTACTAACGCGGGATATATAATCACGCAAGTTCCCCGAAAAACATGGACGCAAGCAGCGCAACAACAGACCGGTGGCGCTGTAACGGCTCAATAAAACAAAAGGAGCGACGGTTTCAACACACGAGGGAGCGGAACGAAATGGAGAGTGACGGACAGTGTCATGGATGGGAAGTTCGCGCGCACAAACTCGATTGCCTCAGCGCATGGTTCATCGCGCAAATGTGCTCAAACAACCAACGAATGGCGCAGTGACGGCATGCAGGATAGCACACGTTGGTGAATCCGCGAAACGGGAAAGCAGATAGCAGCGGTGCTATTTCCGACCTGTAAGAGTTGAAACAATTTTGCTCGCAAGCAAATGTGTGCGAGCCTCCCCGTGAAGCGCAAGCCATGCACTGCACTTCCACCGCAACACAAACTCGCCTGCATTACAAACAACTCGTGGGCGCGGCAGAATGTTGCTCAAGAAGAGCGCGCCACTCGGGAGCGACGTTTCGGGTCAGCACTATATCGCCCTCCTCTGCGGGACCCGGAAGGCCACCGTTCCGAGATTTTTTCCGCGGAATGGCGCGCCACATCTAGGAGTTCCTGGAACTCGGAACGACCGGCGTCGTCGTTGAAATCGTTCGATGGATTCTCGGAACCGGCGCGGGATGGGGGCGGGGCCCTTCTATGGCGGGGTCGCATAGGAAGACGAGCGCGGTGCGGAATGAAGCTAAAAAATAAGCATGCTTCAGAATTAGGCTTTCTCACTCGCGCCGAGCTTACAAGTGCATCTTTACCAACGAAAGCGAAGTTCCTCGCGTCGATGAGGACAGGAGATGACAGAGCCTTTCATTCATCTGCCCCACCTCTCCACAAGAAGGAGATACCGTGTCTCCAATGCTGTTCATTGCACGCCTACCTATCCAAAGCGCCCAAACAGGAATAAATGTTGATAGCGAATGCTGCAGTGACGAACGGTTTGCAAGCGACGCCTTGCTCTTGTGTATAATGATGCGAGCCAACTGAAAATAATTATCACCTCAACCTACACGGATGAAAAGATCGCAAAATACGATTTAGAACAGGGGATGTCGCAGGAGCCAACGTTTCGGCAAGCGGGCTTGTCAGGGCAGCGAATGTGTTCGTTTATGCACGCATTTGCACACTCTCCGCCGTCCTCAGAAAGAGAGGAGAGCAGCACGTGCGAACGAAAAAAAAAAGAGGGGGGAGGGGAAGTTGCGTGACAGGTGTGAGCCTGACTACACTGCTCGCCGAGGGACAGAAAACACAGGGAATCGTATGTCATATACCAGTTCAATACTCTCCAGCCAACAGGCCTTTCAAAGGGAACCCTTGAGTCCATTAGACACGGTGGGGGGTTAACAAAGACGACAAAAGGTTAAGGTATGCAGAAGCTAATAATGTTTCTTCCAGAAAGTGTACTTTCAGGTGAGCACCCCATTCAATTCTACGAGAACAACGACGTTAAGCAGCGTATTTACATTTTTAGCAACAAGCTTTCGGTGAAATGCACTGCTGGTATGTGTGGTGGAGAGGGGGGGGGGGACGCATTACTGTAGGAGCAACTTCTGTTCCGAGCGTGTGTTCCTTTTTTTCATCCTGCTTTCTAGCACTGCGCCCACAATGCAGTTGCAAGATATGTACAAGGAGCGGATTCTTTGGAAGCTTTCGCTCTTGCGATTTATGTCAGTCACGCTAACACCTGGCACCAAACTACCCCTGCACCCAACACCCCGCCTCTTTTTTTTCTCTCTCTCTTTTGCACGTGCTGCTCTGAGGGCTGGGGAGAGTGTGCAAAGGCGTACATAAACGAACGCTGGAGAAGGCATTCGCTGCCCTGACAAGTCCGCTTGCCGAAACGTTGGCTCCTGCGACATCCCCTGTTCTAAATCGTATTTTGCGATCTTTTCGTCGATTCAAGAATCCATCTTGCCATGAGCTTCTCATCTAGTTTGGATCTCAGCCTAGATGGTATCAAAGTAGACCGAAAATTACCATGCCAAATAAAATTCAAGTTCAAATTCAAATTCAAATTTATTCAGCATTTTCTTACAAAACTTGCGGGAAGAAAATGCAAGGATGAGAGCAAAAAGCTGCTATGTTAGCAGCTTGACGAGGCTCCCACCCTTTTTGCTTGGCATCGGAAAAATCCGCAGAGCACAGATATGAAAACACTGTCCATTGATCTGCAAAATTACAGTTCAGTACATCAGAGTTTAAGGTTGACATAGAATGAATAAACAACAAAAAAGGAGAAAGAACAAAGTACAAGGAATACAAAACGCAGTGTACAGTCAATCAAGGAAAGTATACACTTGCTAAACAGTTACCAAATACCACAAAAATATTTACAAAAGTATACAACATTATATCCAGCAAACGTAAACTTCGGAGACGTATAACAGAAACACTGACAGGTGAAAGGTTACATGTATCACGTGTACTAAACGACACGCTAACATCCTGAATCAAAAGCTTCCTAAGTTCTTTTTTGGACATACTAAAGATATCAATGCCTTTATTTTCAAACATGTTAAAGCAAGCAGGGATACAGTGTTCAAGTCTTTTTAAACCATGATTAGTTCGCGAGTAAGGTACAAACCAAGAAGGTCTTTGCCTAATGTTATAATGAGATGGTGTAGTTTTACTAAGGTTACATAGTTTTAAAAAGCAAGCGTTGTTTGACAGCAAGCTTTGCCTGTATTTCATAATGAGGTTAAAGCGGTGTATTTGATCGATCGGTAAAATGTTATATTCTCTGAATAAATCGCTTGTATGTGCGTCGTGTCCTACGCTTGCAATATGACGAATCGCCTTTTTCTGCAACAAAAATATTTTGTTTCTATTTTCTTTAGACGTATCACCCCACACTAAACTACAATAGTTTATGTGAGATGAAAATGATGCGTTATAGAGTAAAAGTTTGATTTTCACTGGAAGAATTTGCCGAAATTTGCAGAGGATACCACACGTCCTTGCTATATTTTTAGTTATTTTATTAACGTGTTGGTCCCAGTTAAGATTTTCATGAAAAATTACTCCTAAAGAGGAAACTTCTTTAACAACCTCAATTTTTTCGGGCCCTAGGTGTATATCCAGAACACGACAGATAGTTTTCTGAACTGGTGCGAACAACACAGCTTTGGATTTTGTTGTGTTGATCATTAAAGAATTTACAGTACTCCATCTAAAAATGTCATTAAGAGTGTTATTGGCTGTATCTACAAGCTTACCCAAATCATTACCATGAAAAAATATGCTAGTGTCATCTGCATAAATTACAAAATCTACAGAGTTGTTGATCCTTGTTATGTCGTTTATATAAATATTAAACAGTAGAGGCCCTAATATGCTGCCCTGAGGATCGATAGTGCCCTTCATGTGGCGCCTCATGGCCGCTGTCATACAAATGTTACGTTGAAGCCCCTTGCGAAACTTCAAGATTTTAAAATTTAAAAGGAGCCTCTAGAACCTATGCATAAGTGTGCATATCTAAGCCACTTATCTAGGATGGATGTGGCTGGTGCTCTGAAGCAGGAAAAATACGAGTTTGGAGGAAGAAGTTGTGCTTTTGGAGCAAGGCATCAATGACTTGGAGCTTTTTTTTTTTTTTCAAAGCCAGTCGGATGCTGTTCACGACTCCGTCGGCTAATAGCGCTTGCACCTGCTTCAAAGTCGGAGGGGGATCGATAGTGCCCTTCATGTGGCGCCTCATGGCCGCTGTCAGAAGTATTTTTTTGATAAGTTGGACATATATGCAGAGGGGGACGGCGCTTTGGAACCCTCTTGATTGCCATGCTAGGCTGTCACACTGGATCGTCACACTGGGTGTTGACGAGACGTTGCTGGTGGCGCTCCTGTGATAGCCGATAGCGTTTTTCTGCTGCAAGGAAGACAGATTTTCTGCTATTTGGACCACACCATCCACAGGCGCAAAATGATGTTCGTGGACGAGGCGCCTGGAGACACGAACGTTACGACGTACAGCGCCTGAAATGTTTAGCGATAAGCATGCGCGTCGTCAGCGCAACGACCACTGGAAACATATGGAGAGTGAAGAGCTGGGCTGGTTGGTTCATGATTAATTCGACGAAAAGCCAGCACTGCAGGACACGGACTAGAGAGAACACACGCATACGCACCAACGCCGGCAAACATATACGGCAAATGAGTTCTGCGGAGACCCGCAAGGTGGAGTAACTTTTATGAAAGGAAAAATTAGCATCCACCGAAAACAGGTGCATGCTGATTTTTCCTTTGACAAACGACCACAGCGAACTGCGAATAAAGCTACCGTGCCTCGACGCCAGAAAGCTGTCGATCCTTCAAGCGCCGCTCTAGACTATCGCAAACAGAAAAAGCGTATAGCGCATACAGCTACCAAGGAAGAGGTGAGAAGGAAGTATTTTGAAAGATGCGTTATATAGGGACGCAGCATCTACCGAGTCGCCGAGGCCACGACCCCGAGGCGCTCTCCGACGCACGTGTGACGCAATCGGCCTCTAGGTGGCGTCGCACAACGACAACTTGTGCATTGAGGATATATCGGGACATTTAGTTTGCGGTACGCTTGCAGCCTACTGATTTATCGTATACGTGCATTTTTCGTGCGGTGTACTGGATTAATTAGTGAAATATGCGTTTGAAGCCCAGGACAGTGTAGCGGTGCACCACTAATAACCGCATGAGGTGTGCGTGGTAAATTTTTAGGAGGCTTAATTTTTGACGAGTGTGTGACCGTTCATTGCGCTAATCATGGCGAAAAAAACGGTGAATTGTACAAAGTGTGGCGTGGGAGTCAAAGTAGATGTTTGCAGAGATGATGGGGCATGCGAAGTAGAAGTGTCATGTGGCCAGTGTGCGATTATGGCGAAATTCCAGCAAATGGAAGAAACTCAGACCGCCCTCTTAAAGCGAGTAGGCGAGCTGGAGGACGCTTTAGAGGCGGAACGCCAAATAAGAAAGGAGATGGGCGAAAGGCTCAGGGCAACCGAGGAGCAGCTGACAAAGGTCACCACGCAGAATAAGAAAGTCAGGTGACTATCATGGAGAGGGAACGTCCTTGACCCCACAAGAAAAGTCGACAAAAGGAGCACAAAAGCGGGGCTCGACCTACAGCGAAGCTCTGGTGAAAGAGCGAGGGGACAAAAGACCACCCGAACCTCACCCTGAAAGTCAGTCCAGATGTCCAGAGCAGACAAAGGGAGCGAGGCAGCTGGAAAACGTAATAATAGCGGGGGACTCCAACCTGGCTCGGTGCTCGCAAACGATTCAGGAGAGGCTAAAAGGAGACCGAAGAGTAGCTGTAGGGACGTTCCCAGGAAAAATGTTGGGTGCAGTAATGCAACAAGCAAGGGAAGAGCTGACTCGCAGAGATCAGGGGCGCAGTTTGGTTGTGATAGCTGGCGGGCCGAACAACGTGTTGAACGGAAGGACCCCAGAAATAGAGAAGAGGTTAACAAAAGGAGTAGATGAGTTGCGGGAAGTGTCCCCCCAGGTGCAAATTGCACAATCCCCGGGGTACCCTTGGAAGACCTAAACCTACAAAGAGCAGTTGTCGCCGCCAACGAAACGATTTGGCGGGTTAGTCGAGCTAAAGGCTTCGAGGTTGTCGACATAAACAGAGAAGTGCACAGATGGGGTGGTTTCCAGAGAGATGGAATCCACTTTGGCCGTAAACTTGGGCATGAGGTGGGCTGGCGCCTAGCAGGACGCGCAGTAGCTTTTTTAGGGGGCACACGAGCCCTCCGGTGTCCACGGTAGAAAGGGAAGAAACATCTATGAGGGACCCTTTGGAACACAGAATGGGTAACAAAGGGAGAAGGGCAAAGGGGAAAGAGAGAAAGAAAGTGCAGCGCGGTTTAATAAGCTACATAAATATGCAAGGTGGCAGAAAACCGACAAAATGGTTAGAAATAGAGGAACATTTGAACAGAGAACAGATAGCGGTGTACGCCGTTACAGAAACGCACCTTCGGGACTCGGAAGAGCCACCAATTATTGCAAATTATGTGTGGGAAGGGTGCAACAGGACAAAATCAGAAAGAAAAGGTGGGGGAATCGGTATGCTAATTCATCGGGAAGCAAACTGGTGTAGGATTACTTCGACATGTGAAGAACACCTCTGGGTATCTGGAACGGTAAGCGGGAAGAAAACTATGTTGGGTGTAGTTTACATGTGGACTGGAAATAACTGCAAAGAGAAAAATCAGGAGTTAGTGAATTGCATAAGCAAGGATATTCAGAAATTTGGTAACGGGGCCGAAATAATCCTCTTAGGAGATATGAATGCTCATGTGCATGACCTCGACGGATATACAGAATTACAGATTATAACGGGAAGTTGATGGTAGAGCTCTGCGAACAACATAGTCTCGATATAGTTAACATGAGTCCTAAGTGCAATGGGCAGGTAACATGGGAGGTCGGAAGCAGGCAGTCAACAATCGATTACTGCCTCATGACAGAAGGAATTCACGAAAAGTTGAGACAAATGAGCATAGATGAGGAAGGGAGTAGCAGCTTGGGGAGTGACCATAAACGCATAACTTTGCGAATGGGATATGTAGATCATAAAGAGAGCATCGAATTAAAGTCGGGCAGCTCCTTTCTAAGTGAAAAACAAATTAGGAACGTAGTCGCAACAATCGAGGACATAGTGAGCAGAACAAAAGGCAAAGTGTGGGATTATAATGAGCTTATTAATCTAATAAGGACTGAAGTTACGAAAGAGAAACAAAAGAGTTGCTGGAGGGGAAAGCGAAAGCCAAAACGATGGTGGAACAGGGAAATTCAGGACGCAATTGAGAATCGACGGGAAGCATCTCGAATACATAGGCGGGCAAAAAAGGAGCAGAGGCCACAAGACGAGGTCAAGCAAAAATGGGAAACATATCTCGAGAAAAAAGCCCTGGTACAGAGTTTAGTTGAAGCCAAGATTAAAGGCCAAAGTGAACGTTGGATATCGGACATTCGCGAAAAAAAGGACGCATCTAGGCTTTTCTGGAACCACCTGCAATCGCTGGGGAAGAAAACTGTAACTATGCAACGGCATATTGTGGATGAAGAAGGAAATAAATTGGAGGGGTACGACGCATTGACTTATATTCGAAACGCAACAGCCGATTCCTTTAAGAAGCATGACGAGGCTCCCTTTACGACGTGTAACAGTAGCAAGGGAGACCAAGTGGAAGAACTAGTTCTGGAAAATTTCAATTGGAAGAAGGCGGAGGAAATGATTCCCAAACGAACAGCCACAGGATTAGATGGGGTTAGCATTACTGTAATAAATGAGCTCGGAAGAAACAGCAAGGAAGCCCTATTAAAAGCAATTGAAAAAAGGTTAAAGGACAGGCGAATACCGGACAGTTGGCGTCAAAGTAGGATGAAGTTCATTTATAAGGGCAAGGGAGAGAAAAATAACATTCGCTCCTACAGACCACTGACCATTACATCAGTACTGTTACAGGTTGGCGATGCAGGCAATTAAATTGCAAATGCAGATATCATCATCATCATCAGCCTGTTTAGGTCCACTGCAGGACGAAGGCCTCTCCCAACGATTTCCAATCCACCCTATCCTGAGCGAGTTGGTTCCACTTTATGCCTGCAAACTTTTTAATTTCATCGCTCCATCTAACCTTTTGCCTGCCTCTGTTACGTTTTCCCTCTCTTGGTATCCATTCCGTTGCTCTTACTGTCCATCTGTTATCTTTCCTCCTCATGACATGCCCTGCACAGGTCCACTTCTTTCTTTTAATTGATATAATAATATCGGCTACTCCTGTCTGTTCTCTGATCCATTCCGCTCGTTTTTTATCTCTTAGCGTTACCCCCAACATTTTTCTTTCCATTGCACGTTGCGTGCTCCTTAGCTTCATCTCTAGTCTTTTCGTTATCCTCCACGTTTCTGCACCGTACGTTAGTACTGGGAGAATGCAGTGATTGAATACTTTTCGTTTTAGTGAGAGCGGTAAGTTTCCAGTCATGATTTCATAATGCCTTCCGAATGCGCTCCAGCCCATCCTTATTCTACGGAGAATTTCTTTTTCATGGTTAGGAGTTCCTGTTATTAACTGTCCCAGGTATACATATTCGTTTACACATTGTAAGGGTTCATTGTCGATTGTAAATTCCTGTTCCTTAGCTAGGCTATTGAGCATAACTTTGGTCTTTTGCCTATTCATTTTTAATCCAATTTTAATACTTTCCCTGTTTAGGTCATCAATCATGTTTTGTAGTTCGTCTCCATCATTGCTAAAGAGCACAATGTCGTCTGCGAATCTTAAATTGCTGAGATATTCTCCGTCTATTCGAATGCCCTTGTCTTCCCAGTCTAGACGTTTAAAGATTTCCTCTAAACATGCAGTGAATAGCATCGGGGATATTGTATCTCTCTGTCTCACACCTCTCCCGATCGGGATTTCTCAGCTTCTCTCATGTAGGAGTAGTGTGGCTGTGCATTCTTTGTATATGTTGTTGATGGTTTTCACGTATACGCCAGGAACCCCTTGTCGACGTAGAGCTTCTAGAACTGCTTGTATTTCTATCGAGTCAAATGCTTTCTCGTAGTCGATAAACGCCATATAAAGAGGTTTATTATATTCCGCGTACTTCTCGATTACTAGGTTGATAGCGTGGCTGTGGTCCATTGTCGAGTAACCTTTCCTAAAACCAGCTTGTTCTCTCGGTTGATTAAAGTCGAGTGTTTCTCTTATCCTCGTAGAAATTACTTTTGTAAATAGCTTGTATATTACTGGGAGTAGGCTAATTGGTCTATAATTCTTTAACTCCTTTATGTCACCTTTCTTGTGGATAAGGATTATATTCGCATTTTTCCAACTGCGTGGTATACTACATGTCTTGACACATTTCGTGAAGAGCGATGCAAGTTTTTCAAGTACAATATCTCCTCCGTCTTTAATCAAGTCGGCTGTTATACCATCTTCACCAGCTGCTTTACCGCGGGACATGCCTTTGGCAGCTTTTTTGACTTCGTCAGCGGTTATACATGGAATTTCGGTGTCCTCCTCTGATTCTATTTCTATTAAGGTTGTATGGTCTGTCTGAGAACTGTACAGTGCAGAGTAGAAATCTTCTGCTACTTTTAGTATTTCGTTGAAACTGTTGATAACGTTACCTTGTTTATCTTTTAGCGCATGCATTTTGTTTGGCCCTAAGTGCAGTTTCTGTTTGACCGTTTTAATGCTGGTGCCTTTCTCTACAGCTTTCTCTACTTCTCTCGTGTTAAAGTATCTTACATCTCTTTGCCTGGCTTTACTGATCAATTTTGATAGTTCTGCGAATTCAATCTTATCTTTTGGCGAAGTTACTTTCATTTGCTGGCGTTTTTTTATTAAGTCCTTGGTAGATTGGGACAACTTACTTGTTGTTTGCTTAGTTGTTTTACCCCCGACTTCTATCGCTGTTTCAAGGATTGTTTTCGTTATGGTTTTGTTCATTTCTTCTACATCGTCACCGTTTTCGTCTAATGCTTCGAACTTGTTGCTTAGGGCTACTTTAAATTCTTCATTCTTCGCTCTGATTACCTCTAGATTGCATTTTTTTCTAGTAAATAATTTAGTTCTTGTCTTCTTTAGGTTAAGTACAATCTTTGCCCTTACTAATCTGTGATCGCTGCATTTTATCTTCCCCACTACTTCTGTGTCTTGAATTATACTTAGTTGTTCGCACGTTATGAAGTCGATTTCATTCTTTGTTTCCCCGTTTGGGCTTCTCCACGTCCACTTCCTATTCTTGTGTTTCTTGAAAAACGTGTTCATTATTCGGAGTCGGTTTCTTTCGGCAAATTGTACTGTCAGCTTAATGGCACTTTTGGCGAACTCCAAAATGGATTTCGAGTCGACAGGAGATTAGATGATAACCTTTTTGCGCTTACGCAGTGTATAGAAATAGCCGGAAAAGAGAACAGACCTCTACATTTGGCATTTTTGGATATTAAGGGTGCGTATGACAATGTGAATCAGAATATTTTATGGGACATAATGAAAGAGGCTGGTATAGGGGATGATTGTATAGAGCTCTTAAAGGAAATATACAGTGGAAATACAGTATGTGTGGAATGGGAAGGTATGGCGAGTAATGGTAGAATGGAGGACGTCGATATAGGTAAAGGGTTGAGGCAGGGATGCCCGTTGTCCCCACTATTATTCATGCTTTACATGAGGAGAATGGAGAAAGCATTGGAGATGAGCAATATTGGTTTTAAGCTGTCGTACAGACTAGGCAGGTATAGTGATAGAACAAAAGCTCCCCGGGTTGTTTTATGCAGACGATATTGTGCTATTCGCAGACAGTCGAACAGATTTGCAGGGTCTGGTTAGTATATGTGGTCGGGAAAGTGAAGATTTAGGGCTAAAATTTAGTGTGACAAAATGCGGCTGGATGATATTCAATGACAGCAACGATCAGGCCATATCAATACAGGGCGAGGAGATACCCAGAGTACGAGAGTACAAATACCTCGGGATATGGATAAATGATGGGAATAGATACATGGAAGTACAAGAAAAAGCTATGATAGTTAAAGGAAAGAGGAACTCCGCAATAATGAAGCATAGAGCGCTGTGGGGTTACAACAGGTACGAGGTAATTCGAGGTTTGTGGAAAGGTGTAATGGTGCCAGCACTTACATTCGGAAACTCAGTGGTGTGCATGAGGTCAGAGGTACAATCAGGGCTGGACGTGAATCAGAGGACGGTCGGACGTCTCGCACTGGGCGCCCATGGGAAGACCACAAATGAGGCTGTTAAGGGGGATATGGGATGGTCTGACTTTGAGGGAAGGGAAGCTCAGAGTAAAATTAGGTACGAACAGAGATTAAGGAATATGAAAGAAAGTAGATGGGCAGCGAAAGTATTCAGGTATTTGTATAGGAAGAACGTTGATTCACAATGGAGGAAGAGAACTAGGAAGCTTACCAGTAAGTATACATCCAGTAACGAAACGGATGGGACGAGAAAGAGCATTAAGAGCATGGTCAGAGCGGCGGAGAACTCGGATTGGATAGCTAGAATGGAGAAGAAAGCGGCATTGAACAACTACCGAAAAGGGAAAGACGAAATCAAGAGAGAAAAATTTTACGATAATTCAAAGGGAAGCGCTTTACTGTTTGAGGCAAGGTCCGGTTGCCTGAGAACCCGAAGTTACAGAGCGAAATTCAATAAAGAAGGGGATACATGTACGTGCTGTGGAAAAGCTAGGGAAACGACAGACCATATTTTGATTGAATGTACAGATGTCCACCCAGGTGTGGACACTACCCTACAGGAGGCCATGGGTTTCAGGAGTAACAGGGGAAAGCTGAACATGCCGGCGATAGAGATTAGTAAAAGGCGCTTAGAGCATTGGTGGCGCAAAAGTATGGAGCAAACAAAAGCGCAAGGTAGTTCGGGTAAGATTGTTCCATCACAGCAGAACGATAATAGATAAAATAAATAGACGAGGAAAAAAATTAGTTGTGAAAATATGTGTGATTCGGGAAAAGAAATGGTTGTAAACGAAAAAGATATAAAGCTAGAGCTTGGTGGCCCGGCCACCGGCCCGTTATAAAGGGGACGCTCCTAATCCATCCATTCCCGAAGTTCCCATTGAGGATAGAGCGTTTGCACTGGCGCTTCTTAAAGCAGTCCCACTGCGTTGCCGGAAGGCAGAAATTTGTGCATGGACCGCAAAAAAGTAAAAAAAAAAATGTGTGAAGCAGTGACGCAAGGCTAGTGAAGCTGACGGGCACAACCCCATTGAGGGAAACGCATCGCAAAGCACTGCGAGGACCAAAAAATGTGGCACCCTCGAACGCTATGTCTTCACCGCGCTCTGTTCCGCTTGCCATGCTCTTCAGTCGCCCAGCTTCGTAATTGTCACGACACCAGAATGTGCGAGTTACTTGCGTTGCCTACCGTCTTCCGACATAGATGCGCCCCATAAAACCTCGCCGATGAAAGCGGCACCATTGGGACTTGAGCTAGCTGTTTCATCTTGAGGTGGGTGCAGCGCTACACGGGCTGCCCTGCGCGTCTTCGTCAGTCATAGGTGGGCCACCTGGTTGAACATCATGGCGTTGATTCTTGCGGCGCTCAATGACTGACACAAGATAGGACGTGCTCTCACCTCAAGATTTTTATTCAAAACGTGTCCCTTTTAAGCAGCCATAGTCTTTCACGTGAATCGTCAGTGGTGTGATGCAAAACCTGAAAAAAACGAGATTAACAATGCAAGGTGCAAGCCGAATGAAAGTCATGCTATCATACGCGTTCATGAGGAATGCCAGTGAAACAGACGGTTGACTCTTTCAATCTGAAATGCGTCTACAATTTCTCTTGTTAGCGGCAAGAAAGGATGACGATATCTTGGAAAATGAGGATTACATCCGCATGAGATGGAAGGATGAGAGGAGGTGTAAGCGAGCGTGTGTGCAACCTGACATTGATACACCTCCCACTCTGTCCAACACAGACTTCTTCACATGATAGCATGTACTACACGACTGCTTGCTTACGTAGTAGCGGGCCGTGGCATTCTTCAACAACCAGTTTTTACAGGCGGTTTTTCTCACTTTTCTCAACTGCTGGTGTGCCGAAAAAAACCGTATTTAGAAGAAACATTCTATCAGGCCATCAGAAAAGCGATGGCGCCACAGCGAATTTTCTGCTGCGATTTTCGCGCACATCACGTGATCCATTCGTGTTGGCCCATTTCAGATCAGCTTGTTGCAGGCGGTGATAATCATGTTATCGGCGTAACCAGACTTTATTTTAACCTAAGAAGCTGGCCAAGCCTTCGCTGACCTGGCATGGCTTAACCAGCGACGAACGTAATGCAGAAAATACCATCTTTGCCTAATTAATGTTTTATTTGTTTAGTACATACCACGTTGTGGTCCTTGCAGGACGGTCACACATAACTGCACACAAAACTGAACATATATAAAAAAAATGCTTATACATATATCTTCATACGTATACATATTCAAAAGAACGTAACAAAATTACAGTAGAATACATATTAATAAAGGTGCGGAAAAGTACACGTTCATCAGATCGTAGCAAGTTGTACAGTGCGGGCACAGAATTCCATTCAGAAATGGTCCGTGGAAAAAAGAAAGGAAGACTTGTACGCGTCTGTCCTAGCGTAGATAGGTGTCAGCTCATCAGTGCGATGGTGCCGTGTGGAAAGAGGACTTGCACAAACTGCAGCAAATACCAAGGTTTATTATCCAGTGGATCGCTGCTTACCTCTCTAATCGTGTGCAGTTTGTTGCAATAGAAAACTCCGAGTCGGCGGTGCTCCATAGCAGCTCTGGTGTTCCCCAAGGAAGTGTCCTGGGTCCACTGTTATTTTTAATCTATGTGAATGACTTGGTCGATGTTGTGCCCCAGGATGTAGGTATTAGATTATTTGCAGACGACTGCATTTTGTTCAAAAATATATCCTCTACAGCCGATCAAAACGTTTTACAGACAGCGCTAATGGCAATAGATGATTGGTGTAGTAGGTGGGATATGGTGCTGAATTCTGATAAAACTGTTCTGCTACGCATCACGAGGAAGAAACAGCCCGTCACTACATTCTTCATGACTGTCCAGTGTCACAAGTAGATAAACATAAATATTTAGGCATTACTCTCAGCAGCAACCTTACTTGGACACCACAAATAACAGATATTTGCACAAAAGCGATCCGTAAATTATGGTTTTCAAAAAGCAAATTAAAACATGCTCCCTCAAGCGTAAAGCTCTTGGCATATAAAACTTTCATTTTAGCTAAGCTCGAATACGCTGCAGTCATATGGGATCCTTTTACAAAAAAGGACATTATGCTTCTTGAAAAAGTGCAACGTAAGGCAATCAGATTTATTTTTAATAAGTATAGAAGACTAGACTCACCTAGTACATTAATGCAGTTACACAAGATCCCCTTGTTAGAAACAAGAAGAAAGTTGAGCCGTTTAACGTTTTTACATAAAATTATGTCAGGAAAAATTACAATAAATGTACCATGCTGTATCCAACCAGCTACTGCTAGGACAACTCGTCGTAAACATGAACGATCATTGGCGCCAATATTTGCACGAACTGATGCTTACAAACATAGTTACTTTCCCAGAACAGTCAGAGATTGGAATTCACTGCCTCAGGAGATTTTGAACACCGAAAATTTTGCTACGTCATTGGAAAATTATCTTGTTGGCGTCTAGCGTTCCAATATGCTGTAATGCTGTTGTTTGACAGGCGTGATGCCTCTTTTAGCGTACGGATGTTTGTGTTATTTACTGATGTTTTTTTATTACACTACTGGAAAATTATCTTGTTGGTGGCTAGCGTGCCCATATATTGTAATCTTGTTCTTTTTTGTTGTTTTTTTTTTGTCACAGATGTGATGCCTCTTTTAGTGTACTGATGATTGTGTTTTGTTTGCAACAAAGTCATGTATTTTTATTTTTTGCTGTATCAGTTCACTTGATGTTTTCTTTTGCCGCTCCTGCTTGGACCAGAATGTTGGTCCGCAGTATATTTAAATAAATAAAAAATAAAGCGAAAGGTCGAGGGTGAATTTTTGGTTTATGAGATTACGTAAGACATCCAATCGATAGTTCTGTCTTCTTAGCTGAAGAGATGTCATTAGACAACATAAGTTGTGATGGGGAGTCCGAAGTATTTGGAATAACCGATTTTCTTTGTTGACACTGAGTTTAGTATACGGATTCCATGCAACGGAGGCATATCCTAGTTTAGGTCAGGTAGGCGAGTAACTTGACTTTTGAGGAGAATTCCTAAGTTTGTGTCGCGGGTAAGGTAGTTTACAAACAGAGCTCGTGTTCCCTATATGAAGTTTCCCGGAAAAATTGTTTGTATAGGTTACGCCAAGGTATTTATAACTCCCAACTTGTTTTAATGGAACAGACCCCGTTGTGTACCTGCAATTGAGGGGATTCTTTTTCTGCGTTATGCGTAGTGAGACTGTTTTGTCGGTATTTGCAGCCATGCCCCATTTTTCGCACCACAAGGGTATGTTATTCAAGCTGAAATCTAGTTCCCTGTTATCTTCCACAGACTTGCTTCTACGAAACACAACACAGTCGTCCGCGAACAGTTTCAGGTGTGACGATGCCATTAATATATATAGCAACGGGCCCAAGACGCCACGGCCTGAAGTGACTGGCAGATAACCCGAGTTGTCACCATCAACTGAAACCTACTGTTTACGGTTATTCAGATAGTCTGCGATCCATGAAATTAAGATACCTGGCATGGTTAATGTTTCTCAGCTTTAGAATTAGTTTTTTTCGTGAATCACCCTATCGAAGGCTTTACTAAAATCCAAAAACACGGCATCAATTTGACCGTTACCATTGAAAGCAAATGAATCGATTACTGTAATTGTGTGATAGTCGAACAGCCTTTTCTGAAACCATGTTGACAGGTGGTTAGTGTCGAGTTGCGGTGCTCGAAATATTGCAGCGTGATGACGATACAGGGCGGTAATCGAGTCGATTGATCGCCTTTTTTTCAATCGTCTCGTTGCTCTGGCACCAGTTGCGGGTCTAGAAACACTTACTTGGCCGTGCGCCAAGAACGTCTCGGACAAACTGTGGCGTTTTGGATAAAGTCCCTTAATAGAGAAAGTAGCGACACTCTCCTCCATATCCTCTCCAAAGTGTCCAACCCTCCTCTCCCAAGTGTCCAAACCTTATCTATATCCTCTCCCAAACGGCCACCGTGCGGGCGCCGGCCCTATAACCCGGCCCGCGCCACTTTCCTATCAAGAATGCCATGTCACGCACAGCACGTTCGTTATCAGTGTGACATGGCATTCTTGATAGGATAGTGGCGAGAGCCGGGTAGGCGAAAAAAGAAAACATAAAAAAAGAAAAAGGTTCGCGTGTATTTCCCGGGCGACGGCCCGTGTAGCGGAGAGGTGGAAGGTGGGAGAGGAGGGTGCTCGGCGTGGCGGCTCCAGTTAAAAGAAAGACGGTACTTTCCCAAGAATATCCAGGGACTTTAGTTTTGGATACGCGGCTGCGCCCTCTTCCGTCGACGTGGGCACGGAGGCCGTGCTTGTATACAGGGATTAGTTCTTGAGAAAATTTTTTTTATTATAGCAGTGCATATAAATTGGAAAATCTGCGTGCAGAGCTTTCCAAGCGCTTTTGAATTTGTTTCATCCTACCGAAGATCACGTCGACGGATGATGCTGCGAACTGAATGCCTCCTGCTTCAGCTCGCAATGATCGCATTGATGGACCACTAAGGTGCTTATTGGCCGTAGATATTTAGAGCTACCGATCACATATATCCACAACGAAGAAAAAGAGAGCTGCCAGAACCGCAGCGCACAATTTTTGGATTTTGGGGCACCTCACCGCAAGGAATTCGGTCACGCAAATGCCCTTTTTCGTGCAGGTTAGTTATTTGCAACACGCGTCTTGCTGTTGCTCTAGTGATCGGTTCCTTCTTGCGGTGTCGTGCCCCGCCGACATGCTTGACCGCTGGCGTACTGTGTTTGGCGAGCTATTGTGTTCTTTTGTTATTAATGCTCATGTTGTGGGCTTATTGCTGATGTTATCGGGAGATATTGAGGTAAATACCGGTCCTAATGGTTCCAACCCTGCTCCCACCCTCGAAACAATTTCCATTTCCCGCCTTGAAACGGCCCAGAATGCCATCCTGAGTGAACTCACCTTAATACGTGCTGCCCAGTCAAGCACCGATGGCTTGGTTGGCCGCCTTGCCGCCCGCGTCGACAAGCTAGAACAAATTGCAGAGTAAAAATTTGCTATCCCATCCACGGCACTGAGGCCAGTTCTGTTATCGCTCTCATCGGAAGTACAAGCGCTAACTGAAAAATGCGACGACTCGGACGATAGACTACGGCGTTGCAACTTGGGCTTCTTTGGTATCGGTGACGTGGCTGGCGAGTCCTGGGAGCAGTCCGAAGCCCAGATTATTTCCTTCTGTCGTGATAAGCTGGGCGTAACAACATTGAACGGGCCCATAGACTAGGCATATTCCAGGAAAATAAGCACCGCCCTATCATCGTGAAGTTTTCACGGTTTAAAGACAAATTCTTTCCTGTGGCGGGAAGCTTAAGGGCACGTCGTCGTTTTCTGCACGTGCACGAATAAACTTGATCTTTACGCACAGGAGCGTGGGCTTCCTTCCAAGATTCTTATCGCTGCCAGTAAGCGTTTTGTTTATGACGCCCAAAATGACTCAATTCAAACCACTATTCGCAATACCGCCCTTGCATGTCCCTCGCCTGTCTTTGAAACCACTTGCGAGTCGTACTTTCGAATGTTCGTAGTTATTGTGGAGGCTCTTCTTGAGGACAACGAAACTGACATTGCTATCTTTACGGAATCGTGGCTAACCCCGCGGACATCGAGAACGATCAACTACTGCAAGATACTACCCCATTTGCTACTTATAGAACTACACGAAAGGGTGCTGGTGTATTGGTCTTTGTTCGTTCAAGTATCACCTCGTGCCCCGTCACACTAAACTGTAACCTAGAAATTATCCGTGTTAAGATGTCCCTCAAAACTTGTACGAACATACTTATTGCATGTTACCGCACTCCGAACTGTGAGCACTCTTTCACTAGTGAACTGCGCTTGGTTCTACTTAATTTGACTTCCCAGTTCCCCAACGCCAACTATATACTTTGCGGCGCTTTCAACTTTCCTGAGATAGAGTGGAATACCTTAACTGAATTCTCACAATTATCTAAAGACTTCCTTGAGTTAGCCCTTTTGTTCAACCTTACTCAGACCATACATTCTCCCACTCGCGGAAATAACATTCTCGATCTTCTTCTTGTCTCAAATCCTGACTTAGTTTCATCGGTGTCAGTTGCCATGGAACTAAGTGATCACAAAGCCGTGACATTTAACTTATCTATTCCTATTCAAAAGAAACAGCCAATAAATAAATACATTAGGAGCTACAACAAGGCCAACTTTTCTGCTATTATCTCCAAATTAGAATCTTTCTTTGGATGTTTTCATCTGTCTGCTTCATCAAGATCAGTTAACGATAACTGGTTGCTTTTCAAACAGGAAGTTCAAAGTCTAATTGATACTCATGCCCCTCTGATACGTATCCGAGGCAACGCAGGCAAGCCTTGGTATTCTAACTCGTTAAGAAAAAAAAGGTTGTATCGTGTTGCGCAAAGATCATCATCTACTTCTAAATGGAAGAGATATTCAGACTGTTTGCGGGAATATGCCAGTCTTTTGAGGCGCTCGAAACGCAAATTTCAACATGAGGATATAAAAAAAATCGTTAGTACTAACCCCAAAAAATTTTGGAACACTTAAAAAAAAACCAAAAAATCGGTCCCACAACATTACGCTTGTATATCCAGATGGCTCTGACGTTCCACTTGATCAGCGAGCAAATGTCATGAACTCCTACTTCTCGTCTGTTTTCACTTCCGAACCTGCTGATAATGTACCGCCGTCTCTTAATCTAAACTTCAGTGCAATGCCACCAGTCGTTATCACGGCTGGGGGAATCTCGTGTTTAATCGGGAAACTAAAATCTTCTAGTGCTCCGGGACCTGACAATATTCCTGCGAAATTTCTTTAAAATACCAGAGACGTGTCGAATCTTGCAGATAATTTTTGCGCAGTCCCTTTCGGAAGGTGAAATTCCTGAGGACTGGAAAACTGCGACGGTAACCCCGGTTTTCAAGAAAGGTAATCGCTCCGACCCGTCAAATTACCGGCCTATATCACTGACCTGTGTTGCATGCAAACTTATGGAGCACATAATCTATTCCCACGTCGCCAGTCATCTCGATAACAATTCTTTCTTTTTCCGCAAGCAACATGGCTTTCGTCCCGGGCTATCACGTGAAACACAACTGTTCGAATTCACCACAGACCTTCACTTGAACTTGGATTCCTCTTTTCAGACCGACGTAATTTACATTGATTTCTCAAAGGCATTTGATCGCGTGGCTCATTGTTGTCTCATGGCTAAACTCCGCTGTCTAAATCTTGATCCACTTACTTTATCATGGATAAAAAGTTTTCTAACAGCACGTTCCCAGTTCACAGTCATCGGTGGCAAGCTTTCGACACCTGCACAAGTTATCTCCGGCGTTCCTCAGGGATCAATCCTTGGCCCGCTTCTCTTTCTTATTTTTATCAACGACTTGCCATCCGGAATAACGTCATCTATTCGCCTCTTTGCGAACGATTGCGTTGTCTACCGTCGAATCTCGAACAGTAATGACCAGTCTTTATTATAATATGATTTAAACCTAATAGAATCATGGTGCTCACGCTGGCTCATGGAAACTAATGTCTCAAAGTGCAAATGCATGGTTGTTTCACGCAAAAAGAGTAACTTGATATACACGCTTAGTTCTTCGGCTCTGTCTCATACAACCTCTTACCGATATCTAGGCGTCCTCATGGTCTGAGCATATCTCTAATATTGTAACCGATACGTCTAGGACCTTAGGTTTCTTGAAAAGAAGCCTACGTCTGTCCCCTCCGGAAATTAGGAAAATTGCTTACGAAACCTTTGTTAGAAGCAAATTAGAATATGCTTCCGCCATTTGGAGCCCTTCCAAGAATACCTGATCGCCTCTCTCGAGACGGCCCAAAATCGTGCTGCCCGATTTATTTCATCGAATTATAATTCACACGCTAGCGTAACGATCATTAAATCATCTCTTGAACTTCCCCCCTTTAGTAGCAAGACGTAGAATCTTCCGACTTGTCCTATTCCACAAATTATATCACAGCTTCTCCCACTTGCATGGAACACTGTTACTCCCACCCGCTCGAACTTCTCGCCGCCTGTTCAACTCCAACAGCGTTCAACGCCTTCACGGTCCGACCCTTTCATTCAATAAATCATTTCTTCCGGCAGCCATCGAGGACTGGAATTGCCTTCCTGAAGGCATTGCCCTTGAGACGAACTCAGAAAAATTTAAGCAATCTTTAGGCACGCTTTTTCTCAAATAACTTTAGTTATGCACTCTTTTCTTGTTGTAATACCTTTGTAATTGCCCTATGTTTTAAATTTTAGCTCCCTCGCATCCTTGTGTCTACGCCTTTTTTCAGCATTCATTAGTACTGAATTTTTGTTCTTTTTGTGTGCTCTTTATTTGCTGCAATGCTGTTGGGCTTTGTTACAAGAGTTTGCACAATCATACGTCCCACGAACTCTGTAACCCCCCCTCCCCCTTATGTAATGCCCTGTTCAGGGCCCCTTTGAGGGTTAATAAATGATGATGATGATTCAAACATTGCGCACCATTCACGTACGTGATCTTTTTTGATGGCATATACAGAACCTATCTTTCGAGGTGCAGAAACTTGCATCGCACACATGTCGCACGACATCACAGGATATGCTTCTAAATAAATAATGCTTACGCCCAAAGTACGACACACATCTATTCCCGCAGGCACTCGCTTTCGTTCGACAAGCAAAAGGCCTGTACTTTCTCGATACTGATGTACTATATAGTCCGCTAAAGATCTGCTCGCGTGTACGCGTCGGTGCTTTTGTCGCCGGGAAAGCAACTCATAATTACGGGAAAACGAGGCCATCTTGAGCGACAGCATTTCTTTTTTCGTCGCTCAAACAATCAAGGTATTCGCATTAAAAGAGGGTTGTTCTCGGCGTGTCACAGATGCACGTTGCGTGCACAGCAATGGGTAGCAGTGGGAGCAACCGCAAAAAAAGTAGCAGCCGATACAGACTGAGATAGCGCAAGTTTCGGCTATAGGTTACACTATATGTAGCCACCCGCTTCAAAGGGAAAAGCCAAATATCATCATCATAATCCCCTATTAACAACTACAGAACGGCATCACAAAGGCTAATTTTGAGCGAAATAGTTTAGGACCAGAAATGCTGACGATATATCGGGAAATACTGTTGTAGTATTTAAGGCGTCGGTGAAGCATATGCGAATGTAAATCGAAAGCTCTATTTATAGCTTCTAGTGTTAAACGTACTTGATACCCACATACATTGGTGAGTGGCTTTCTATTTGCATACTAGGAGGGCAAAGCACAGGAGAGCGGCGCGAAACTGCATGGGCATGCATCGTCGCAGCGAGGCAACACGGCCATGCGCACACTTTCCAACAAGACCATCACAGCCGTTCTCGCTCTCCTGTCCTATTCACGGTTCCATCTAAATGCTCGCCGCCTAGCGGACGCTCCTGGAACCAGCCGATGCAAGGTTTACCTCGAAACGCGGCATGTTATCGCATTACCGCGCGCTGTAAAACAGCTCCTTCATCGACGCCATGCCGCCTCGAAGCATCCCGACAAAGAACAAAATTCTCATCCAAAGACTTTTGTTGCGTGTCATCGCGATACAATGGCAGCAACACGTCGTTTCATCGGTTCCCCCAAAAGAAGCAGACGCGGGGCAACAACATGCGCATCGGCAAGAAGGTGAGTTTGGTCCAAGCACTTCCTCGCCCGTGAGCACACGGATTCTGTGTGCGCGCGTTTATTATCATGCGCGCTTTACGAAGAGCCGGAGTGTAGTTTAGTTTAGGCAAGCGCGTGAACAAAATAGCGACATCGTTTATACGTGTATATCTGGTAACGTTTTCTGAACGTTTCAGTGCTCAACTTGAACCGGGGGAACATTATTGCTGACGTACTTTTGTCCGCATGCTTTGTAGTAAGTAGATATAAAGCGAGCGCTTGCCTTCGTTCGCCGCCTTCGTCCCATGCGCGCGCTGCGCCTCGTAATTTATTTGGTGGTTATGGAGGTGTGATCGTTTCACGTAGCGCGTTCGCATGTCGAGTTCATCTGGTGGCAATACAGGATTTATTGCGCTCGTTCCAACTCTTCAACCCTCGACCTGTTCACCGCGCTTCTAAGTCTGTCGTCCGGCACCGCGCATAGAACTGCACTCTCTTAACACGTTGATAAGTGACGCATTTGTACTCAATAGAGCAAGCCGCGCACAAGTGCTTGCATCTTTCGGAGAGGCCTGCTACGCATGAACACGTACTATCGTGAGCAATATGAGCTCGAACACGCGAGCGCGCGGAAAATAGCCTCGAACCCTACGTCAGCCGATTCGCAGCGGCCGCTTTTGGAAACAAATTGGAAAGGGTGCCGCGCTTCCACTGGCTGTTGACACTCCCGCCTCCACATCTTTGCTTCGAAACGGTAACTTGTAGCATGTGAGTGGCCGCTAGCCGTGATATCAACTCACATCAACGCGCACAGCTATGCAGCTGCTGAGATATCGGCTGTGACGTAGCCTGCCGTGATGCACAGGCCATGCTCGTATTCAAATCTAGGCGGTGTTGGCTGAGCCTTCTTATACGCCTCTTTTATCATTTTTTTTTTTGTGTGCCAAATAGCGATAACGCAGAGCGCGGGTACCTGCGCCTAGTATTGATGTGCGTTCCAGTGCCTACACATGTCGCGAGTGCCTTTGCACAAGCGAGAAGTAGTCGTCCAGCTTTCATTGAAAGGTTACACGCAGCGCAACATTGCTAACTTGACAGACTGTAATGTGAGCACTGTCAACAGGATAGTCCAAGCATACCGAGATGAAGGGCGCATTAAAGATGCGCCACACAAAAGGCGACCCCGCGTCACATAGATGGACCAAGACCTACAAGTTGTTGCTGTAGCCAGTGAGAAGCCATTTTTCAGTGCGAAAGATGTGCGCCGTACTCTCGACCTGGCGAATGTAAGTGACAGCACAATACGGCGGAGGCTAAGGGAAGCCGCACTCCGAAGTCGCATCGCCGCTCAGAAGCCCCTTCTCACATGTGCCAACAAAACTGCTCGCCTGAAGTTCGCTGTCGATCACCGCAGTTGGAGGGTGGAGGATTGGAAATATGTCATCTTCTCCGACGAATCTACTTTCTCGAGTCGCTGGGACCAGCAGAAAAGAGTGTGGCGCATGGAAAACACACGCTTCTGTCCGCAGAACATCAACGAGGTGGCCGCAAGTGGACGCACATCGGTAAACGTTTGGGCAGCTATTTCGCGTGACGGCCTAAGTCCCCTTGTAAGAATCTCTGGGAAATTCACAAGTGCTGCATATTGCACGCTGTTGGAGGACGAGATGATCCCATATATACTGAATGGTCCACACCCGGATGGATGCTATCTATTCCAACAGGACTTGTCTCCCGTGCATACAGCAAAGGAAGTGGCACGTATTTTAGACGAATGAGGGGTAATGCGCCTTGAGTGGTGCGCAAAGGGTGCGGACATGAATATTATAGAACACGTTTGGGCACGTATGAAGGCTAACCTTTCTAGGCTCTCTTTGGACTTGGTGACAGCTGATGAACTGTGGGAAGCTATGCAAGAGGAGTGGAAACGTATTCAAGAAGACACAGCCTTCATCGAGGCTCTCTACAGGTCTCTGCCAGAAAGAATGGAAGCCGTGATTCAAGCAGGCGGAGCGATGACCCGTTATTAGCCCAGCAAACATATAAACAAATGGCAAGCTACCTGGTAAATTGTGTGCAATTAAATTTTGTTATTATTTGGCAGGCACCTAATAAAATTTTTAAACCAGCTACAGCGTGCATCTTTTTTTCGTCCACAAGACCAGAACACCGCGAATTGATTATAAAGAAACAATGGCTGCTTTTTCCTACGCTGGCGCAACGATATCAAGCTCGGATATCTGCGAGACGTTGTCCGCTTGCAAAAAAAGGGAGAGAGGGATGACTTGCGCCGAACCCTACGCAAAATGTGATAAAGTTCGGCTTGCTTTAGCTGCCTTATCATTGCTAGAGGCCGATCACACGTAATCAGCTACCGTTTCACAGCAACGCTAGCGAAGCGGGAGTGCCAACAGTTAGCGGAAGAGCGCCCCTCCTTTCCCCTCTGTTTTCGGCAGCGCCATCCACGTATGACGCTATCTAGGTTTTGAGGCTATTTTCCACGCGCTCCCGCGTTTGAGCTCATATTGCTCACGATAGTACCTGCCTTCTTCAGGCTCGCTGGAAAGGCTCTTTATCCTTAACAAAATCTGATGCGGGTCTCCGAACAAGTGCGACGTTCGAACGGACAGCGAATTATTAGCATTCGACGAAGCATCGTGATTCGGACACGCAGTCAAGAAACTTTAGCACAGCGCTAAGCGGAAGCGCGGCCGTGTGACCCTGGACGCCATCTTTGTTTATCTCAGCAATGTTGCCAGATGAACCACTTTTTCTGGAGTTGCGAATAGCATGCAATACCAACTCGCCCAAAACTCTTGTATTTGCGCATCTGAAGCGCCCTCTGCAGACTGCTCGTTGGAAGACCCATGGTGTGTTGCACTTGTAACTTACTAGAGTCAATGTCGCCGTGGACATATCGGGAATACGTTCGGTGCTCGCTCAACATATGTCTAGGAGCATTTCCAGATAATCTGCTGCTGTCGAGGTTCAAATTCGCGCAGCTCTACATTACTTTTAAAGGTGTTCGCTAATTCCGCCTCACAATCTTCCGACACTATTTTGAATCTTAAAACTCAAATGTAACGTAAATGTAACGACACGTTCCAATTTTCGAAATGTAACTGGAACGCATTCCTTTCTGAATAAAGGAACTTGTAAGGGGAACTCGTTACAAAATTTGGAAGGAACGAGGAACGATCTTTCGTTCCTGTTTTGGAGGAACGTGTACAACACTGTTTTCAACGTACGCTGCCGATAAGACTCCATAGGCGAAACAAATTTTGATAAAAGAAGTTTCACGGCGTTTTTCCCGGTTGCATGATTGGACGTTCTGGCCGGTAAGCTTTCCGTTGAACAGGCATTGGTTGTCGGTCCTTTTAAGTGTGTGCAGAAACGTGGGCGTTGTACAACACCGCCATCGCGGCGCTGCACGCGCGCGAGGCTGTTCCGTCACTGCACATGCAGCAACGGTGTGTATCCTGAGCGTCCTTTTCTCTTTATGCCCGACATTATTGCCCAACACACGACAAAAGCTGTGTTGGAGCTTGTGTCAAGTTCGCAGGCAGGAGGCACAGAAGACTCGGCCATCGCGCTTTCCGATAAAGCTCAAGCGCACGAATGAGCGCCAATCCAAACAAGGCAAAAAATTTTGAGGGCGAATGACGTCACCTGTCTAAAGAAATACCTGACGGGTATTTACGAAGCATTTTAATTCCCGCTTTGCCTACCAATATGGCATTTAATTAACGAGATGGAACGCTATAGGAAGCCGAGTGGGAAGAGAGAGGCGAAGATGGACACGGCCAGGCCACTTAGACAGATCGACCGCAGAGCAGGCACAAAACAGAATCGCCCGCAACAGGTGAACACGCCACCAACCAGTCTGGTGGCATGTTCCATGAGCAACGATAATAGCACGCGTGTGACGAACTTTGCTCGGCCTCGCCGAAATAGCTCGAAGAAGTATATATATTTTGGCCACATGAGATCGGGATGCAATGCCGGGCGCGAACAGATCGGGACGAAGCCAGCAAAGCGTCGCCTGCACCAACATGTGGTGGAGCACTTTTCAGGACATCGATCGAGTTCCGCGAAGCGAGCGCCGAAACGTCGTATTCATCTGGCCCAGCTTATTTCCAACCCGTTCGTTTGTGTGACTTGTTTGTTTTTTTCCCCTTTTGAACGAGCCTCCCCTCACATAATTAAGCTGGGCTCAGTTTGCTCGGCCGAAACGTCGCCTCCCAATGTTTCTGGTCACGTGTTGTTTATGGAGCCGCGGTGCATGCCGGGTATGACCCAATTCTGCTGTCGCGCTTTTTAGATTGCGCAAGGGGCGTTACCGCAAGACAGCTTTCTTGCGGCCTCTCTGCCACAAAGGTGGGGCGAAAGTGAGTTGGCGGCCAATGGCGCAAGCTCTCGCGTGCCGCCAACACGCCAATAAGAGGAGCCCGATGCTTAGCTAGGTGTTGCCGAGGCGCTCAAACGCTATACGAAAACACAAAAAGACGCGGATCCCGTTCCAAGAATTGCGCACGTCGCTTATAGGCACACACTCTCCTTTCTGGCACATCGCTGCCCCGACTGCGCTCGTTGCTGGTGGACTCGGAAATGCGCGCAAGGCACGGCGGACGATTCCTCATGCGAAGCGTCTTTGGGCTATCACTTCGGTGAGAACCCTTTTCCGAGCTGAAATACCAATGAATCCGCGGAGTCTGAAATATGCACCTAAATATAAAAAAGACGCCTCCAATTAAAAAAGAAGCTGCATCATTATAACTCATTAAACGGACTGGTGGGTTAGCGTGTCAAAGCCAGAGACGAAAAGCGGGACTGCCATGCAGCAGCACGTGTAGTGTTGTTCATGTGGAAGCAGCAGCGCGCACCAGGATTTCCGGGTTCACATTTATCACGAAGGGCGTTGCGCAATACGTCATTTCCTTGCTTGAGAACGTACGTCTTTAGAAAATGTTCGACTACGGGATTGTGATCGCTCGCAAAATCAGCGACGTCGTTGCCGTCTTCGAGGTTTCGCTGAGGCAGCTGGCGTCGCAGCCAGAGCGAACAATTTTCGAGACAATGCCTTGGGTTCTCTCCTTCGGCGGCCTGTGGTTTGGGTAGAGGACATTCTGTTCCTTCAGACGCGTTATTTTCTGAGGATACGAGCGATGCGGTTTCGCTGGCCGCCCCCTCCCTTGTGGCTGCTCCCACAGTCGAATGAGTGCCCTCGTTTGACTTTCGGAGAGCTCATCTGTGAGGCCAAGGAGAGCGCGTATTACTGATTACTTCAAAGAAAGAAAAGATGCTACATGACGGACACAATTCGCGTTCACTATAATATCGAGGATTTAAAAAAAAAATGGCCGCGTACCTGCGTGCTTCGGTGCAAATCTCGTCGAAAGACGATAACCTTCTGCCGGCCTTACTACTGCAGTGAGATGTGGACGCCATCTGGCAGCGCCGTCTGGAAACATGAGCTTGTGCAGAATCCCTGGGCAACTGCCAGGTGGCAGCATAAAATCCTCGACAGAGGCCTTTTTCGAGCATAGCGTCGCATTTTCGCGCAGCCTAACAAACACTAGAGTATCTATGAATTTTTTAGTAAAGGAACACACCACCCAATACTTACGTATTGATTTTACGCCTCAGATATGCGTCACATTCGCTTTTTGATCGACAATGTCCACAAGTATGAACCCAGCTACCTGTTCTAGATGGCTCGGCGTTAGGCAAGTGCTTAAACTTCGGCCGGGTGGCTAAATCGTGTGACAGACAGACAGACCAAAATTTCTGTGTTCAAGTATCCCAAGAAAGACTATCGTCTTTAAAAGAGCCAGGCCTGCAGCAGCGGTCCGCACCTTGCGAGGAGGCGCCATCAAGAGACAAGTCAGGCCGGGGGCTGTCGCGTGGCACAAAACTGCTCCACATAACAACGGGCCTCCGTCGCCGGTTAATAACAGCTTACGCTGTGAAAAAAAAAAGTGCCGAGAATGCTGGAAATAGCGAGTAAAGCCATTGAGTGCACATGTCAATGCTTGTTACTTCTATAAAATGCGCTTTATGACATCGAATTAAGAAAGATGCAAGGCAAAACGAACATCTTTATCGCGCCTCTAATGCCACAGTAAGTGTTTCCCTATGACAGTTCGATGAAATTTAGGTAGATAAGACCTGAAGCACGTTAGCAGCGTCCCAGTGAACCACGTATTATATGAATATAAGCAAGTCAGTGCATTGGATTTCTTCGTGCGCACCAGATAAGAAACTTAAAAGCGTTCAACACTATCAACTCTTGTTGTGGAACACTACGTAGACAGCTGCATGAGCGGCTATATGTAATATATTTTGATGTCACATGCATTTAGATTCAGCAGTTAGATATGGTAGATTCCGTTAGTACCCTTGGAGTATATTTTTCAAAGCACTTAACATGGAATGTACATATTGATAGCCTGCACTCAAAGATGTCATCTGCCATTGGTGTCCTTGCACGTATGCGATGTATTCTTCCTACTAAGGTGGAAGTTACGATATACAATGCGCTGGTATCATCTTTGTTACAGTATTGTAGCATAGTGTGGTGTACTACCGGAGTGACAAATTTGCGCAAGTTGTATTTACTACAGAAAAGAGCCATACGACATATTGCTGCTGTACACTATCTGTCATCTACAAAACTTCTTTTTCCAAAATATGAAATTCTTCCAGTATCATCTTTGTATAATTACAGGCTGATGTTGTGTTATAGGGAGTTTATTAAGCATGGTACCAATACCATAATTAATCTTGCTAAGCTAAATGTAAACCCGAGTGTTCGACTGACCAGGCACAAAGAAATGTGGACTGTACCCACCCCTAGAACTGTTTATGATGAACAATCATTGTCCTACAGGCTGCCGTCCCTACTAAACTTCTTAAAGCACGAAGATTTTGATCCTTCGTCTAATCAAAACTGTCACATTAAACGCTTCGCCCATCGTATTCATTTTTCGGAATAATATATATCTCGGAATTTTGGCCATTCTTATTATTGTTGCTTCTCATGTTCATGCCACTTCATGCCTATACATATAAATTATTCTCTCTATTTTCAGTGATTTGTATAATAATTTTTTGTATTACTTGACGCCATGTTAAACTTGTAAAGTGTATTCTGTATTTTGCATTCATGATTGTCCGCCATCCTGCTGCATTGCCAACTTGTAACGGGGTCGGGACCTCGTCAAGCTCTCGAGCTTTTAGTCCTGTACTCCTCCTGTTGAAAGGAAATAAATTGATTGATTGATTGATTGATTGTTATGAAGCTAACTCAGGCAACGCATTACCATTGTACACCATTCCCAACAATAACTTGTTTCGAATATTCTGACCTGTGATGGCAAGATGAAAGCATCTTTTTCGCCTAAAGATTTGAACGCCACAAAGCATGTGGTGAGCACTCTCTCCGTTTGTAAAGTTCATACAATGCATTTCATGAAACGAGCCATTACGACGTGAACCTTGAAGGTGTACGTCGCTGCAATGACATACGGAGGGCCCCCCCCCCGTCGGTGCGCCTCTCCGCCCATTAACGCAAGTGGTCAACAACGCGGCATGACATCGGACGAGCCGTGGCATACGTACAGCGCAGCGCCAAACACGGGGCTCCATGGAAGACGGGGGAACAACACAGCGAAATCCCGGACTTTCATTCCTCGCGCGCAGCAACATAGAGGTGGCAGTAAAGAAGAAAAAATTCTGATAAACCGGCCGGCACTGAAGCTGACCGATTGCGTGACAGCCAATTCGCGATTCCTCGAGAAGACGGGGAGAAGTTCGTACGGTTTTTGAAATGACGTCAGCTCAGCTTGTACTCTGTTACTGCTCCAAACTAGAAGAGGAGCTCAGGGGAACGTGGAGGCTTCAATCGATGAATTTGGAGAACAGGGAATGTCGCTGCAGCCACTCCAACGGCGACGTTCCTTGTTCTCCATCATTTTTAGCGATCTATATTCATCGATCCGGGTGATGCATGAAAATCTAATTAGATAATATAAGCTTTGACAATAAATGAACATGCACCGTGCCACAGTTTTTGCTGCACAAAACGGCCGTTGAGCTCACTGCCGAGGTGGTGTCCTGCTTGCGACAATTCAAATGGGACGGCAACGCAAGGAATTTCGGCGGAAGTTTTCTGCGAAAGAAATTCGTTTACTCACGCCGCAAAAACGGTGCTAGGCTCCAACGCAGGTAGAAAATCTCAGTTCGAACTTAGCATTTTCCTTTAGTTAGGAACAAATCATATCCGCAGGGAGGACCAAGATAGATTCAATGCAATTTCGATGACACAGCGAAGGCCACCGCTGCTTATACGTGTGCGATTCACCGATCACCCACGAACCGTCAGTGACGTTAATGCCGAAGGGTATACCGAAGTTGCACGTGTAACTGTCGATTACGAGATACCCTGAAAATGTGTAACTAGAGATCTAACCGGTTTCAACTGCCATCAACTGGTTCCATTGGGAAACGAACTGGTCTCAATTACTCACCAACAGGTCCAATTCGTGGAAGCAAATGGTTCCAGTTAGGCCAACGGAGAACTTACTGGAACCGAGACCACTAGGACTGGAAGTAACGGCGGAGATACTCTTCGGCGGTGACACTGCCACACTGCTCGCGGTGAACCGCGGCGGCAGCCTCGGAAAATCCCGCCTCCTTCGGGCGAACGAGCGCGAGAGGCAAGCGAGCCACCGCATGGGTACGAAACGAGCCTCCGGGCGACTCCGCGATGGAGCGCGTACGTCACGGGCGGGGACGCTCTGATTGGTCCCCTTCCCGGCGGCGCGCAGCGCGCAGCGAAAAATCGTGCACGGACCGATCGCTCTCGCGGCACGAAAATCCTGACGCGCGGCAGCCTCGGAAGCTCGCTTGTTCCGCCGGCGGCGCGCCGCGCGCGTTTTTCCGCCAGTGTGCACGCGCCTTTAACCGGCAGCGAGCAGGCCAAGCAAACCGAGATCGGAGGCCGGCGGTAGTGACGTGGCCTGCGTCAATTCGCGTGACACGCAGGCCTGGAAACTTGTCTAGGAGGCGCTGGCTGAACCACGTGCACTAGTGCGGCACAGATATCGAGACCCGTTTTTGGAACACAAGATACGAGCAAAGCAATTCCCCTAGTCATGCTCCTGTTCGTTTGAATCAAGCTGATATGGGAGTTGGTTACTTAGCGGAAACACTTTTCACACCGGACTTAGAAGGGACACGGACGAGCGCTAACTCAAGAACGTTTTATTTCTGAGAGCGTATAATAGCAGTCATGGTGGTGAATAGGCCGAAGGCGTGAAAACAGATGAGTAGTAGACCCTCGGCAAGCTTTTTAGGGGCGAAGCTCCTTAAAGGGCCCATGACACCAAAATTTCAAACCCGATATGTTTGTGTTGTTTGGTTGTCGAACATCTGAAGGCACTTGTGGCCAACTATTAACGGCGAACGTTGTCGTTAAGATATTTTAATATGTATTTAAAGTGACCAGAAATGCTCATCTGGGTTTTCGGCACCTCGCGACATCGTCACTAGTATGACGTAGTTTGTGGGCCATCTGTGACGTTTCACTTTTGTAAGTTGATATCGTGACGTCACAGAGAGACACGGGCGTGCCGCGCTATGGCCTCCGAGCGTGGCCTCCAAGATCGGCTCTCGCGGCCGATCGCGGAGGCCACGCCAAAAGCCGTATTTTTCTGCTTCCTCTCCGTGTTGGTCCCACAAGCGTACATTGTACACACGCTATGATGCAAAGCGAGTGTGGCGAGCTGGTCTGGCGCTCGCGCTCTCCGCAACGTCACCGAATCTTGAGCTCAAGTGATCAGTGCATGGGCTCACTTCCGACAGCCGCCGCGCTTGCCCCGCGGAGCTAGTTTCTTGCAGTTTTTGGCGCGCGTTTCGAAGCTTCATTAAAACTGAACAAAATTAACGATGCTGTGACTAATTAGACTTCACGCTGGAGAATTTGCCACTCCATGCCGTGATTACAAGACACTGTTCTACTCATTAGAACATAAAAGTATCCAACAAAAAAATAGCTGTCATGGGCCCTTTAAGGCGTGGGTCGTGCGTCCCCGATGTATGTAGTAGTAGCGGCGCGTGCCTCCCTGCCGGGAGGCACGCGCCGTGCGAAGCGGCGAGGTAGCCAGAATACGCCAGGAACCAGAAGCACGCACCGAGCGAGCCAAGCGTTAGCAATGCGACTGGCGATAGCGGTGCTTCTTCTTCACAGTGGCCCCCCGTGCGAAAAGAGCCATCTTGGCGACCTACGAGTCGGGCGGCAGAGGGTCGTGATAGGGCTTCAGGCGTGAGACGTGGACAATGTCACGTCCACGCCGGCGCATGTCATTAGGCGGTGACAGTGGTTCGATCAAAAAGTTCACCGGGGACGTTTGCTCCAAAAGGCGATAAGGACCTTCGTACTTCGGCACGAGTTTGGAGGATAGTCCAGGCGTTTGAAGGGGCACAGACAACCATACAAGACAGCCTGGGATGTAGGGGGTGTTTTGAGGCATGCCAGGGTGGTTTGCTTTCTGTCGCTGCTGTTCTTGTGCCGTAAAGGTGCGCGCGAGCTGGCGGCATTCTTCGGCTTGCCGGGTGACTTCAGATAGAGGTGTTGTATCGGCGCGGCCGTCAGGAACGCCGACGCCGGCAGGCACAAAGGACCGGCGCGCAGGAGCGGCCGGTCCACGAAGTAATCGACACCAGCACCCGAGTGGAAAAGCCGTTTATTCAAGGGGGAGCGGGATTAAATAGTACTACACAACACCCCCTGGGAGGAAAATAACACAAACTGAAAACGAAACCAACATCACACTATTTCCCCCTTGTTTGAGAAAAAAAAGACATGACTGTACATCCTTATACAGTATTATCACTGCAAGGCACTCCAGGGAATGTAATACAATGCACTTCAGGGAGTGAGTAACAGTACGTCCCATGCAGAAGACAGGAACTACAATGTTCACAGAAGAGGTATCAACTGTACCTAGCAAACACAAGACCAAAGACGGAAAAATGCAATACATGTACTTCAACACAAGATGTACATCTGAGCATTGTATACATTTCGCAAGACACAAGAGTACATTATATTGTACTAAGTACAAGGAAGCATCACAGGACGAAGTCCTTAAACCCCGTGGGCCTTTTTCGCCGTCGTCGGGACCGACGAGGCATAGGTTGAGCGGATAATGCAGGGGAGCCTTCCGGCTCAGTTAAGCGCTGTTCAGGAACGTCTGACAGCGTAGCCGAATGAAAAGAGTCTGACGACTCACTTAAGCGTCCCTCAGCGTGGGCCGGAGACGGGGAACTAGTGCGCGATGCATGCGAGCCCATCAGCTCTGAAACGTGTCCGTTATTGTTTTCAGACGAAACCGCATTTGGACCGGGCACGTCAGTCAAGTGTTCGTATGGTGCCTGTATAGAGCCCTGTGGCTCTGAAATGCGCTTTGGGCAAGGAACAACCTCAGAATGGCTGGGCACCGCAGCCGGACATTGAACAGGTGCCGCTAAGGAGCCCGGTGGCTCAAGTACGCGCGAAGTGCAAGGAGAATCACTGTGGCTGGGCACCACAGCCGGACAAAGAACAGGTTCCGCTAAGGAGCCCGGTGGCTCAAGTACACGCGAAGTGCAAGGAGAATCACTGTGGCTGGGCACCACAGTCCGGACAATGAACAGGTCCCGCTAAGGAGCCCGGTGGCTCAAGTACACGCGAAGTGCAAGGAGAATCACTGTGGCTGGGCACCACAGCCGGACAAAGAACAGGTCCCGCTAAGGAGCCGATTCCTCTACTTATTGCGCGCCTGGAAGACGACGAAGCGTCTTCTTGCGAGAACGCTTGTCTCTCTGCGCTCTGAATATTTTGGCGAAACCTTCGCTTTTTCGTGGTGCCTCGGCCTCCTGTCCTGCGGCCATGGACGAGGAACATGCCGGAGGCCCGTCTGGCCAGAAGTCATCGTGTACGTCAGTCACAAGGAAGCGAGTTGGCTCCTCTAGCGACACCGATGACACAGAGCTGTACTCCATGTCGGAAGATGACACATCCGACGATAGTTTCATACCCGTCCAGAGCAAGAGGGCGAAAAGAAAGGTTGTCAACGCGTCACCGTCAACTCCTGCGAGTACAGCGACGATGAAGTCAAGGCCGGCGCGCTGGCCACACGTCATAATCTTCTCGCCGGAAGACCCCTCAAGCAACCTCCGACTGCTGAACAGGCAAGCCCTATCCATTTTTTTGGAATGTGCTGTGCCTGATCAGATTAAAGACGTCAGACTAAATCCAAGGAAAAATATCCTCGCAATCGACGTGAACAACGTGGGTGCGCTAGGAAAACTCAAGAAAATCACGAAGCTAGGCGGCATCAAAATGCGCTCCTTTATCCCGATGGATGATACATCCGTAGCCGGTGTGATCTATGATATAGACGTTGCCATTACCAGCACGGACTTACCTACCCTTATCAAACCGGCACGTGAGGGTATTGTCATTACGCAAGTGCGTCGCCTTGGGAATTCGCGCTGCGTAAAAATCATCTTCAAAGGGGATTGTCTACCATCCCACGTTAAAGTCGGACATTTCAGACATCCAGTTCGACCTTTCATCCAGAAGCCGCTTCAATGTCATCAATGCTTCAGGCTAGGACACGTCAAGGGCGTGTGCCCAAACTCATTACTGTGTCCGCGTTGCGCTGAACCTCATGCCGAAGAGAATTGCCGCGCCACCGCTCTGAAGTGCGCCAACTGCAGTGGCCCTCACGCCGCTTCGTCAAAAGACTGTCCGCGTATCAAGAAAGAGCACGCGGTTCTCAAGCAGATGGCCAGGGACAACTCAACCCACAGGGAGGCCGCCGAAACAGTAAGGCGCCGCCGTCGCCGTCGGCGTCGTCGTACGTCCTCACACGAGGAGCGTGATCGAAGTGAGGGCGCCCACTCTACTACGGCACCACTCAGCCAACACGCAAAAGCGCTTCAAGGAAACATCCCTTCAAAGAAACCAACGGCTTCTCCGGAGGAATGGCCTGAGCTTCCTAGCCGTTCCCTTTCCAAGGAACCTCAGAAGATCACGGCCCCTCAGGAGCGTTCACCCGCCGTGGATGACATGACTAGAGCGGATCGCCAGGTAATTTCGATGCTGCGTTCCCTTATGGACGCCATTCGAGTTATCTTGGTGGACATGGGGACATCGCCTGCTCGTAGCGCTCTTCAGGTGCTGGAAGCCTTGACCCCTGTGCTTGAATCCCTCAAGTAGACACATGGCTACGGTTACTCCATCCTTCCGAAAAGAAGTCAAGGCAGCGTCCATCATCCAATGGAACGCCAGAAGTCTAAACCCACGCCTTTCGGACTTTCGTCAGTTTGTATACACTCATATGTTTCCACTCATCGTCATTTGTGAGCCTAACTTAACGAAACCAGCCAGACTTTCGGGGTATGAATCGGTCATGTCCTCAACCAATGGTGCTAGCAGCAAAGTCATCGTTTTTATTCGTCGTGAACTCACCTACTTTCTGCATCCAGTTGCGCCTCATGATGACAATCAATATGTGTGCCTAACGGTCAAAAAGAAAAAGCTCATGTTTACTCTTATAGGCGTATATGTTTCGCCTTCGAGTAATTTTGATTCAAGATTGGCGGATATCTTGAACTTGTGCGCTGCTCCATGGGTAATCATAGGAGATTTCAATGCACATCATCCAGCATGGGGAAGTACAAAGACAAACGCAAGAGGACGACAGTTGGCGAGCTTCGCCTACCACCGTGGTCTTACCCTCTTGAACGACGGCAGCCCCACCTTTTTTCGAGGCGTGACATACGGAAGCTGCCTTGACCTTGCTTTCGTCTCGAGCTCTTCCGCCAGACGCGTTAAGTGGTATCCGGATGTCGAGACAAGTGGAAGCGATCACATTCCAACCTACATCAACATCAAAGGGTTCTCTGGAGCATATCCACAAAAGACCACTCGAACGATTGACTGGACCACCTTCAAATCTACTATGGAAGATGCTTGTACTGAGGGCTTACGCTTCGGGCTAGAAAAAACAATGCAGACCACAATGGAAAACGCCAAGCGCACGATCACGGTTTCGTCCAGGCGAAACGATTTTGACATAGAATTGGAAAGACTTAGAGCACTTCGCCGGCGTGCAGAACGTCGATATCGGCGTACAAAGTCCATTCACGACCTGAGAACAGCCAGACGATTGCAAAAGAAGATCCAGCGTCGCATGGACAGATTAGCGTCTGAACGTTGGACGACGTTTTGCCAGACTTTAGACCCCCGCAAGCCACATCTGGAAAACGGTGCAAGGTCTTCGTTGCCTTCCTGAACAGCGTTTTCCTTTCAAGGCGCTGGCGCTCTTCCAAGGACGGCATGACATCGCACTCGGAGAGGACTTCTGTGCGAGGATCGCAGACCAAGTGGTCTGTCCAGGCTACCCAACACGAATTTACGTCCCCCACCCTCGTGACAGTCGCATGGACCTGCCTTTCACAATGGAGGAGCTCGAAGCGGCTCTCGCTCTCTGCAGGCGCTCTTCTTCTCCGGGGCCAGATGGTATATCCTACCGAGCCTTATGCAATCTCGGAGAAGCCACAAGGGGAGAATTGTTGAGCCTCTACAACACGTCTTGGCAAAAGGGCAATGTTCCTGATGAATGGAAGACAAGCCGTTTGGTTCCCCTACTGAAGCAGGGCAAATCTCCACTTGATCTTGCCTCGTACCGCCCAATAGCGCTGGCTAGCTGTGTCGGAAAGCTAATGGAACGAATGATCCTTGGCCGCCTGGAGTGGTACCTTGAACACTACAAGATTTATCCGAGCTCCATGGCTGGTTTCCGACGTGACCGCTCTTCCATCGATAATGTAGTGGACCTCGTTTCGTACGTTCAGCACGAAAAGTCCAGCAAGCGATTGTCCGCTGCATTGTTTTTGGATGTGAAAGGCGCATACGACAACGTATTACATGAGGCCATACTCGATGCTCTTGAGACAGTTGGCCTTGGTGGTCGATTATTTCTGTGGGTTGGAAGTTACCTGGCTGCAAGGTCATTCTCTGTGTTGACCGACGATGGCCCGACTACGCGACGCTTTACTAGCAGGGGCGTTCCTCAAGGCGGAGTTCTCAGTCCGACGCTATTCAACCTCGCGCTTATTGGGCTCGCTGAATACCTGCCAACTACTATCAAATTTCGATATACGCAGACGACATCTGCGTCTGGACTTCGGCAGTCACGCGTCCTCAAATACGTGCGCGGCTTCAAAGAGCAGCAACGTTAACATCGAGCTACTTGTGCAAACAAGGTCTGAACATATCATCAGAAAAATGCACACTTGTGGCATTCACTCGCAAACTAATGACGCCTTACGTCATATCAATCAATGGGCGGACTATTCCCTATCTCAGAACCCACTGGTTTCTGGGGATCATCATTGACAGAGATCTCTGCTGGAGCCCCCATGTGTCGCACATGAAAAAACGCCTCACCGCAATTTCCCAAATCTTCAAATCCTTGGCTGCAAAAACTTGGGGCATGTCGACAGGAGCCATGGTGGAACTATACAGAGCACTTTTCCTCGGTTTCTTGAGATATAGCCTGCCAGTACTTTCCAACACTTGTAAGACAAATCTTCGCACTCTTCAGGCCACACAAGCTCAGGCACTGAGAACTTGCCTTGGTTTGCCGAGGAGTACATTATCAGAGGCAACTATAGCGATTGCTCGGGACCAACCAATACAAACGCACGTTGCGGTGGAAGTATTGAGAACCCACATCAGGCATTTCGCCCGTGCCTGCTGTCACCACCTCGCAACATTACCGTCAGACAAGCGGAACGCGTCATTCGGCAAAATGGTCTCCAGGTACTCTGCCAAACTTCCGGTAGGCTTCACCGCCGCCGCCAAACCATTGATTCCCCCTTGGTGTCTCATTCAACCTACAGTACACCTTGGTGTGCCAGGAATCAGAAAAAAAAGCTGAGCTGTCATCAGTTGCTCTGCAACAATTATCCCTACTTCTTCTACACGAGAGGTATGCCGACAAAGTGCATATTTATACGGATGGGTCTTCGAACCTCCAGTGTTCGTCCGGAGCGGTGGTTGTACCAGCGAAAGCTTCCACCATCAGTTTTAAGACCGACCACCCGACGACATCGACAGCTGCGGAACTTGCTGCTCTGCGTGCTGCCCTTTGTGTAGTAAATGAGGAACCACCCCGACAATGGTCAATCTTTAGCGACTCAAAGGCGGCCTTACAGTCCTTGCTGGCAGCCCTGCGGCGCGGACCATACGAGCAACTGGTGTTGGAGATCAGATCTCTTCTCCATGCATCACATGAGAAGGGACACCACGTGACGTTTCAGTGGCTCCCCAGTCACTGCGGCGTCATTGGAAATGAATATGCTGACAAGGCCGCCAAGTCCGCACTTGAAGGCACAAAAGTTGAGCCCATACCTCTCTCAAGGTCCGACGCTGCCAGGCAACTTCAAGCGATTGCACAGGAGATTACGCTCTCGGTGTGGAGTGCCTCAAGCAGCCAAACAACTCAGAACAGTCGACAACACCACCTTCCGTCTTTGCGACATTTTCGATTGCCACCAAAACTCCGCCGAGCAGAGGCCACCCTGCTTTATCGTTTGTGGTTAAGAGTGGCTTTTACGAACTCTTATTCTTTTATGATCGGAATGGCCGACAGCCCTCTTTGTGACACCTGTCGACGTGAAGAGACGCTTCAACACATCATATGCGACTGTCCTCGCTATGACATACAGAGGCAAACATTGGCGTCCACTCTTGCTCCCCTTGGCCTGCGACGGATGTCGGTTGATGCCATTCTGCAGTGTCGGCCACACAAGACATTGCAACTGAAGGTGACAAAGGTGCTGCTGCACTTTTTAAAGACGACGGACTTGCATAAACGACTTTAACAGCGATGTGTGATGTCACGTACCATGCAGGTGCCACTGACTCTGACAATGTGCTATATGTGCACCCTCTCTCTCTCTCTTCCTCTTTCCTTTCACCTTTCAATCTCCCCCGTCCCCTTCCCCTCGTGCAGGGTAGCATACCGGTTGTCCTACACTGGTTAACCTCCCTGCCTTTCCCTCTCTATATTTTTTCCTTCCTTCCCGCTAAGGAGCCCGGTGGCTCAAGTACACGCGAAGTGCAAGGAGAATCACCGTGGCTGGGCACCACAGCCGGACAATGAACAGGTCCCGCTAAGGAGCCCGGTGGCTCAAGTACACGCGAAGTGCAAGGAGAATCACTGTGGCTGGGCACCACAGCCGGACAATGAACAGGTCCCGCTAAGGAGCCCGGTGGCTCAAGTACGCGCGAAGTGCAAGGAGAATCACTGTGGCTGGGCACCACAGCCGGACAAAGAACAGGTCCCGCTAAGGAGCCCGGTGGCTCAAGTACACGCGAAGTGCAAGGAGAATCATTGTGGCTGGGCACCACAGCCGGACAATGAACAGGTCCCGCTAAGGAGCCCGGTGGCTCAAGTACACGCGAAGTGCAAGGAGAATCACTGTGGCTGGGCACTGCAGCCGGACATTGAACAGGTGCCGCTAAGGAGCCCGGTGGCTCAAGTACGCGCGAAGTGCAAGGAGAATCACTGTGGCTGAGCACCACAGCCGGACAAAGAACAGGTCCCGCTAAGGAGCCCGGTGGCTCAAGTACACGCGAAGTGCAAGGAGAATCACTGTGGCTGGGCACCACAGCCGGACAATGAACAGGTGCCTGAAAGCCATCTCCACCAGGGGAGGATGGCGGAGCTGCATGAATAGGAATAGCTACTCGCCGAGGAATTTCATAACTCAAAGAAGGAGTTTGACGAGCAGGACGCTGCGAATGGGGCTGAAAGGGTACTCGAGGAGTTAATCGCGAAGGGGAATCCTTTTCAGAATGCACAACTGCAAGTTCAGAATTCTGTCTATGAAAGACACGAGTTCGCACTGCATAGCGATTGAATGAACGTTGAGATGAGGGCAACTGAAAATTAGTAATGTCAACGGCTGAGCGAGGTTGACGCTGCTGAAGAACTGCCGGAGACATGCCGGTTGCTGTTTGCGAAGTAAATTTGTAAGTTGCTAAGTATTCTGTAACTGCAGTTTGCAATGGACGTCCTTGAAGTTGTGCTAACTGAATGTGCTCTCTAAGCACTCGATTAAACCTTCCGATTTCCCCATTGGCCTGAGGAGAATAATTGGAGCACAAGTGGTTAATGCCTCGTTCCGAAAGAAAGGTTTCAAACTGAAGGGACTTGAACTGAGGACCATTGTCAGTGACTATAAAGGTAGGAAACCCTTCTCGGCTGGAAATGGAAGTTAAAAATGTCACGACAGCATCAGAAGTAACTTCACGGACAAAGCAAACTTCATGCCATTTTGAATAGTAATCTATCAACGTGATAGCAAACCTACAGTCAGATGGAACTTGAAACATTGGACCAATAATGTTCATACCTAGCGTCTCCCATGGTGCATTCGGAAGTGGAATAGGTTGCAATGGCGCAAAAGCAGGTCTTGCAGACTTGGCATTCACTTGCAGTACTCGAACTGTATTCGCTACCGTCGAGGATCCAGGAGTTGAAGAAGCTGGCGGATCCCCAGACGATCGGCAGACGTTAGCGAAGTGGCCGCGCTACCCGCGCCGCGCACAAGTGCGGCTCCGAGCGGGGCAGGCGCCGGAGTTGGCCCAGTGCTGCGGCGAGCCGCAGCGGAAGCAAGCACCCACACGAGCCGACGATGTCGCAGGCGAGGAGGCAGCAGGCCCAGCAGCAGGAAAGGAGGCAGGACGGAAGGGGGAGGAGGCGCCCCCAGCAGGAAGAATGCCGGCGCCATCTTGCCACGAACCGCCATCTTGCCGCGAACCGCGGGGAGGAAGGCCGCCATCTTGGTCATCGTTCTGGGCAGGCCGACGCGCGGGAACGCAATCATGGACACGACGTGAAGAAACGGAGTCTACGTGAGCTCTGGACAACTGTTCCAATGCGCGGTCGACGCGCTCCTCTTCGCGTGCAACGCTGAGTGCTTTCTGTACTGTAAAATCATTCCCCATCTTGAAAAATACATGTTGTAGGTGCGGGGAGGAAATGCCCGTAACTATCTGGTCGAATGCGAGAAACTCGCCCGCCGCTCCGAATTCGCATAACTTGACTTGCCTCTGCACTTGTACTGAATTCGACGGCGGTTTCATCGGGCCGCTGGCGTAAGAACTTGAATTGCGTGCGGACGCACGCCGGGTGCTGGCTCGGGTTAAAGACTCTCTCCAACAGGTCGAGGGTAGCATTGTAGGCGTCATCAGGGGTTTCCCGGTCCGCTCCGGGTTGCTGCTCCTCGTCGACCGCTCGCAAGAAACGGTTGAGGCCCTCGTAGCCCAGCGCGTTCAGTAGGAGCGCCTTCTTGTGCTCCGGCGTGGCGTCCCTGGCAGCGGCGTCGATGTAAACCTGTAATACGGGACGCCACTGTCGCCATGGAATAGGCGGCACACCGGGGCACTGAAGAAAAGGAGGCGGAGGGATCGCAGCGTTCATCTTCAAAGGCAGAGGAGCCGGCCGAAGAGAACCGAGGAGAGACGCGAGGCAGGCCTCGTGGAAAGCAGAAAGTTCAGAATGGGGACTTGAGACTTCAAAACTTGCACACGCCGTGCTCCGGAATGTCAGTTGCAGCAGAATGGGCACGGCGGTGCCCCCGTGGTCCGTAGATCCTCGTCGCCAAAATGTATCGGCGCGGCCGTCAGGAACGCTGACGCCGGCAGGCACAAAGGACCGGCGCGCAGGAGCGGCCGGCCCACCAAGTAATCGACACCAGCACCCGAGTGGAAAAGCCGTTTATTCAAGGGGGAGCGGGATTAAATAGTACTACACAACACCCCCTGGGAGGAAAAGAACACAAACTGAAAACGAAACCAACATCACAAGAGGTGGGCACTCGGATGCGTCAGGACGGTACGGCAGGAGGGTGTCGATGGTATGTGAAGGATCTCGTCCGTACAGGAGGAAGAAAGGCGAAAATCCCGTAGTGGCTTGTGTCGCGGTGTTATACGCGAACGTGACGAAGGGAAGGATGCGGTCCCAGTTGCCATGATCCGATGCCACGTACATTGCGAGCATGTCGCCGAGAGTGCGGTTAAATCGCTCAGTGAGCCCGTTAGTCTGGGGGTGGTATGCTGTGCTTGTCCGATGAACGATATGGCATTCCGCAAGCAAAGCTTCGACAACTTCGGAGAGGAATGCACGACCTCTGTCACTAAGTAGTTCTCGAGGTGCGCCATGGCGGAGGACGGAGTTATGTAGGACGAAAGAAGCCACGTCCCTCGCTGTCGCGCTGGGTAAAGGAGCAGTTTCCGCGTATCGTGTCAAATGGTCGACAGCAACTATTATCCACCGGTTTCCGTCTGGCGTCATGGGAAGCGGGCCGTACAGGTCAATGCCGACGCGATCGAAGGGTTTATCAGGGCACGGGAGCGGCTGCAGGACACCAGACGCGCGGAAAGGTGGCAGTTTCCGACGTTGGCAGTCGAGACAGGACCGAACAAACTTTTGGACAAAAGTGTACATGCCGCGCCAGTAGTACCTGTGACGAATGCGTTCATATGTTTTAAATACCCCGGCATGGCCACACTGGGGATCGTCGTGGAAGGAGGCACATACTTGCGACCTTAAGGTATGGGGAATCACCAGAAGCCATCGACGTCCGTTAGGAGCGTAGTTGCGTCGGTGGAGCAGCTGGTCCCGAACGACGAAATGAACTGCTTGACGTCGCAAGGATCGTGATACAGGGATTGTCGATGAGCCAGAGAGGTAGTCTAAAAGAGAAGCGATCCACGGGTCACGGCGTTGTTCGGTGGCGACGGAGTCCATGTCCAGAGATGAGATTGAGTGTGCACAAATAACTCCGCAGGCTGAGGCTGAAGGTAGTGGTGAGCGGGAAAGGGCGTCAGCGTCAGAGTGTTTGCGTCCGCTACGGTATACGACGCGAATATCGTATTCCTGGATGCGCAGTGCCGTGTGTAAATAATAGCGAAGTGGCTTGTTCTGCAACTCCTTCGCAGTTAATGCTGGATTCACACGACGGACCAAATCGCGATTCGATCCCGGGGATCGCGTGCTACGTCACTATACGTCACGCGTTCCTGCGCTCCTCCTTCGGTCCGCGGGGAGCGATTCGTGAAACGGCGGAGACCCAAATCGCAGTTGGGATCACTTGGGATTTTTGGCGAAAGAAACAAAACTCCTGGCGGCGAAACGCTTTCGGCTGGCAACCACCGTTCTTTCCAATCCAATCCATGTCGCTTTTGCTGTGAAGAGCGCGCAATACGAAGGCGACGCTACTTGAGTAGGGCCGATCCGTCCCCGCCGTCTCCTCTGTAGTGTGAATGCGAGCCGCGGAGAAATCCCGAACACGTCACATGTCACGTCACTGATCCGTCCGCGATCACGTCCGTCGTGTGAATCCAGCTTAAACGGTGCGTCGCATCTCACAGAAACAAGCACACATGACCGAGGCGGAACGACCACGTCGTTGTCGATTACCCGAAAGGAGGTGCGTTTTGGCGATAAGCGGTCAGTTAAATCAGGGCTCTTCTGAAACGTGACCAAGCGGTCAGAAATGCTGATTATGGCTCCATATTCCCTCATAAAACCCATGCCAATGATTAAACCTCTGCAGCACGTTGAGAGAATCACGAAGGTTGCCACGAAGGAAGAATCGCCTATGTTGACCCTCGCGGTACACCTTCCGGCAGGCACGAGCAATTGACCACCTGCCGTCCTGATATGAGGTCCTGTCCACGGCGTTTTAACTTTCTTAAGTTTGTCGGCTAGTCCTTGACTCATTATCGAATAATCGGCTCCAGTGTCGACTAAGGCGGTCACTTGCTGTCCGTCAACGGAAACAATAAGGTCTGCGCTCACAATGTCGTCGGTATCAGGGTTTTTCGGCTTCACGGCTTTCGGCAGCGGGTTCATAGGGGGCTTTTCGTCGTCTTGTTCCCGGCTTGCAACCTTACCCCGAGAGGTCGCCGCCGTTAGTTTCCCCGGCGTGGGCTGGGCGACCTTCTTCCTCGGAGGTCGGCGGAAGTACGTCCATTCGGCGGTGTGGGTTGGGCGGGAGACGGAGAGCGTGACCGTCGATCAAACTCGGGCGGGTGGTACGGCGGAGAGTCATTCTGAGTGCGCGTTACAGCAGGTTTTGAAAACTCGGCGTCATCGCGGCGTGGCATGTAATCGTCACTGGTACGTCAGCTGTCATACCATGACCGAAGAGGGCGAAATGGTGTTTCTCGATACCAACAGTAGCGAGAAATATGGCCGGCCCCCCCCCACAGGCCGGCCCCCCCACATACAATGTGGCCTAAGATGGTCAGCTCACGCGCGGCAAAGCGGCACTTCTTGAGGTTGCGCTGCAAGCCAGCGTTTGTTAGCCATGTCAAAACATGTTTAAGACGAAGCAGGTGGGTCGAAAAATCAGACGAGAAAACCACGACGTCGTCTAGATAGCACAGACACATAGACCACTTGAGACCACGCAGCGTGTTGTCCATGAGTCGTTCAAACGTGAAGTCGTTTAACGTGAAGCCCAAAGGGCATCACGTTAAACTCATATAAGCCAGCAGGCGTGGTGAATGCCGTTTTGGGACGATCGGCCTCAGCCATCGGTACCTGCCAGTACCCCGAACGCAAGTCTAGCGACGAGAAGAATTCTGCTGCCTGGAGGCTGTCAAGGGCGTCATCGATTCGCGGCAAGGGATAGACGTCTTTGCGCGTTACCTTATTTAAACGACGGTAGTCGACGCAAAACCAAATAGACCCATCCTTCTTGCGGACGAGAACGACAGGAGATGCCCAGGGACTGTGCGACGGCTTAATGATGCCACGACGGAGCATGTCTTCGACTTGGTCGTTGATGACACGACGCTCTTCTGCAGACACGCGGTATGGTCGCTGACGCAGCGGCTGATGCGAACCGGTGTCGATGTAGTGATTTCCGACGTGCTGTATTTCCGACGTGCGACCCAGGTGAGCTTGGGAAACGTCCAATGAAGATCGAAATTGATGCAGGAGATGAAGGAGGTCTGCACGTTCGGCAGGGGTGAGGGTATCAGCGATGGCACTCGAGAACATATCGCTGGACGTCTCTTCAAGCGCCGAAATCGCAGATGGTTGGCCGGAGTCGACAGTAGAATAGTCGTCCGGCACGTCGATCAAAAACGAAGTGTCGAGGTGCTCTACGAAGCCGAGACACTCACCGACAAGCAAGGTGATAGGCGCGCGGAGTGGATTGTAGAGGAATATGTTGCTGCAGCTGGCGACGATGTCAAGCGTTGCGAACGGTACTGGTACAGCTTTACGACTCATGAAGATTTCAGACGGCGTGAAAAACACCGTTGCATCAGCGAGGCCAGTGCAGGATACGGGAACCAAGGCGAAGGTGCCAGGCGGAATATCAGTGTCCTCGCGCACGACCAGCTTAGGAGGCCGATCGAAATCTTCGTGCAATGGTGTATCACACATGGGAGAAAACTGAACTTGAGCACGTGCGCAGTCGTTTACGGCATGATGGAGGGATAATAAGTCCCACCCGAGTATGATGTCGTGCGAGCAAGCGGTAAGAACACTCAACGATATATACAATGCCCTGAATAAGTACACGAACAGTACAAAGTGCTTGCGGTGTGACGTGCTGCGCGCTGGCCGTGCGAAGCGACAGTCTATTAAGCGGCGTGGTTACTTTGCGCAGTAAACGACAGAGTTTGGCGGCTATCACAGAAACCGCTGCGCCGGTATCCACAAGCGCGAATGTCTGAGCACCTTCTACAGAAATTTCGACCACGTTAGCGGGAGAGGGGCGAGGGCTTGGACAGTTCCAATGCGGCGCAGTTCTTGCCTCTTGAACTGCGGCGCTTAGTTTTCCTGATCAGAAGGAGCTGATCGACGTCGCATTGGAGACAGCGAGCGTCGGCGAGGGGATGGCGAGCGGTTCGACGGAAAGTCTGGGACGTCGGAGCGCGCGTACGACTGAGAGGAGGGAGTGACGTACTGGCGAAGCGGCTGGTTGGCGTACTGGAACGGACGAGAAGCATCGGTGAATGCTTGCGGCCGACGTCGGCAAAAGCGGCGACGTGTCCGGGAGTGCAGCCAGAATAACAGATTGGACGATTGTCCGACGTCCTCCAAGGATTAGGTCGCGGTGCGACCCAAGATGGAGGACGAACTTCCGGTGGCGCAGTTTGGTACTGGGTCGAGAAACGTGGCCTGCGCACTGCCTGTGCATACGTGTGAGGCGCTGCCAGCACCAGCTGTGCATAGGTGAGAGGCGCAGCGACAGGCTGCACTGCCTGCGCATAGGTTAGATTCGCGGCAGCTTGCGACTGGTGGTTCGCTGGAGGGACAACCTGAGCGACCTCTTCGGAGATGAAAGTGCGGAGCGTGTTTGGAATACGGGAGGTGGGCTCCTGAGTAAACGGTACTAAAGAGAGCTGGCGCGCCACTTCCTCACGGACAAAGTCCTTCACCTGCTGAAGGAATGAAGAGCTAGCTGTGGCGTCGAGAGTCGCCAAAGAGTCGCTGCTGAACACAGGTGGCCGAGTCGAGGCCCGTTGCTTTTTTAACTCGTCGTAGCTCTGGCAGAGATTGACAAGTTCTGCAACGGTGCGTGGATTCCTGGCCAAGAGCATTTGGAACGCGCCGTCATCAATTCCTTTCATGATACGTCGAATCTTGTCAGCTTCGGGCATGGCGACGTTTACGCGTTTACAGAGGTCCACAACATCTTCTATGTAGCTGGTGAACGTTTCTGCCGTCTGCTGTGCTCGGGCGCGTAAGCGCTGTTCAGCGCGGAGTTTGCGGACGGCAGGTCGTCCAAACACTTCGGTGAAGGTCGTCTTGAAGGTTGGCCAGGTTGGCTTTCGTGGTTGTGAAACCATAGTTGCGCAACGCCAGCCAGATAAAAGATGACGTGGGTCAGCTGTCGACGTCATCCCACTTGTTATGCGCGCTTACCCGCTCATATGAGGTAAACCAGTCTTCCACGTCTTCGTCATCTGCTCCGCTAAAGATCTTGGGGTCCCGTTGTCGAGGAACGCCGGTGCTGGTGACGGACTGCGGCGACGGCGCTGTTTGGGGCGCGGTGTCGGTCATGGTGGGCGGAAGCGTCCTTGTTCGTAACACCAGGGTGCTAAAGGTCGGGGAACGCCAGCACCTTCCACCAAATGTGACGAGGTTTATTCCCAGTGCGTCACTACGAAGACACAGCGACCGTGCGAAGCGGCGAGGCAGCCAGAAGACGCCAGGAACCAGAAGCACGCGCCCAGCGAGCCAAGCGTTAACAATGCGACTGGCGATAGCGGTGCTTCTTCTTCTTCACACTTTCCCCATTTTTGTTGCTAATTCCGAGGGTCTACTACTCATTTGCATATATATGAAGAAGGAAGTGTCCTTGGATCCAGCAGAATCAAAACATTTCAAAGCGGACGACGTGCGAAACGAAAACTCTATTTTTCCAACGTGGCAGCCGGGGACCGGCCTGTTTTTCGCTGATGAAGGCCGGTCCCCGGCTGAAACGTTGGAAAAATAAAAAATTTTCGTGTCGCACGTCCTCCGCTTCGAAATGTTATATATATATTGTGGGGCCGCGTCCCGCGCGACGCCATGTTTTCGTAGGAATGTCTCCGCATCCCCCTTTCCCAGCTGGACGGGGCGGAGGCCCGCCCGTTTGACCCCATGTGGCTTTAACTAGGCTGCCATTGGGCAGCAGGAATTTCGAACGTTTGCGCGTTTCTGGTTATAGCGATGCTCGAGAGAACACGCTGTGGCTTGGAGAGGTGCGCACGTACTTTTGTGACCCTCCGGCCGACCAGGCCTTCGGTCGGATGGCGTGCCTCTGCAAGCTCCAGTGACCCACGGCAGCGGCCGGCGATCTGCGCCCATCTACGTATGTTCCTTTCTTTCTATTTTCCTTTTCTTGGGGCGCGGTCGCGGGTACGCTGGCCAGGGTTAGGTGCTTCTCTCATGCATGGTCTTTGTGTATTTTTGTGTGTTATTCTGTGTTCGTGTTGTTCAGTGTCATTGTCCTTTAGTTTGTGTTCGTTTGTGTTCACGTGTTAATCGTTATTGTTAACCTTCGTTTAATTCGATCTTTATTCGGCCTTGTTTCGTTTGTATTATTTTAACGTTTATTAAATCACCATGCACGGAGAGTTGCGCCTAATGTTCTCCTCCTTCGCCGCGTGCGACGGTTCGTGCTGTCCCGTCCCGAGACGGGCCGCGGGCCGAAGCGCGCGGCAACGCGGTGATGCATAGCTGAGATAGCGAGCGCGCGGACGCGACGACCTCATTCTCTGCTCGTTGAGTGCTCGAACCCACTGCAAGGGGTTGCTAGCGGCGATGCCGCTGCTAGCAGTAGTAGTATTAGTAGAAGTAACCCCGACACTTTGGCGCCCAACTAAGTGGGGCCAGGGGCCTTGCCCTTGGTCGCTCTAACGACGAGCAGCTGTCGGCAGAGTGGGGAAGTTGCGTTCGGTTCCCAGCGTCAAATGCGTTTTGATTGAGGTTGGCCGTCTCTGCCGTGTACCGCGCGTATCTCTTCCTTTGTCTGTCCTTTCTTTTTCTCTGTCGATGTATCGTGGTGTGAGGAGAGGCAAATGTCGCTTCTCAAACGGATTGGTAACCCGCTTCGAAGTTGTGTGAGGCGAAGAGTGGGCGAGGAAAGGCGTGATGCAAGTTGCCACCGAGATGCAGCAGTTTGCTCTTGGTGGCGGAAACTCGTTGGATTGACCAAGACTTCCGTCATGCCATGGCCGGGAGATTGACCATCGTGTCTCCCGTGCGACGTTCAAGTCGGTGAGTCCAACGGTTTTCTTTAGACTTCGCGTCGTGCGCGTCTTTCCTCGCTAAATTCAGAACCATGTGAAAGAATAGTTGACGCGCTATTTCTTGCTCGGGTCGCCGAAAGTCTCTTTTCTTTAAAAGTTGACGGCGCTGTTCGGTGCACATGGCCGACTTGCACCGAGGGAGGCAAAGATGGCGGAAAGGCCGCTGAGGCGAACAAAGAAGTAGGAGACCCTTATTCCTTGAATAGCCCTTCGGGCACCTGTTGCTTCGCGCACGCAGAAGGGGAGAGCGTTCCAGCTTCCCCGCGGCGGGAGAGAAGGAGGCCATTGTGGCGATAATCAGCCGGCCGGTCGGGGGGAAAGGATGAAAGAGGGGGTCCATCCTCACCGGGCTCTCCTCCGGAATCTGGTTTTTTCTTGTTTGTTGGGAAACGCCGAGACGGAAACGCCGGTTGCGCTGACATCCATGCGCTCCGGCAACTTTTCGGTATTTTGTGTTAAAAAAATCCCCTTTCTGACACATTGTTTGGACTGGATTGGATCCGTAAAAGCCCCGGGAACAAGCAACACCCACCTTCAGCGGTGAGTGGCTGTTTTTCGGTTTTCTGCGAGCCCAAACGTCGAGGCGTCGACATCCGTGCCAGGCCTAACGCACCGCCGCGTAGGCGGCTGCTGGGCCCATTGGCGTGGTAGCGTCTCCATCGACATGGACGCTCGTCAGGAAACATCGATGCCTCTTCAGGGGCAAGGGCTGGTACCGAACCATCAGGAGTCGGGGGCAGATGCCAACGAAATGGACGTTCAGGTGTCGTCGCACCAGGATTCGTCCTCCACAGAAACCGAGAGTGTGACTGTGGCGGAACGCCGAGACGGTCGCCCATGGACGGAGGACGGCTGGCAGACAGTTCTGTCACGCCGGCAGAAGAAGAACCAGGTGAAAGAGCAGAGAACCGCGTCTCAAGTCGCGGATTGTAACAACCCATCAAGCAGTCAACCGAAGCAGGGAAGCCAGGTGAAGCATGGACGTCGTCCGAGAAGGCACCGTCCTCTCCCGCCCTTGCCAAGGGAAGATATAAAAGTCGTCCTTAGACCGCACAAAGGCCTCGTCGTAAAAGACCTGCTTGGGTATGAAATATCTGCCGCCGTCATAGACGCTTGCCACCGACATTTCGACGGCAGTAGCTTCATGCTGCGCGTCCACCCGGGCTCGAACATCATCATCGTATCGACTCCTCACGAGCATGTGGCCAAAGATTTAAGAGAGCTCAACCATTTAACTATCAGGGGCCGAGTGCACTCGTTCAACTCCTATGTAGCGGATCCAGAGGACGTCCTACAAGGTGCTGTGCATGGTATTCCGCCTGGAACTTCCCAAGCGGATCTTATGGCCAATCTCCGTGTGCGCACCCAGGGAGTGACAATTGAGCGGGCGCGCATGCTCGGATCTACGAAGACAGCCATCATCACCTTCACGGGCAAAACACTACCCAGATGTGTCTATTTCATGGGAGCCGTCTGCTATCCCCACAAGCCTACAAAACAGGCATGCAAGGTATGCTATTCTAAAGGCCATCGCACCGACGTATGGCCAACACCTGACGCCAATGTGTGCCCCACTTGCGGTGCACGTGAACCTACACAAGGACATGAGTGCACGCCTAAGTGTGCTATCTGCGGGGAGGACCACATAACAGGTGACAAACTGTGCAAGAAAAAACTCAAAAACGTGCCGCCTAGGAAGTCACGCGCGGTTCGGCAAGACAAGCCTCACCATCCGCGCTGGTACAGCTCCGACAGAGACTCTTCCGCAGAATTACGCTCGCGATCAAGATCCAGGTCGCGAGCGTCTTCAAGAGACCGAACACCATCTGCAGCTGGGAAACACCACAAACAGCAGAAGCAACAGCAGCTGCAGCAGCCGAAGGAACCGGCACAGCAGATAGTGCCACTCAAGAACAAGACACAAGAAACCACCTGCCAGCCAAGTAATCAGGTGAGCTGGTCGACGGTTGTGTCTCCATCTGCTCCCTTAACAGAGAATCCTGAGTACCAAAAGATAATTGCCGAGCATAAGAAATTAGCTCTAGAAAACAAGCAACTCAGAAACCAAATTAAGGAGGAACGCCTCGAGTTCCAGAAAATCATTTCGGCTTTAGAAGCCAAGCTCGAGGCTAGGATTAACGCCTTAGAAACGCACGACAGGACAACGCGCACTATTGCTAAGACAGTGGTGACCACCCCGTCGGTGGCACAAACGGCTACAAACAATCTCTCAGAGCCGCTTCGCGAGGGGGCCCGCGTTAGCCAATTACAAATGGGGCCACAGTTACAAGGCTTGCAGGATTTAATACAAGAGCTGCACTTACACCAGCAGCGTGTAGCTTCCGAACTCAAAGAGCAGTTACAGCAGCAAATGCACGAAATGCTTTCCGAGTCAAAGACACACTTGGCAATAGAAATTCAGCAGCAGCGTCAATATGTAAACGAGTCACTTGCTGGTACGCAAAGAGCCATGAACAAACGTGTCAGCGTTACCCCCGCGAGCAGCCCGTTGCCGAAGGACCGCCGCGTGACCTAGGATGCGGACGCATCCAATAAGAGTAGTAGCCAACATGGCGCGAAATAACTCGATGCAAAACCCCGACCATCTAGAAATCTGGCAGTGGAATTGTCGGACGTTCCACAAACGGGCGGCGGCACTCCAGAATTACATTCATTCGGCTTTAATCCCACCCGATGTGGTATGCCTGCAAGAAGTCGGGAACCGACCCGTCACATTGCAGGGATATTACACGCTATACGACCCGAAATACCCTCGCGTCGCAGCGCTGGTGACCAAATCCATTACAGCCACGTTAACTCGTTGCGATAGGACCGAAATTAATCACCAAGTAGTTACCGTGCTCCCCCACAAACGAGGGAAAGTGCGCACTGTAATCTTAAATATATACAGTCCCCCCAAAAAGAGATATGACGACTTTACCGAAATCCTAAAGGAGGCCACACGTGTCGTTGGTACCAAAGATCAGCTCGTGGTGGTGGTCGACTTCAACGCTTCTAGCACCGCTTGGGGCTACAACCGCGATTCACCTAAGGGCGTGTTACTAGAGCACGTCACGTCCAAATTGGGTTTTAACCTGATTACTCTGCCGACAGCACCCACCAGGCTCGGTAACAGCGTGAGCAGGGATACGTACCCTGATTTGACTTTTACGTTAAACATTAAAAACGCGACGTGGTCGAACCTCGATGAAAATCTAGGCAGCGACCACTACATCATCAGTACCTCCATATCATCGCCGAAACTTCGACGAGTCGCTGGTGACGTTGTAATGACCGACTGGGTGTCCTTTCGAAAGCACCCTCTGCCGGAGAACGTACGTCAATGGGTGGGCCGCGTTCATCCGCGAAACGCATAAGGCAACCTCCAAGAATATAACGCGCACGGCGGAAGCGCCTGCGGTAGATCGACACCTGCTGAATCTTTGGGATAGTAGAAGGGCGCTGCTCAAGAGATGGAAGAGGCAACGCCTAAACCGCTGCCTTTACAGACGAATCGCTGCGCTTTCGGAAGAAGCGAACAAATACGCTGCGAAACTCGCCACCGACGGCTGGGTGCAGTTCTGCGGATCCCTCCGCGGCACTCTGGGGACCAGTCGGACGTGGGCGATACTTAGGGCAATGTTGGAGCCGGAGAAATCCAAGTCCGCGACGAGCCGCACTCTCCAAAGAATAGTGCACGACTACCCCGGCACCAACGCGGAGCTGATCCAAGCGCTGAAGGAACGGTATGTAGGTACTGATGATGTCCCGCCTTGCGACATAGAGTACACGGGCACCGAGCGTGCTGACTTGGACGCCCCAATCACTAAGGAAGAGGTTTTCGCTGCAGCACAGGCCGCCAACAGGAACTCTGCCCCGGGGTCCGATAGAATTACCAACGCCATGATCCGAAATCTCAGCAGCAAAGTCCTTGAACAGATTACGCACTTCCTTAACGACCAGTGCTGGTCCCAAGGTCGCGTTCCCCCGGAATGGAAGGATGCCACGATAATAACTATACCCAAGCCAGGTAAAAAACCCTCTCTCGGAGCCTTGCGGCCCATTTCGCTCACGTCTTGTATGGGAAAGCTCTATGAGCGAGTGATACAAGCACGGCTTCAAAATTTCAGAGGACGAAAATCTTTTCCCAGCAACCGTGATCGGTTTTCGTAACGGGCTATCGACCCAGGACGCCTTCCTCCTTTTAAAGGAAGAGGTTTTGAGTACGGTTCCCCGTGGCGGCGAACATTTGATCTTAGCCCTCGATCTCAAAGGGGCATTTGATAACGTTTCACACGAGGCCGTTCTCTCAGAGCTCAACGCAATCGGCTGCGGAGAGCGAATATTCAACTATATTAAATCCTTCCTCTCAGGGCGGACGGCCACCATTGGAATTGGTGAGACAAGGTTGGAACAGTTGTCTCTTCAGACCATGTTGGCCTTTTTCTCCTGAAGTTGATACTTTGATCAAGAAGAAAGACTGCTGCTGGTTGCGACTGCCACGGCTCTTTCTTTGATATAGGAGATATCTGCTACCATGGAATCTTGCTGTAGTTTCTCAAGCTCCAATTTGTATTTGTCAGCTGTCCTTTGCAGTCTTGACACTTGGTTCCTGAGGTCCCTTTCTTTTCCATTTGGCTTTCTCCGTGGCCAGCAAGCTTGCCATTGTCTACTGTCCACCTGAACACCTCGGTCACATGCTGGAGGAGTCTCGGGCGGAAAGTTACTGCGTTGGTTGGTATCGCTGACAGCATCGGTGATATCCATGGGCTCTGGTTCTTCAAGTTCGTGGTTTTGTGGTGTCGGTACTGCAGGTGGCAACACCACAGATGCAGCGGCGCTCGTCGCATGATCACTTTTCTGTTTCGAAGGAACGCAAGCTCGCTTTACGATGCTTGCTCTGCTTCGCTCGGCGCTTGATTTTGGTTGCAAGTGCGCAGGGTAATCTTCAAAAACTGAAGGAACAACACCTTTTTTCAAAAACCGTCGTCGTTTTCCTCGGCGCGAAAATGACGGCTGCATACCTTCGTGTAGCAGGACGCTGAATTTGGCGACCAGTTGTCACGTCGAATAACGGCCAGCCACTTTTCTCGTACGTCGGCGGCAGAAGGAATCTCGTGAAAAGACAGTCCCGGCGTTTTCTTTTTCTCGTCAGACTTGCACAGCGGTACGCAGCAGTACGACATCTTCAGTCGTGTTACACGCGCGGCCGAAGCACAGGATTAAACAAAGAAAGAAAGAAACGTGAATCAATATACCACAGCGTGCAACTTGAAGAACGCAACACCACGTGCAGCACAGCGAAGGGAGTACCGCCCACGACCTCCTCGGTACCACCAAACCAGCGAGCCAACCATGTTTACACAGCGGCACTACGCATTGGCGGCGAGCGGGAGAAACACTAGCGCCGACGGCCGTGAGAGGGCCTTCTTTCAGGCACTGAAAGCTATAGAGAAGGCACTGGTTGTGGGCTTTTCGAAGGTCATCGACTCGAAGGCCTTTCAATGTGCCCGTGTGACACAGGTAGTAGACGTCCCGTGTACTGCACAATAACGGCATGACCCTGACGTGCCTCGTCTCGCATGTCGAAGTTCGGATGGTCGAACTCATCTCAAACGCATACTAATCTTTTCAAGTTTTCTTATTTCCCACGAACCTTTTCTGACTAGAATTCACTGCCTAAAAAATTGTTTCGTTCGGATCTGCAAGTGCTTTTGAATGTGCGTTACTTACTCATTTAGAAATCCAGTAAACTGCTGAAAGCGCATAATACTTTTGAGGAGAGTTCCTTTTTGTTTATTTTCTTCACTCTCCTGTTGCCATGTGTTTTGTACCCACTTGTGAGCTGTGTTAATTTTTGGTGGAAGGGGATGGGCTTCTGTATATATTAAGTGTCATTATCCTGTGAGCTGTGTTATTTTGTTATCTAGAGAGATTGCGCTGGTTTCGTTTAATAATTCTAGATACACGTACACGTTTGCTTTCTTTATCTTTACTTCGAGCTTGCGTGCCTTGCGGCTCCATTTATGCATGTAAATTTGCAATTGTATGTACCTGCATTGTCCTTCGTGACCGCAGTGTAGTGTAAACAATGAAATAAATCTGGCCTCGCGCGGCCTAGCGGAAGCGCTTCGTGGTGGAGCTTGAAGCACCACTCTTCCTGACCCTTGTAAGATGCAAGGTGATGGAGGTGGTTTCTGCCACAGAACACGGTTTCTTGTTCGGCCGGTTCTGATATCTTGCATGGCAGCGACCAAGTCTAGATACGCTTACGGATTTCTACTCTCGCTCTTCAGACCCAGTGACAAGCTGTAAATGCAGCAAATTCGTCTTGTTCCCATTCGTATGCTCCAACAGGGAGGGCACTAAAAAAAGAACATAGTGCAAAACTCCGGAACTAACAGGCGACAAGGTACGCAACGATACGTCGAGAATCCGGAGGGATACGAAACTGCCAACACAATTACATTCTGCCCCGCCAGTGTAAGCAAACACAGCGCCCATCGATTCACTGGGGACGCGATCCTCGACGGTAAACTTAAAAGCGGAGCCCCCTACAATTTCGTTTTTTCTTGTTCGCCGGCTGTCATCCCGAGGCAGTGCCAGCGAGCGTAATTTCCATTTCCTTTTTCTTGCGTCGTTGCCGAGACGCGCATCAACCAGCTTGACGGCTGACAAACGGGGACTCGGGTAGCGCCGAGTGCGCCGCTCCTTGACGATATAGTGAAGCGATGGGAAGGCGTCACTTTAACTGTCATTGCCTTCTCGGAGTTGGCGCACGGGTCTTTGTCAGCGTTGGGAATATTGCCTTGTGCCAGTAAATTCGGTCCCAAACTTGTCGCGTCGCATATTACATGATGCAAATTTAAGCATCGTGACCTGTGACGATATTTGAACTCCTCATGTAGCGCAGTCGCGCTGCCAAGGTAGCTGGACGAATGTGAAAGACAGTCGTTCAGCCTGGTGAGCGACTTTTCTCCGGATCCTTGTGGCGTTGTACAGAAGTGCCAACCGTAGTCGGTTCATATGCGATTCTTGTCACACCACTGACTTCTCAAGAAGGGACAACAGAGGTTATTGTTCACAAGTTATGGCACGTGTGCACGAATGCTCGCTTCACTTGATAACTTGACGCCCCACAGGTCAGCACCTCGTCCGAGGCTGGCAAGCTTGCTCCACGCTTAGTATGCGGCATACGAAGGATGCCGTAGTGGCGGACTACCGACTGCGAAGCATCTCTTGGCAAACCTTGAGCCCCGTCCATCTAGAGACCGTGCTTCTCCGGGACACACAGCGCCATCCGTTTTCCCGGCAAGCGCTGTTGGGTTGTCGCGCCCTGTGGAAAGAGCGGCAATCCCATCCGCATTCCGCAGGACTTGAAGAGACGAAGCTTCAAAGAGGAATCGCTGAGCGCGCGACGGGGCCTTCGTACGTTGACGGGAAGAAATCCGTGGAATGTGTCCGGCTTCTTTCTCTCGCACGGGCCAGCTCCCCTTTTATTAAACACAGCATGCGAGACTTGATGCGCAGGCGAACACGCCGTACGGCAGCGTTTGTGAATAATTACAAGGTCACGTGTTGTATTAATTTGCCGTGCGCAGGTTTTCTTTCTTATGCCAAGGTATCATTGCAAATTCTGACAGTATGACCGCTCTTTCGCAGATATGGGTCAGTTCCATTTCACAAAGCGGCGTGCTTGCCACTATTGCCGAGTGTGTAGGCATTCGCTTACCTGATAAATTGTGGTTTTATTTTATGCAGTTCAGTTTGAGAGTACAGGGGTTTTCCTTATCCTTTATGCCTTGAGTGCTAGCGGAGTGGCAGGCACTCGCAAGCACAAACGCAGCAGCCCTAACAATTAGAGGTGCGACCCCTATCCAGCGGTTATGCGTTAGATCGCAACGACGGCAGGTTCATGCTGGTCACGGGCGGTTGAAGCGTCCTCCCAAGAGGTGGCACGAGGGCAGTGGCCGGTATTATGCAAGCGAGGAAGATATACAAGCCATGTACATAATGATATACTGGTTGACCGTTACACAAAATAAGAACAATACTAACAATAAGCGGCATGCATTACAATTTCGACAGGTTCTCATCAACTAACTGGGCTAGCAGCAAAAGCACAGGGAACAGAGTCCGCAGTCCACTATAAATTCAAAGCAACCTTCAGAGACCGGGCGCAGTGACAGTCCTTCCACACCGGCGACGCTTGCGAGGTACCTCTGAAGCCGGCGTGACGCAGTCAGTGGCGGGTTTCTCCGGTGACCGGCAAGGTGTCTGGAAGCGATGCTAGCTGCGTTGAACACCGGGCATTCTTGTCTCGAGCCCGCAGCAGACTGCTCAAGGGCAGCATCGGGCCGTTTTTATAACCTTCTCGGGCTCTTCCTCGTCACTTTGCCCGAAGCTGGCATCGTACACTCCTGTTGCCATATAGTGGCTCACACTCTGTTAGCGGTCACCTTCAGCGGCAAGTACACACAAAGCACCACTCACGTACGTACTGGTTGCCATCGTGGTTCACACTGTAGATAATTTAATAATACACAAAGCATCTCTCATGTAAGCACTTGTTGCAACCGCTGGCGGTCACCTTGAACGATAGACAATGAAATCATACACAAAACACCACCCGCGTAATCCCCGAGTCTCACATAGCTCTGAGGTGTTGCTATACGGTTCAGACTCCGCGTTCTAGGGTAAGCCGCTTAGTACTACACACAAGAACAACGGCTTCACAAGACATCTTAAGACATAGGCGGTTCAACAGGATATCTAAAACACACAAGCATAAACGAAAAGACGGCGCCCTTGGGCTCTCCTATTCGTTTTTATAGCAAAAATGCGGCAGAAGCACGTTTCTACAGGGCGCTCGTGGAAAAAACCGCATGGATTCTACATGCGCAGCAAGATTATTGACATAAGGCGACTTTTGTGACAGGGACAAGTCTTTGCAATGAAGGTGTTCATTCACAACAAATACAAAACATGCAAGTGCCTCAGGAGTAATATACCTTACTGCTGGGGCAAAAACAATGCCTTCGCGCTCCTACTTAGAATGGGGGATCACTCACCGAAGGCTCGGTGACGGCGGCGATATCGCCGAGGGGGTCCGCGGTCACTCGCAGGCGTGCCCCCACCCGGTGCCCCACTGCTGGCCCATCACAAAGGCGCCGATTCTGGGAAGCTGCGGCTACGGGCATTCGCGTCTCTGCGGTTGGCTTAAAAACCAAGGACGCGGCTCTTTCAACTAACAAAGGACTTTTCATGCTCGGAAAGTTGTCTGCAGGAGACAGTGGTGGCAAGCGAGGGGCACCTGTCATTTATCGGCAGAGAGTGCTGCGATAAGAGCCTGGAAGGGGAGCTTCAGCGCCGCGGCAGGCAGACGCTTCTGCAATGCGTTAACAATTAGCTCTCTGCGGTGACAGAAGAGTACGGCGGGTCTGGGCACCCGGAAACATGAGTGGTTTTGCTGCGGGTGAAACGTTCGCAGGCCAAGGTCACTGAGCTAGCGAACCAAGCACAAAGCAATGTATGCCGCTCTTCCCTGTCCAACGCCTGTGCCGCGCGACCCTTCTTCTCCTCTTATTCCTGTTTCTGTAGGGCGCTGATGCTCTTCGTGCGTTGTATAGACCTATTCCATGTTGGTAAACAGTGGTAGGCACCGGCGATATAACCAGGGCTTGTGTCGACGTCGCGGCGCGGAGGCCCCGCCCACCGCTTACCGCGGCCCTGCACGGTCGCGCCACCGCCGCCGGCGAAGCGTGTGCGCAAGCTGCCTCCGAGCACGGGACGTCGGAGCGCCGACGGCCTGTTTACAACAGTTTGCGAGGGGCAGCCGCGTGAGATGAAGTGGCGTTAGCTCTCTAGGAAGCATTCAATGAATGTAGAAAAGAATGTGCCGACGCCCAGCTATGACAAGATGTGAGAAACTGACTGAAAGGATAAGCACCTTGCCACATGATGCGAATGATCGCGAGCTATCATGTCGGCATCGCTTCATGCGTATGATTTAATTCGGTAACTAGCACAAGAATGAACCACTTGCAACAGCGAGACTTGTTTAAATGCGACTTGAAGCTGCCTCAGCTAAAATACTGTTTCGGACCTAAAGCCTCTAACCCCTACAGGAAATCCTTGCGCAAAAACAAATGTAACGGAATAGGTACTAGCGTATGCGATATTGGTGACGCTATAACCTATGTAAACACGGCTGTGATAACGCACACACACAAAAAAAAGCAATAACGTGCCAAGGACAAGGCTCTCAACTAACCGCCAGCAAGGCGCATAATCGCGGCTTGTGGCTCAGCCTATACGCTCAGTTCCGATCGTGAAGGCGTGAAGTCCTGTAACGACGCGGCAAATTTCAAGCGTGTAGTTCATTCGAGCAGCCTGACAATCGAAAAAAAAAATATTTAAAGCGCATCATAACCACTACAGCATTGCCAAAGACACTTCTCGCGTGTATGCTATCGCAGCCGCAAGCAATTTGCAAAAGCGTCGCTGTAATCGGCCTTTCGCTCACGGCTACGTGAATTACGCTCTTATATATTTGTTTCATTTGAGTGAATGAAATTCGTATGACGTGTGTGTAGCTTCCCCACTTCAAGAATACACGGCGACTGCGATTACTTCTACACATCGAGCTAAGCTAACGTCGTGCGCGCTTTGCGGTAAGCGTCGTCGCTCTGTAAGCGTCGTCGCTCTGGTGTCGAGCATTACACTTGACAAACTTGTGAGAATGCTATTTCTCTCAAATGAAACAAGTCGCACTAACGCTAAATAATTACACATATGCTTAGTCGTGACGAAAATGTTTGGCGCATAACCGATGCGCCAAACAGCCGGCATTACAGGTTCGTCCCTTTCTTTACGACAGACATAAGCAGGAAACCGATAAAAACCTATCGCACATATATTGTGCGTTGCTGAGCTACCAACCCACGGCGCAGGTCATCGGTGAACACTTTTTTCTTCATTTCACGGCGGTGAGAAGCGCCCGCACCAGCGAAAACGCAGCGGCTGCTACGGTAGGCGCGCCGGCGGATGCCTACCATGCGAAACCAAAACTCCCGACGACAGCGCCACCGCATCTTCGTGACGTAGGCCCGGTGGAATAGGTAATATGGCGTAGAGCGCATGCGTTTCTTTTTCTCTTCTGAGCAGTGCCCCTACATGGGTGGCCCAATACAGCTTCTTTTTCGTCATTTTTCTTGACCGCTTACATATGGTCGCAATGTGCGCCCACGGCATGTCCCCTTCTGAGGAGGGCGATGCTGCAGAGAGAGGAAATTTCAACCAACCTTGCGACTGGACAGCATTGCTTTGCAGTGTTATCCACAAGCTAACCAGAGAATAACGAGTCGACAAAAAGACCGTGCTGCGGCTCATCGCCGAGCGTGCACAAGGGTCAACAGCTACCAGTAGGCGGTGGTCGCGACATTCATTCAAGAAGAGGTGACTATATTCGTATCATCGCTTTCGCGGCAATATGTCTCAAGGACAGCAGCAGTTCCGTCTTCTGGAGAAGCTCATCTTCGCAGCGCCAACAAACGAGCGAGACCTCGAATGCAAAGTCCTTTTCTTCAACTGATTTGTACTTACATGATACCTTATATCATTTGACAATACAGTGGCTTTGCAATGTGCCTAAGATGACATGTATGGATTATATGTGAGTTCCCTAATATTTGAATAGTCCAGTGTTGTACACGTTCCTCCAAAACAGGAACGAAAGCTCGTTCCTCGTTCCTTCCCGATTTTGTAACGAGTTCCCGTTACAAGTTCCTTCAATCAGAAAGGAACGCGTTCCAGTTACATTTTGGAAATTGGAACGTGTCGTTACATTTACGTTACATTTGATTTTTAAGATTCAAAATAGTCTCGGAAAATTGTGAGCTGAAATTAAGTGACTTCAACGCTTTAAATTCAATTCGAGCTACGTACATTTCGTGAACTTGAACCTTACCGGCAGCAGATTACCTGGAGATAGAAAATATGAAAATAAATGCTTCTAGACATTTTTTCAGGGAGCACCGAACGTAGTCCCGAATTGTTCACAGCGAATTTGACTCTAGTCTATTACAAGTGCAACACATAATGGGTCTTCCAATGAGTAGCCAGAATAGTGTTCCTCAGGTGTGCAGATAGAAAGTCACTCACATTCACCAACACATGAGACATTGTGAGTAGCAAGCCTACATTTAACACTAAAAGCTATGTATGAGTAGACCTGTCGATTTACATTGGCATATAATAGCTCGTGCTTAATTCACCCGCGTCTATCAATACTGCAACAAGATTTCCCGATATGTCATCATTTGCTGCCCTAAATTTCTTCCCTCAGTATGAGTAGTATTAGTAGTCTTTTTAGTCGTTTAGTAGTCTAATTGACAGTTCTGAATATATTATTTTGCTTAGGTCTCACAATTTTAAAGCATTTGTGATACTGTTCTTTCGCTGTTATTTATGGTGGTGCGCAGCGTGTGTCGGTGTGGAGAATTCGAACTGCATGATCAGCTGATGAGCTTACCGACGACGACGTAGGAGTATCTTTTTTGCTTATGGAGTCCTAAGGAGTACGCTTTGTCTGTTCAATTTCTACAGCAGCCCCACTTTCATTCAATAGTGAAATTACATTAATATGTAGAGAATAAATAAATAAATAAATAAATAATAAATAAATAAATAATAAATAATAAAGATAAATAAATAAATAAATAAATCGCCTCACGTACATCATTTCATCGGACGCCAACCAAGAAATAATGTCTGAAAGCAAAAATGACGTATGTCACGCTTGAAAGGTTCGCAGCAGCACAACCGCACAACCCAAGTAGCAAAAACTTGCGCACGTGCTACTGAGCGTGGCTCTAGTTCTTATGAGATCAAGACATAGTAGAAATCATACCTAATGTGAACAAGAAAGTAACAAATGGGCCGATTTACACTTAGAACACAAAGCTGTCTTTTCGTTATGCGAATAGGAAATAACATTAAATAAACCATACCTGCACGTGCTTCTTTAAGTTTCTCGCCGATCTTTTAGACACTCCACTTGTATTGTTTGATGGAGCACAAGTCATACATTGGGCTAAACACAGGCGTGCGATGTTGTATTCGGTCGGTTGAAACATAGGGGGTAGCCATGGCCAGGAAGCAATCTATAATTCCACATCGGCACTCATTGCAACAGAATCTGATGGCACAGGAGGCGAGATGGTGTTCCGTGATTTTCGAATGCCAAGTGAAAGACCACTGCAGTGTGTCCAGCCTTCAGAACGACCCTTCCTTGCTCTTCAGACTGGCTCAAATAAAGCGAAAGACTTCTACCCCTCCTCACGTGGTTGATGTCGTCCCGCACGCTTTCCTGTCGATTTCCTGCACCCCTGCTGGCGCCTGAGAGTTGTTCCGCCGTAACTACGGCCCTTTCGTCGACCCCTTTCGTCACAGCAGGAGGGCCAAGTTTTCCTTTTTCGGCGGACGTTGTCGCGCCATCAGCAGAGGCCGGCAGCGTGTCGAGTAGCGTATGCTGCGTCGGAACGGTCGCTTGCAACACGACTTTCGGAGAATCCTACAATGCCCCACTCAAGCAAGCCGGGAGCGTCCGTGGAAACACAGCAGCTGATGTCTTCTCAGCGATCTTCAGTTGGACGTTTGACAAGAGACCACGCCACCCTTTTGTTAACAAACCCCAGACGGCTCGGTCGTGCTGGCTGGCCTTGTAGTTCTGTTCTCCAAACTCTCGTGGTTAACGTTTCCGGCTGCTAAGTGTCGCCAGCCCGCACACACCTACGTTGATCTAGACACTGCCTGCCTGCTAGCCACGTCACGTTATCTTGACTTCACGGTAACATTTGCCGCTGCTCGTCTGCTTCGCCGAGCGGTCTCCTGCGTAAAAAATGCCATTGACGCCGAGGCCCACACGTTTGAGCCGTAACCGCATTCTCAGAACCAATACATTGAGCAAAGCGCGCGTTGTTAGTGTCTTAGTTCGAAGGGAGCCTTGGCGGCGGGATCTGAAGGGACGAGAGGAATTTCGCGGCTGGCTGCGGTTCCGCCTGCGTTGCCGTAGACAGCCGGAAACATTTCGTCCAGCGACAGTGCGCGGCCACCGTATGGGGGTAACGAAATGCACTTGTGTGGTGTGCTTACACTGGCGAAAGAGAAGTTTCGCCCTCGTCGAAGCCTCGAAGAGGGAGAGTAAAGGAATGACGTTTTGCGTGTAGTTTTCTTTTGAGTGACGGAGACTGCTAACAGGGAAGCGGGGACTCAAGGCTCGGCCTCGGCGGTTGTGGCCCGGCCTATCCGTCCTTCATGCGGACCTGTGGAACACTTATAAAAGGAACGTCGTTCCCCCTGCCGTTACTGCATAAATGTAACGCGTTACCGTTACAGTTCCACCAACTCTTAAAGGAACGCTAGCGTTCCTTCGTTCCTCCAAAAAGGAACTAGTTCCAGGAACGACGTTCCGTACAACACTGGAATAGTCCCTTGCTATTGCTCACATGAGGTCATACGATGCCTTATTAATTTCAGCAAGCCAGGAAATTAAGTTGAAATTATTTCATTTCTTGAATACATTATGTAGCGTTGTAAACGTAACGACGAGAAATAACAACAGTCACCGCGACTATTGATCCATCAATCAGTGTGCTTGAGACAATCCATGAGCGGCCAATGGGGAAAAAAATGAGAATAAATCTCTTTATACCGACAACTTTTTCGGCTAGAGTACCTGGTCGAACAAATCGAAGAGAGGCGGCTATATATCAAGCAAAAGTGCAAATGAGTTCCATGAAGAAAAAAGAGCGCAAGAACGGGGACAAAAAAAAAAAACGCGTACAAAGGAGAGGCATTTCAAGCATGCAGGACAAACTTGCCCACATTGAGCCTCTGCTCATTCAATAGATTTATCAAGACGCTTTATTTTGAAGAAACTAGTATGCAGATGCATGAAATACGAAAATTTCGCGTAACTATTAATTCAATCCTAAGTTAAAGCACCGAGAAAGTCCTGCAAATATTCGACATTGGAATAGTTACAACTGAGGGTTGCATGCACTACGATTATTTGCTTGCCAGGTGTGCGGGATCGGGGACGAAAATATGGCATGTCTATAACATGTAACTTACTGAACGGGATATTACTTCTCTGTTAGGCAGAAGGAAACTCACTATTCTTTGAGCTTGTTTAGTAAGGGAGCCAAATAAGTTATTTACATCAGCCCCCATGATTTTCAACAGCAGCCTAAGTGACAGCAAAATAAGAAGAAAAAAACGTACAAAGCCCTATGAACGTCATAGGGAAAATATTGCATCCGTATTAGCGAGCGTGCAAGAACCATAAGAAAGCTTTCTTTTACAAACTTTTTTAAACCTTGATGTGTCTAAATTGACCGCTAAGTATGTAATATTGTCAATTCAGTGTAGCAAGCGTTCGCGTAAGGTTGAAACACATGACGTTTCAGTCCGCAAAACCAGTGAGGTACGGATAGTAGTAGGTGATAACCTAGTATTTGTCGATGCTGGTGCTGCATCAAGTGAGTACATATGTGAACTTCGTAAGTTGAAAGCTTATGACGAACGTCATTGATACAAGAAATATTGGACCTAATACCGATCCTTGTGCCATTGTGACGCCCCGAGGGGCGTCGGCAGGGCGAGACACTGGAACACGGGTAGCGGGAATTTCGCTCGTCAGGCGTTCCGTGGACAGCATTGGGAGCTCGGTGCCAAGCGGAGTCATACACTCCGACTCTTGGCGCCCGCCAGGCACTCGGGCCTCGACCGTGGTTCTGGCCCTTGCCACGTCCGCGACTGCCGCCTTGCTTCTCCCCATATGGCGCCTTCACGTGCGCGCTCGCCACGCTCCGTCGTTTCTCCTAGCAGCCATGCGCCGCCCCCCTCTCGTCGTCATCTTCGTCGACTCGCGTGGTGAACCGGCGCTTCTGAATGACATCTTCGTCCCTTGCACCCTCGTCGTAGTACGAAAAGCCACAGGCGCGCACTTCTCCCATGACAACGGGCATCCGGAAACTAAAGCACAGCATGGTGCTCCGAGACGGTGCTCTCCCGGTCGTCGAGCCGGCACAGCGCGTATACCTCAACTTCCGCGCAGAGAAGAGATCTAAAGCGAATTGGCAGGGGCAAAGTATTTTAGTTCGCTTGAAGCCAACAGCGGATTCCACCCCTTGACGATAAGTCCTCGCGCATTTGCACATTTAACAGTCCATTCGGCCGTTACCGATTCCTACGGCTGCCATTTGGTATCGCATCGGCTCCAGAAATATTGTTACGAGAAAGACACAGAGGACGGCTATTTACAATGTATTTACAGGGAGGCTTTAACCAGGCAACAACCAAGATGGTGGACAGTCCGCGCATCAGCCAGTCCCGTCTTCGTCTTCTTCTTCATCGATGGTATGAGCCATACCCAGATACTATGGTCGCTTCGTAGCATTACCCCCGGTGGTAGAAGCGCCGTCTCGGCGCACTTTAAACTCGGTCGTCAGACGGGAGGTAGTAAGGCTTCAGTCTGGTCACGTGAACTATGTCGGTGGGAGGAGCTGCAGTAGACAGAGTCGGGGAGACAGGAACAATCTCATAGGTAACGTCCGTTACTTGGCGGACGATGCGGTAAGGACCCGTGTATCTTGATAGCAGCTTTTCGGACAAGCCAACACGTCGATAAGGACACCATAGTAGTACTAAGGAACCGGGTGAGAAGGCAACGTCGCGATGGCGGCTGTCATAAAGGCGCTTCTGGCTTGCTTGCGAGGCGCACAGCCGCGAGCGGGCGACTTGACGCGCGTGGTCGGCACGAGCGATGGCATCACGAGCATATTCGCTAGGCGGCGCGGTAACATCCGGAAGTAGGGTGTCCAGTGGTAAGGTCGGTTCGTGGCCGAAAAGCATATAAAATGGAGAATAACCGGCGGTGTCATGGCGTGAGGAATTATAGGCGAAAGTGACGTACGGTAGGGCCAGGTCCCAGTCGCGGTGGTCAGACGAAACGTACATGGAAAGCATGTCCGTGAGGGTACGATTGAGGCGCTCGGTGAGACCATTTGTCTGGGGATGGTAGGAGGTGGTCAACTTGTGCTGCGTGGAGGAGGATCGCAAGAGATCGTCGATTACTCGCGACAAAAATGCGCGGCCACGATCTGTGAGCAGTTGGCGAGGGGCACCGTGGTGTAGTATAACGTCACGCAACAAGAAGTCGGCGACGTCCGTAGCAGTCCTGGTCGGAAGAGCCCTAGTGATAGCATACCGGGTTGCAATATTTCAAAGGACAATGACTGAGATTTTCGACGGGCTACCTGGTGTGCGCATCTACATCGATGACATTATAATTTGGGGCGCCTCAAGGGAGGAACACCAGGAAAGACTGCATAACACCCTGAAAACAGTCAGTCAAGCAGGTCTCACACTTAATTGGGACAAGTGTAAGTTTGGAGTACAGCAGATAGACTTCCTTGGAGACCGAATAAGTGCGCAAGGCATCAACGAACCGAGAACTGGTGGAATGCCTAGCCCAATCCCAGAAACCAACAACAACAACAAAAAAAAGGTTCAAAGGTTACTGGGCGCAGTTAACTATTTCAGCAAGTACTTGCCGAACTTAGCAAGGCAGACACAATCACTGCGTGGTCTCTTGCGTGAAGACACCATTTTCGAATGGACAGGAGCGCACGACATTGAGTGGGCCAAGTTAAAGAAAATGCTGACGCAGGCTTCTGTGCTTGCAATCTTTGATCCATCCCTACCTACAAAGCTGTCCACTGACGCATCCGCCTTTGCATTGGGTGCAGCCCTTCTTCGGCAGTATGGCACCGAATGGCGTCCTGTGGGTTATGCGTCAAGGGTGTTGACAGAAACGGAGCGCCGATACGACCAAGGAAGCTCTTGGAATAGTGTTTGGCTGTGAGAAGTTCAGTAAACTTGTATTAGGTCGAAGAATTGTCATAGAGAATGATCATAGCCCGCTGATATCTATCTCAAAGAAAACACCTGGTGACATACCGCCTCGACTTCAAAGGCTATTCCTGCGACTGCTGAAATACGACTACCAGTTGCAACATGCCCCTGGAAAGAAATTGGTTATTGCTGACACCCTTTCAATAATGCAAGGACAACGCGCATTGGATAACTGCTCGGAAGACTTGGAAGTACATGCCATAATAGTTTTGGACGAGTTAGTGAGCAGGAAAACAATGGACAGACTGAAAGATGTCACAGCTAGGGACCCCAAGTTACAGCAAGTCATGCAATCGGAGCCTATAAACGGGAAATGGAAACCACACACGAATGAGCTGTCAGTGGTGACAGGTGTACTGTTGAAAGGCACCAAAGTTTTCATACCCTCCGAGCTTAGAAAGGAAATTCTCGGTCGTCTACATCGGGAACATCTGGGCATAGTCTCATGTGCTGGTCTAGTATGGCAGCTGACATAACAGAAATGGTTGAGAAATGTCAGACGTGCCAAATACATGCATACATACAGCCCTTCTGTTACCTGACACACCTAGCCGCCCATGGTACAGGGTAGGAGCAGACTTGTGCGAGCATGCTGGGAAACATTACCTAGTCGTGTACGATGCTTACTCTAACTATCCAGAGGTTGATGAGTCACATGGAACCACGACAAGTCAAGTCGTAAACAAACTGTCGCGGATATTTGCACGTTATGGCATACCCCATGAACTCTGCACTGATGGTGGTCCCCAATTCACAGCCAAGTAATTCAAAAGCTTTGCTGTTACGTCTGACTTTGAACACATCGTATCCAGCCCCTATTATCCGAAATCCAATGGACTCGCGGAGAAAGGCGTACAGATCATCAAGAGGCTGCTCAAGAAGGCTGGATCCTCAAGGGAAGAATTTTGGCTTGGACTCCTCAACTACAGCGCATCTCCACTGGAAGACGGTGTCTCACTGGCGCAGCATCTCATGGGGAGCAATTGCAGAACGCCACTCCCAGACTTGTGCCTGAATTCACCACAACAGCTCTCAAACCCTCGAAAACACAAGCAAGACATGAGCAGAGGACATCAGCTCCCTGAGCTTCAGCCCGGAGACACGGGTTGGATCTGGTCTGGAAATATGTGAGGTACCGAAGCTATATATATAAACATCAGTCCTTCCCCAGCCACTGCACGTGTCTGTCATATGATACATGGCGAAAATTACGCCTCAGGAAACCTAGCGTTCGGTTGGCTGATGATATGACGTTACAAATATGAGCATGTCGGGACAGGTCGTTACAAAGAATGATCCGTAGATATTTATAAGAATGCGCATTCTCGGGAGGCGTGCTTTTAATTTTGTAAAACAGTTCTATGAGATTAGTGCTGCAGGAGAATGGCATAACTTCGCACTTATTTGCATTTCGAGCCATGAGCCAATCATTACACCAAGTAATGTTATCTAGGTCTTTCTGGAGAGCAGTTTGATTGTGGGTGTTATAAACAGCACGATAAATGACACAGCCATCCGCGAGCATTCTAGTGTTACAAGAGACATGCGAAGTCATTAATATATATTAAGAATAATAGGGGACCGATCCTTGAGGAACGCCAGATGTTTCAAGTACTGGTTTAGACAGATGATTATTTGTAACTACGGATTGGGAGCGGTTACTGAGAAATTCAGTAATCCATTCAAGATATCTGGATGTAAGTTCCGTTTTCTTAGCTTGAATAATAGGCGCTGGTGGGGAACCTTGTCGAAGGCCTTGCAGAAGTCCAGGAAGATGACATCAGTCTGCACACTGATATCGAGATTAGTATGAATGTTATGCAGAAAGATGGCAAGCCGTGTTTCACAAAATAAACTCTTATGAATCCATGTTGAGCGGGATGAAAAAAGTTGTTGGAGTTTATGACAGTAGATGACATGTTCCATGGCTTTACAAGCAATGCTTGTTAAGGACATGGGTGTAGCGGGAAGTTTTTGTTACAACGGCATCAATCACGTTTACCTGCGGCACCGGTCGTTGCCGACGCAGCAGTCTTCTTGGGTTTATTTTTAGACGAGCATCGAACCTTCAGCAATGCACAGGCTGAGTGTTCTATTTTCTAGAAGAAAGGCGCCAATTTCCACACCACAAAAGTAAGACAGGACGAGCGCCTATTGGCCTTCACGCTTCAGCATATACAGCGCTGCTGAGAAGTGTGACATGCGCAAACCAGGAAAACACGAGAAGTTGTTTCAAAATGAATTGACATTATCGAGCAAGACACGTTCTGAGGTATAAGGTTCACTGATACACCATAGGGCTTGATGTGGTGTGCCTCTAAAATTTCTCTGGCGAGAAGGTTCTTGTTCCTTCCGATAATTTCTACGTGTGAAAATCGTCTAAAACTGCCTAAATGTTTCACCAACTAGCTCTTCAAGAAGTACGTGTGTGTTCTATGCCGTACCTGAGCTGCGTTTACCAAATATTACATGTTGAAACGAAAATAGGTAGGGCCCAACCTCAGTAATACAACGAAGCATAACACATATAAATTGGCTAAATATTGACACCACTGACATGCCAGCGATCCCCTACAAGTATTCCACATGAGCAATGCACCTCGTCATCAAACCAGAAACACGTATTTTCCGGCCTTTGAAGTTCTCTGAAATACAATATTAAGTGGTTGGCAGTGTGTGCACGAGCCTTCGCCTTGAATTTCCAACCGTGGCGGTCGCATTTTCGGTCAAAACGGACATGCGCGCTGTCAATAAAAGAACCCCTCCACCACGTTCTGACGTGTGAAACCCCAGCAATTCTGACTACACATTCAATATATTACGGGCGTAATAAGCCGAATGTATACAATGCCAGTGTAATATCATGATGCAGTCGAAACTGCCTACAGAAACATCCCGTGCATGCAGTGTCTTTGAAGCAAGTTCCAAGGCTTGATGTATGTTGAAAGGTTTACGGACTAAACCGGACCGGGCAGGGGCCAGGCCGGAAAAATAGGCCCGTGCAGTGCCCTATGCTTCGGCAACACAAGAAAACCGAGGCTGCTCTTGTAAGCACGCCGGGTATACAATGATAGTATTACAACAAAACTGATGGTCGGAAAGTTTCGTATAGCGTAAACTCAAAACGTCAATTTAACAACTGAAGGCGAACCGGCATATCTTTCTTCGCGATCAGGCATACAGCATAGAGCTCAGTATTCGTTTTAATGAAGAAAACCACAAAGCATCAAAACCGCATGGTGGGTGATAAGTTGTGTGCGATCAATGGGAACACCCTCGCACGCGTTCCCGGTAAATATTAGGTTGCAGCTGCTTTCGAAAAAGCCGTTTGACGTCATTCGAAGCCCTTGTGTGAAGTGCAAACCGCATAACGGGTGACAACGGGACGCGCCTGCGAAACCATCAGCATGTGTGGCGTTTGATACAGCTTCGCTGGACATTCACGTACGCAGGGCGTTCAAATTTTTTTTTTCTTTTTTGTCTGCAAAGCTACGTGAATAACAGCGGTCCAAAGCCCCCCACGATGAGTGAATATTAAAATCAGGACTGCATCTTTGCTTCAGCTTTATGCACGGTTAAAGAGACACTGAAGTGATTTTTGTTGCATTAGTAGGTCAGTTTTTCGTAATATCAAAAACACCAACCTTTCAAGGAGAAGAGTAAGCTAGAAGGAAATACGTGTGGCGACGCCGCTGTCAAGTTCCAACACTAATCCGCGTGACGGCCTCTGCGAAGGAACTATTTCTACCAACTTTTCGCGATGCCAACTGACAAAACACGAGCGCTTCCTGATATGGCTCAAACTCCACCGATCAGAGTGACTACGTCTTCGAATTAATTTCGAATGAACGGACACAGCAAATCATCAGGTGCTCTGCATGCGAAATTAACAGCACTTGTCGTCTCACAGTCCCGTGGTTCACGCCGTTTCGCCATAATGTATAGTTAACGCACTACAAATCATTGGGTGCGTTAACTAAACAAGCAGTTGTTTAGTTACCGCATTGCTGCATTAAGGAACGCACAAACCAATTGCATACGTAAAGTCATTTGCGAGAACGCTAGGCAATTTTTTTTTTCTTTTTTGGATTCCTCTTACTAATGGACGCTTCTGGCACAGCCTATGGACAAATTCCACAACAGAACTGCACTGTACGCGCCCCGAACAAGACATTGTATTAAGTTCCAAACTTATAGAAGCGGTAATGCATTCCCACACCACTGTAATTACTCTCACGACATAGCCAGGTCACTGGCGTACGACCCTGAAAAGTGGGCCGCCAGACGCGCTATTGGTTGTCCTTGACAGTGAAACCCCCGGGGAAAGGAGCTCCCTGCCCTAGGGACTTTTGGATCGCGGCGTGCGTCCAGTAGAACCGGCTTGCGCGGCGTAAAACGTGCGTCTTCGATGGTGAGAGACAGCGAAGAGAAACAAGAGTTCCAAACATGATTTTATTAGGACTTACGTGTCCCTCCGGTGAAGGAAAAAGCATTTCTTTACACTTCTCGCAGGGATATTGCAGCAGCGATTAAATACCGCCATCCGATCTACACTTCTCTTTCCTCGCACGAGTACAAATGAGAACAGTTGATTGCGATGGAGCAAAAAAAAAAAAAAACGTTCGTGGCATTTTACAAATGGGAAATCAGCGGATGAGCAACAATCACATATTAACAACAGCTGACAAATCGGATGAGAACGCACAAAATGCCTCAAAGTACGTACCCACTAGGCAACGAATGACCAGAACGCACCGCATCCGTCGGTGACATATTCAGGGAAACTTGCACGCAATAGATCGCTCGGCAGCACCACTCAAAGCTACAGCGTTCTGGTTTCACCCCAAGTGAAGATGCATTTCTGCACACGGTGCTGTTCACAGCCTCACGTAGTACGTGCTGAGCGGCTTGACGAAGTGGTAGTCCCTGGCACCGCAGTGCGCGCAGCAGACGCTGCGGCTGTAGTCGCTAAAGTACGGCAGCGAACGGTCGGCGCACGGCTCTCGGCAGCTGGCGCAGCGCAGCCGCTCGTCGCAACACGGAGTGGCGGCGAATATGTCGTACGCGTACACGGTGCCCAGGATGAGGTGGCGGCCGCTCCAGCGCGCGCCGCACGCGCGGCAGGCGAGCTGCGAGCCTTCCAGGCAGCCCATGCACACCGCGTTCAGGTACCGCTCGTCCACCTGCACGGAGCCGGGGCTGTGCTGGCGCGGCGAGAGGAAAAGCGTGCCGTCCACCAGCGGGTAGCGGTCGAACACGCTCATCGACGCCTGGCACACGATGCACGGCACGCGTGACATCTTGTTGGCGCTCAGCGTGCTCAGAATGAAGCAGCGGATGTCGTCGCCTTCGTCTTCCATCTTGATGTGATACGCGTTGATCTTGTGCCGCGGCAGTGTGTTGAAGGACGAGTAGTCGAGCCTGCGCGAGAACAGGCCGTCGGCACGTGTCGGCGACGGCGGGAACTCGGACGACGAGCTCGGCGGGCTGGAGCCGGTGCTCGACATGCTCGAACTGCGTAGCCGCGTCACGGGCTTGTTCAGGCTGGGCTTGTCGTTGGCCCTTTTGCGCCGCTGCTTCTTCTTCGCGTCGGGGACAGGCGGGACCCAGTCGAGGTCCTTGCGAAGGTGGCCCTTGCCGCAGAGGCAGCCGCACGCCCTGTACGCCAGGTCGTATCCTTTCTTGGTCCACAGATTCTGCAGGCGCTGCTTCTCGCTCCACGAACGCGCGCGTCCCGTTGAGCGCAGGAAGGACAGCACCGAGCCCTCCCACTCCTCGAAGCAGGCCCTGTGCATGAGCAGACTCTGCGGACACTGCTCGTTGTTGCAGATCACCTTGACGGCGCTGTCCATGCGAATCGGCTCGTCCAAGTGACAGCCCGTCGGCACGCAGCAGCGAACCTCCATCGCAGGGGCGGGGTAGTACGCGTGCTCGTCCGCGTGCCGGACTCTATTCTCGCGGTGCTGCGGCATGCTCCCTCCGCACACCACGCCGCATCCGCTTGTTGCTCGAGTGGCCGACAGACGGGGAAACCGGGGAAACTTTCCGAGCGGCGGCGGCGTGCAGGGGCGGAGCCCTGACTCGCCGCCGCCCATTGGTGAAATGGCGCGATTTTCGCCCTCTCCCGCCGGATACCGTGCGCCCCGCCGCTTTGTGGTGCAGTGTGTAAAGAAAGCGCGCAACGATGCGTAAATTTACGCGCATCTTATACATGTGCCTCCGGCAGCTGTCGCGAAACGATAGCGCCGCTCGGCCTTGAACAACCTGCTGTAAACATAGACGCCGGCCGTGTGGCGGCGATGGAGGCCAGTTGCGCAACGCTCTTTCTCGACCGCGCTAATCGTTGTCTACGTCGCGGCAGGCTTAACGTAAAGTGACAAAAGCGAACTTTTAGCACATGTCGTGAGCGCACCGGGGCATGGCCGGGATTTTCTCGTGCGGAGGGTTTGTGCATCAATACGACGTCGTCAACCAGAGTTGTTCAAATCATACCAGTTGGCCAAACTGCGTTCAGAAATACGCACAAGCCGATGGCCAAATCGATACGCGCTGCTCTGTAGAGTGAACTAGAAGTATTCTAGGTAACTCTACTGTACAGCGTGGTGACCAGCAGACTTCTTTGAAGAACTCCGGGTGGTGACAGCCAAGTTTCTGTTACGGCGGTAGGTGACTCTTGGATAGTATTTGCGAAGAATATTATTTATGTTCGGAAGTCCATTGGAGTATTTCGTTCTGCCCCCCCTCCCCGGACTGACACATGAGCAAGATGCCTTTAAAGCATTTCAAGAGAGCCAGCAAGACAGGCACCAAGGCTTCCGTTGTGTGAATGATGACGAGTTTTGCACCAGCATGATGGCTACTGCCAAAGAATTCTTTGTGAAAGCTATCCTACCTGAGCTGTTTAGCCACTATTTTACTAGGTAGCTCAAATGTCCGGATGAGACGGCCAGTGAAGATGCGTACTGCTTCTGCCGAGGGCCAGAGACTGGCAAAATGATCGCCTGTGACAGCAGTTTCTGTCAGTACAAGTGGTTTCAGTTTTCATGCGTTGCTGTGAAGAAAACACAAAAAACGAAGCGTTGGTATTGCGCTGAATGTAAAGGCGCTAAGGAGAATGCTTGAAGGGGTATCGACAAAACAGTGTCCAAAATAAAGTGTTTTGAAAGCACATGCTGTTTAATTCTCATTTCTGGTGGTTTTATGCAAAATCTTGAGCATTATTAAAGAGTTACATGCTTAGTGATTCTCAAAGCATGAAGAGGTGCTGTACCGTGAATGATAAATACCTTGCTGGCTTTAACAGGAGGTGGAGCAAATAGCCTTGCCAGTTGTGAATTTTACGACTTATAAGTCCTTTTTATACGTCAAAGCTGCCACGTCGTCAGACCTTGGTTCACAACTCAAAGCCTCTAGTAGTCCCCGCAATAGAATTCACCGGACCCAACGCTTCTTCAGTGCCGTACAGTTTACACAGGAGTGACGCAAAATGCAACATCACAGAAGTTGTGTCGTGGGAATTGAAGCAATTGAAGTAACAGAAGAATTGTTTTCACATCCTTTATTGGAAAAGAATTAGAGTGTCAGCAAAACGCAAATGTCACCAAAAGTCAATCGCACACTCTCAACCACTCAGTTGCAAGCATGTCGGTGCAAGTTTTCCGTGCTACAAAACATTCAGGGGGCGCAAAGCACTAAAACCATTGGTCTCCTCCTCGCTACATGCATAAGTGCCGGTCAACACACAAAACTTCCTTCATTAATGAAGCTTGCCATTTTGTATCAAATGTATTGGCTGCCAAGATGCTTTCCCTACTTGTGCCACTTATTCCAGGTATACATATGCTAAGACAAACTGACAAAAGTATCATACATTGTGTCCAACCGTGGCAACACTGGATACATGCCGAAGGTACTTGCAGAAGATGGCAGTCATCTTCAACTGTTGCTACATTTTCCTCATTACTGTTCTTCACTGTTGCAACTATTGAGGGTTGCAGACGGTGCAGCACACTGTCACAATCTTGTCAAGCGGATATGTTGAACCCCCTATCTGCGAGGACAACATCACCAGGAACCAAGTTGTGCAACAAGCCACAGTGTTCTGTAATGTGCTAAGGCGAGGTACTCGGCCATCCGGTAACACGACCTCATATAATGACACTGGCCCTGTGGCTCTCGATGTAACCGCTGCAGTCTATGGCGGGCCCTGAATGTAGTTACGAGTGAAGAGATCTCCTGGCTGGAACGTCCGCGGTATGTGCTCATGTTCCTTCTGTCGGGACGATATGTCTGGAGCCCTGTCCGGATGCAGCATAGTTGAAAAACCGACGGCCGGCGAAGGACCACGTGTGTTATGTGCTGCTGCAGCAGTCTTTTTTCCCACTTTCCGTTCGAGGGCTTCTCTCGTCGTCCGCACCATTCCCTCAGCCTGTCCATCAGTGGAGGGGTGAAAGGGTGCCGATGTAACCTGACCGATCAGATTTGCATTAAGAAAATTCTTGAATTCAAGGGACGTGAACTGTGCCCCGTTATCTGAGACAACCGTGTCCGGCAGTCCATGTGTTGCAAACAGCCTTCGTATAGGACGCCAGTCACGGTGAGTGACGTCATCGATGACAGCCTAATGACCTCGAGCCATTTGAGAATACAAGTCAACCACCACCAGGGAGGTCTGACCTTCAAATGGCCCGGCGAAATCGATATGCAGCCGGGACCATGGTGCCCGTGGGGTCTCCCTGGCACGCCTTATACAGTGGCGCACCCATTCTCCTATTGCAGCATCCATTCCAATGCGTTCATCCTGACGATTCCCGGGTGTCCTGCGTGCAAAGTTTCCAGTACAGTCGCAGTCTTTTTGACCATGAACACGGGAGCGCGTGGCTTTTTGTATACAAGCGCCGTCGGTCAGTGCGTCAGAACAGAGGTGCGCATGCACCTTTCTTTCGCGCGCAACACGTCACCGGAGAGCTCGCGTGTAGTCTGCTAGCTGTCTACGCACCCTCCGCGGCGGACGCTCATTATGACGGCCACTAAAGCTGAAGATGCAAGTTTTTGCTCCATGTGCCTCGATTTATATGCTCCAAAACTGTCACCAAGTTTTGTCGTTTTCTTTCTCCAGTGCTGTTGCAGTCACACAACAAAGAGGCAAAGAAACGGTATACATCCGAACTTTGTCGGTGCATGTTTCACAAGACTGATACGTGACGCAGAATCAGTAAAATGGAATAATTTTCTCTCTGGCTTAATTAATAGTCTGTCATGCCCTCTTTTGCGGCAACGACTGCTACCATTCTAGAAGGCAGTGGCGAGTACAGGGCTGACAAAAAGTCAGTTGCTCACAGATTCTCTCGCCTTTGGGGAATCACCACTCGCAGCTCGCCCGATGTCGCCCAGAAAACAGGGTTTCGCACCATAGCTGCCTTTATGCACCCAATATACAGGGTGTCCCACGTAACTTGAGCCAAGAATTTGAAAATGAAAGGCACTTCGGAGGAGAACTGAACCAAACGTATACTATTCGTACTGGTCTATAGATACTCAGGTTATTTTTCATTTCCCCTAAAGTAATTAGTTAATTATTTTTAATTAGCTATCTCCTTAATTATGGGCTGAAAACCCAAAATATGAACACTGAGCTGTAGAGAACCTTCATAAACCACCGACTGAATTGTTTCCTGTACGATATGTCTTACGGTGTTAATTTTTCCGCATTCTAAAGAAAGCCCGCGAAATTTGAAAATGAGCCACGTGACGGACCGCGAGCGCACTGCTATAGTGCTGGTCTCAAGCGTGCAACCGGTGAACAAGGTCGCCTGCGGCTGCCACGGGGAAGCGACATGATGCTTTGAAGGTGGTCGATGTTTGGGCGTCGTCTTTGGTTCAATGACGGTGCACATTCACGCTGCTGGCCGAGCGCTGCCGAGATAAGCGTCCAAGACGGATAAATAAAACAAGAAAATAGCTTTATTTTCTTGTTTTCTTGATCTTCTTGATCTTCTGTTTTCTTGATCTTCCTGAATCAGAATCAAACTGCTGTTTGTTTTTTTTCCTCGCAGTATTGAGCGCTTTACCACCGCGGCTCTAGTTTTGCGAACACCTTTCCCCCTGATAGGGATGCAGGAAGATGGCTGATCACCGCACAGGATACGCGCAGGGTTGCAGGGCCTTGTTAATATATTAGCTATAGTGACTATAGTTAAGTGCACTATAGTGACTACAAGTGCACTATAGTGCACTTGTAGTCAGCGCGTATATCCCCGTTGGCCTAAAACGGAGTTACGATAGTTTCCCAATGGGCGTGGTCGACGGGCTCAAGGATTCCCTGTTGTACGAGCTTATCCATCTCGACATCGATTTTGGGGCAGAGTGCAACATCCCGGTTGAGAGCGAACTTCACCAGTGGTCCACTGTAACAAACCAACGCCCCGTCGAAAACGGAAGCGAATTTTGTGAATATACGTCTTCGCACAAATAATTCGGCTGGCTGACATGTTGCACCCCTGTGATACTGATGCCTAATTGTGGGAACCAATCCAGACCGAGCCGGCTCGGGCGCTCGCCCTCGACGATGACCAGTTCCAGTAGCCCGTTGAAACGGTTGAATGTCACTCTGACTGTAGCGATCCCCTGCACGGCAATGCAGTTGTGTTGGTAGTCCCTCAGCAGTTGCAGCTTCGGCAGTCGTCCGTTCGGAAGAATTTTTCTAGCTTTGACGTCGGAAATAATCGAGAATGTCATGCCCGAGTCCACTTTTCCATTCGGCAGGCTGCGCCCTCGATATTGACGTTGACATTCACATTCTTGGCAGGTTCCGGCAGCACATGAATGGACGTTGGTGCACTGCCGTCGCAGTACGAGATGTTTTCGCGAGAGGCGCCCTTCAATTGACTCTTTCTTCCATTTTCCCAGTCTTCTCGTTGGTCGGGCCGCTCCCGAGAACGACATACCTTGGCAATGGGCCCAGTTCTCCCGTAATTTCGGCACTGCGCTTACCTAAGATGACAGAGATGGCGCTGGTGCGGACCGCCACAACTAGCGCAGGGTTCACCCCGCAGTCTGACTTGGTCCCTCCGAGTACCGGCAGCATCTCGTAACCGCAGAACATCCTCCTCCGTGGCGTTGTGCTCTTCGGCCTTGTCCCCTCCTTGGTGCCTCATTCGCATTGCTGCAATGCCAGTCCGCGGCAGAGGGTCAGCCTGCACAACCTCTGCTGCAATGGCCTCGTCCATGGCGCTGGCGAGGGTACACAGCCGTCTCTTTGCCGTTTCGTTGTGAAGGCCGAATACGAAACGGTCCCGCAGTGCAGTGTCGAAAGTTGCAGCGCTGCGCTTCGCAAGGTACCCGGCTCCCCCGGCGCCTGGCTAGTAGATCGTAACGCCTGGCTAGTTCGGGAGTTTTCGAAGCAAGATGCTCTTGAAGGGCAGACAGCATTGTTGACAGTGAGGTGTCCTTCTACTGTACCAGGGCCCTGGCTAACTGGAACATCGCGGGACCACATCGGCTCAGGAAGCTGAACCTCTTCTTGTCGGCGTCCCTTATATCGTGCGCGTCCAAAAAGAATTGGTATCTTTGAGCGTAGACCTGCCAGTCCTCCGGCCGGGATAGATCGAATGGCTCGATGTAGCTTTTCGCGTCGGCGCCCATCAGACCTAGCGGCGGGGGGTTGGCCTTCTTTCAGATTGCCCCGATGGTGAAGTGGCCGTGCGGGGCAAAATGGAATGTGCTTAAAGTGCGCGCCACCGATACCATCGAAAAAGGAGACGACGAAGCAGTGCGCCATTGCGCGTGGTCGCGTGAAGCCGTCCGACGAATGAGGAGGCGCCACGGCAGAGGAGACTGCCGAGGCTTCCGGAGCAGAGCCAGGCAGACGTGGCTTGGTCATCGAGGAACCAGGGCGCGGGAGTGAGATCCGTCGGGTTGGGGACTGGAGGTCTCAACAGGCTCCCACCTGGGGCCGTACCAGCCATCCACTCACTTCAGGCCTGATGTGGGTGGAACGCCGCCAGGACGTTCCCGCCAGGCAATTCCGGCTGATCGAGCTCTAGCCCCCGGCCGAGTTAGCCGCAGAGGCGCCGAACGCGCTCCGGGTCAACGGCCTGAGTAGCGTTCCTGATCGTCGGACATCGCGCCCTCAGCGCTGCCTGTTCTTAGACTGTCGGCCCTGCCGCAGCGATTGACTTGCCCGCCGGTGAACTCTGCACATAGTGCTTCTGTATTCCGTTTTGCATGTTTTTGTTCTTTCTACTTCATCATTGGATCATTTTACCTCCAAAAACATTGTTTGTTTAAAGCATAAACGGCTTCGTCGTTATTGCACCGATGACGGTTTTGTCATCGGTATAATTTGAACCTGAACACGGGCGTCTCTCGTTTCTAAGAGAGTTTTTTTTTTCTTTTAGGGGCGAAGCTCCTCTTAGTCTAACCTTGTCACGCGTCAGTTGTCAGGCGTAACCCGCGTGCTGGGAGGCACGCGCTCGCCCTCGGCGCGTGCCTCTGCTGTCTTGTGTGAGAGAGAGAGAGAGACAGAGAGAGAGCGAAAGGCGCGCGTAGGTTATGGAAACGTTGTTTCTTATGGCGTTTTTCACTGGCGGATCCAGAGCAGTCACCGAAATCCCGGAGGGAGCGCTCGGATTTCACGAATCCGAATCTGCCAGCGGAGTGCGAGAATGCTCCGCGACCGAGTATACAGGAAGTCAATGAGCGCGTCATACAAACCCAACTCCCGCTCCGTGCGTTTCCGTGGCAACCAAAGACGCCATCCCGGGCACATTTTGGCTGCAGCAGTTTCCGAGTTGTTTACATTCAATTCACGCATTCTGTGCTCAAGCTTTATTACTCAGAGAGGGCACTAAGCGCTAAATACACGGTACGATTCTGCGTTCGGTGCCGTAAGCTCCGGCATGAAGCGTACGATGGCTGGGTAGGGGAACGAGCGAGGCAGTAAATGCAGGAGAACGATCCTCAGGTCACGTGATCACACCGATCGCTCATCTAGGTACTTCTTCGCCTAGGTACGGCGAGTGTGTCTAGGCACTGCCTAGGCCGTCTAGGCGGTCTAGGTTCAACAGCCTCGCTAACGTGGCGCATAAACGCATAAAGGGTACGAGCGTGTATCAGGCGGAATACACGCTCGTAAAACATTGCATCCCTCTCGCTAAGTGCAAAATAAACAGTTTTTTACAGCCCTACTTGGTTACATAACAGCACAAAAAAACACTGCTGATAAAACTATGCCTTCGCGAGCGGCAAATACATCACGACAGCCCACCGTCAGTGACGACCCGAGGGTAGGCCTAGCTGCCGACGACGTAGCCGTCGTCGTTCGCAATCAACCGCCAGCTCGCCACGAAGCGCTAATTTTTGCCAACACAGTTAACATTTGTACTCATACGTAGTATGTCAACGAATACGATTAGTTTTCTCGAAATAGATGCGAAGCGCAATGGTAAAAACGAAGCGAGCCGCTTCGGTGAAACAGCCCCTGCCGATGTTTGTTTACGTTCGCGCCGCGGCCGCTTCCGATCTCTCAAGTGCTTAGGAAATGGGCGCTGCTTTGCAGACCAGCTCACTTCACTCGTAACATTACTCAATGAGGATTAATTTCGTGTCACGAACAAATCGTAAGCAATATTTTCGACGCGATTCCATCGACACCGGCAAATGCCTCGGCGGGTCAAGACGAGTGATCAACGCGTAAGCTCCGCCCTCACGAAGCGAGTCTGCATACAAGCTCGTAAGACATCGTATCCTCGTCAGTAAGTACAAAATAAACATTTTTGTACAGACTTGCTTGGTCACACAACACAGAAAAACACTGCCGATGCCTTCGCGAGCGACTAGCACATCACAACACCCCAGTCAGTGACGACTACGAGGGTAGGCCTAGCTGCCGACCCTCGGAGTAGTAGTCGTTCGCTGTCAACCGCGAGCTCGTCACAACGTGCTCATTTTTACCTACACGATTAACATTTCCACTCATATGTCATGCGTTAACACGTGCGATTAGTTTTGGGACGGTTGGGCAGTCGTCCATCGCGACTGTCCAACCTTCCGACAAGACATTCGAGCTTAGCGCTTGCAGGAGGACGGTAACACTCGTCTGCAGGCGTTGGCAGGCGCTATGGGAAAACCTGTTTCATAGGGAATAGATTCAGCTCTGGATTTCCCTCTTAGTTGACGCTGCATCGTCCCTAGAATTCCCCACAAAGCGATGCTTTGCGGAGCGCTGACGTCTACATCGAACTAGCCAATAAGAGAGAGGATCACCCTCCTGGATGGTCTCCAGATATTCTGCCAAACTTCCGGCAGGCTTCACCGCCGCCGCCAAACCGTCGATTCCCCCTTGGTGTCTCATTCGACCTACAGTACACCTTGGTGTGCCAGGAATCAGAAAGAAAGCTGAGCTGTCATCAGGTGCTCTGAAACAACTATCCCTGCTTCTTCTACACGAGAGGTACGCCGATAAAGTGCATATTTATACGGATGGGTCCTCGAACCTCCAGTGTTCGTCCGGAGCGGTGGTTGTCCCAGTGAAAGCTTCCACCATCAGTTTTAAGACAGACCACCCGACGACATCGACAGCTGCGGAACTTGCTGCTCTGCGTGCTGCCCTTTGTGTAGTAAATGAGGAAGCACCCCGACAATGGTCAATCTTTAGCGATTCAAAGGCGGCCTTACAGTCCTTGCTGGCAGCCCTGCGGCGCGGACCATACGAGCAACTGGTGTTGGAGGTCAGATCGCTTCTCCATAAATCACATGAGAAGGGACACCACGTGACGTTTCAGTGGCTCCCCAGTCACTGCGGCGTCGTTGGAAACGAATTTGCTGACAAGGCCAGCCAAGTCTGCACTTGATGGCACCAAAGTTGAGACCATACCTCTCTCAAGGTCCGACGCTGCCAGGCAACTTCGAGCGATTGCACAGGAGATTACACTCTCGCTGTGGAGTGCCTCAAGCAGCCAAACTCGGAACAGTCGACAACACCACCTGCTGTCTTTGCGGCATTTTCGATTGCCACCAAAACTCAGCCGAGCAGAAGCCACCCTGCTTTATCGTTTGTGGTTAGGAGTGGCTTTTACTAACTCTTATTCCTTTATGATCGGAATGGCCGACAGCCCTCTTTGTGACACCTGTCTTCGTGAAGAGACGCTACAACACATCATATGCGACTGTCCTCGCTATGACTTACAGAGGCAATCACTGGCGTCCGCTCTCGCTCACCTTGACCTGCGACGGATGTCGGTTGATGCCATTTTGGAATGTCGACCGCACAAGACATCACAATTGAAGGTGACAAAGGCGCTGCTGCAGTTCTTAAAGACGACAGACTTGCACAAGCGACTGTAACAGCGATGTGTGATGTGTGCCATGCAGCTGCCACTGACTGTGAGAATGTGCTATATGTTCGCCCACGTTCTCTCTCTCTTCCTCTTTCCTTTCACCTTTCAATCTCCCCTGTCCCCTTCCCCTCGTGCAGGGTAGCATACCGGTTGTCATACACTGGTTAACCTCCCTGCCTTTCCTTCTCTACTATTTCCTTCCTTCCTTCCTCCTGGATTTACCGCTTCGCGGGGAACGATGAGCACGTATAGACCTATTCCATGTTGGTAAACAGTGGTAGGCACCGGCGATATAACCAGGGCTTGTGTCGACGTCGCGGCGCAGAGGCCCCGCCCACCGCTTGCCGCGGCCCTGCACGGTCGCGCCACCGCCGCCGGCGAAGCGTGTGCGAAAGCTGCCTCCGAGCACGGGGCGTCGGAGCGCCGACGGCGTGCTTACAACAGTTTGCGAGGGGCAGCCGCGTGAGATGAAGTTGCGTTAGCTCTGTAGGAAGCATTCAATGAATAGAAAAGAATGCGCCGACGCCCAGATATGACAAGATGTGAGAAACTGATTCAAAGGATAAGCACCTTGCCACATGATGCGAATGATCGCGCGCTATCATGTCAGCATTGCTTCATGCGTATGTTTTAATTCGGTAACTAGCGCAAGGATGAACCACTTGCAACAGCGAGACTTGTTTAAATGCGACTTGAAGATGCCTCAGCTAAAATACTGTTTCGGACTAAAGCCTCTAATCCCTACACGAAATCCTTGCGCAAGAACAAATGTAACGGAATAGGTACTGAAGCATGCGACATTGGTGACGCTATAACCTATGCAAATACGGCTTTGATAACGCACGCACACAAAAAAAAAGCAATAACGTGCCAAGGACAAGGCTCTCAAATAACCGCCAGCAAGGCGCATAACCGCGGCTTGCGGCTCTGCCCATACGCTCAGTTCCGATCGTGAAGGCGTGAAGTCCTGTAACGATGCGGCAAATTCCAAGCGTGTAGTTCATTCGAGCAGTCTGACAATCGAAAAAAAAATTTAAGCGCATCATAACCACTACAGCATTGCCAAAGACACTTCTCGTGTGTATGCTATCGCAGCCGCAAGCAATTTGTAAAAGCGTCGCTGTAATCGGCCTTTCGCTCACGGCTACGTGAATTAAGCTCTTATATATTTGTTTAATTTGAGTGAACGAAATTCGTATGACGCATGTATAGCTTCCGCACTTCGATAATACACGGCGACCGCGATTACTGCTACACATCGAGCTAATTGTTAACATCGTGCGCGCTTTGCGGTAAGCGTCATCGCTCTGTGTCCGCACTTTGTTTATGCCAAGAAACTTGGTGTCGAGCATTACACTTGACAAACTTGTGACAATGCTATTTCTCTCAAATGAAACAAGCCGCACTAACGCTAAATACTTACACATATGGATAGTCGTGACGAAAATGTTTGGCGCATAACCGATGCCCCAAACAGCCGGCATTAGAGATTCGTCCCTTTCCTTAAGACAAACATAAGCAGGAAACCGATAAAAACCTATCGCACGTACATATCTTGTGCGTTGCTGAGCAACCAACACACGGCACAGGTCATCAGTGAACGCTTTTTTCTTCATTTCACGGCGGTGAGAAGCGCCCGCACCAGCGAAAACGCAGCGGCTGCTACGGTAGGCGCGCCGGCGGATGCCTACCATGCGAAACCAAAACTCCCGACGACAGCGCCACCGCATCTTCGTGACGTAGCACCTCGGAATACGCGCTACGTAAGAGTTCGTGTCTTCATCAACAAGTAGAAAATAAAGAGTTTTGCACATCCCCGCTCTATAACACCATTGAAGAACACTCTCGATAAGGCTGTGCCTTCGCGAGCGACAAGCACATCCAAACAGTCCTACGTCAATGACGACTCCGAGGGTAGGCTTAGCTAGAACGACGCCGCTTCTATCCCGTCGTCGTTCGCGGCGAACCGCGAACTCGCAATGAAGCGCTTACTTTTGCCAACACGATAAACGTTCGTACTACATGTCATGCGTTAACACATCCAATCGGTTTTGAAACATCGGTGTGGAGCGCAGCGATGGAAACGAAGCGAGCCACATCGGTGAAACGGCCAGTGCCACTGTTTACCTTTTGTACCGCGGCTTCAGATCTATCGAATGTTTTGAAAACAGGTGCTGCTTTCCACATTAAACATACTTACGTGCGCTCATTTGTAAGCCATTTCATTTCACAACGCAATCAGTCAATATATTACACGCCATACCGGCAAATGCAGCCTACATCACACCTATTCGAGCGTCGGGGAGAATCAAACGGTGGCCAGCGGCGCGACGCCACACGTACGGCGCACGACGCTACGTACAGCACGTCGTAATCACTGTCTTCTGAGCTGGAAAAGCTTCTGCTTGTCCTGCTGTCGTCGCTAAACGGAAGCTACACTTTCTTGTACACTCCAGCTCCACGCCCGCACGAAGCTTCTAAATGAAGGCCGTTGATCCGTGACGTCATCAGGTCATGTGACCCAGAACCTAGGGACAGGGTTTCATAGGGATTTTCTCGCAACGAGAGCCACGGGGAATCTTCCGTAAAAGTGTTCCGTGCCTCTGCGGCTCTAGAGTTCTCCGATGTCGATCGTCGCCGGCACCGATGGCCACCGTTCGCACGCCGACCGGTGTGATCAGCGTTTTGGCGCGTGATGTTGAACGCGGTGAGTCGCCGGCGCATCTGTCTGTCTACGTCTTTACGGCGATTCCAGTCGCGCGACGTTCGGCGGTACAGTACGTGAATCTCTCACCCTTAGCGACTTCGAAGGCTTCGAGAGTGAAGTTCTTGGAGGTGTGCCACCTTCCAAAACATGCAGGTATGGTCTCTCTTACTTTTAGCTTTGACCTGTACAATTTATGTCGCATGTAACAGTCAGAGATGCTCGGTTATTTTCACTCTGCATTTGTGGAAGTGTAAATCATGAATATATACATGTGTCACTTTCACTTGTTTCCACGGCAAATTAAATGCAGATAGCAGCTAACGGCACCGCATTTAGAGCTAAAATATCTGTTACAAGCATGACTGTTGACCAAAATTCAAGAATAATTTGTTGTTTACAATTGGTCATCATTGAGAACTGTTAATAAACAAGTGCAATTAAATTAATGGGAGAGTTAGGGTATCAACTAAATTTTTCTTGTGATATCGATTTGTACTTCGTAGGGCTGCTGATACTACAACAGGAATCTACTGCCAAAGACGTGTGCGCAAACGCATTGTGCCATCTGCACCTACAAGAGCAGCTGACCACAAGTGCTGTGGTTGCATCACCTGCTCCGGAGGATACATAAGGATCACCTCAGCCGACCTGTCATCCAATTGGAAGTGTCACGCTGTACAAGCAACTAACCATTGCCCATGCTGTTGATTTGTGCTTCACAGGTGAAAGCATCCGTGTCTAGGTGTTTGTATCTGTGTGTTATTTGCCACCACCAACTGGGTGTTTGCATGTATTATCATTTTTGTTACACCGTGCTTAATTCTACCAACATTTTACAAGCCATTGAGGATTCCACGTGCAAAACGCACAGCTAAATACAGACAGTTCATCAGAGCATACTCCTGTAACATTGACGATGACTTTAAAGATGCTCTAGCATAACTGCAAACTTTGACTGCTCAGGTCTAGAGGACAAAGGAGGACTGCACTGCTTTAAGGCAGGGAAATAAGGGCCTAACTGAAGTGCAAGCTCAAGCTGAAAGCCAGATGAATGAGCGAATAGGAGGGTCCACCAATCACTTTCAAGGACACAGCTGGTGAGATGGACTTGCAAATTGCTCAGGTCTCCCGTTTTCGTTCCACCTACGAGACGCTGACATCACCCAATGCTGCACAAAAAGAAAATTATTTATGGTGCTTTCCATTAAATACGTAAGCTTCTTGATCCAATATTCTATGTTTGCTTGTGTTAAAGAACAGTCTGAGGAGGTTTTTGCACAACCTTCAACCATATGACTGCGTTCATTTTATGATTACCAGGTGAAATGCTGTTGAGTCCTGCTTAGAGCTTTCTTCTCCACAAGATATGCAGTGGCTGGAAATGCTTAGCTAGCTCTTCATAAGAGCTCCATATTAATTATATAGGTGTTGGAATGCAAAATCCATCTTTTTCTTCTCCAAAACACTGTAGAATGTCAATTTAGCTGTTACAAGGTGCTTCCAAATTCCAAATAACCTGCTCTAAAATGATCCGAAATGAAATTTCTGCTGCTTCAAAAATTGCTCCAAATCAGATTGCTTGGTAGCATCACCAAGATCCTCTTAATCGGAAATAGTTGGGGTGGTCAGATGCAGTGTAATGCTTTCACATAGGCATACTGTGAGAATTGTAGCAAAAGCGAAGCTGTGCTTCTATCGTTGATCGTGGAATAACTGGTAACGGTATCAAGTTAACTCTCACTGTCACTTACACGTGGCAGTGGGCTAAGGGCAAGAGCGTGTCTGCTTTTCATTTCTCTGCATCTTGAGACAAGAGACAGACGGAGGCTCTTTATTTGGTTCTTTGTTCCTTACTTTCTTTCTCTCTGTGTTGCCCTTTGAATCATCACTCTCATGCAAGTAATGGGCTTTTATTTGTGTCTATATTGTCTTTATCGTAGTCACAGTAATGTAGCATTAGGCTGACCCAGCTGAGTCTAACAAGCAATTTCCTCACTTAGTGCTTCGCACAACACAGATTCCCACAATGCGTGGGATCTGCAGGATCTTTTTGTTCAAAGTTAATCAGGGCATAGTTCACTGAGGTATGTGGAGTAGTGAGTATAAATTATAAAAGCATGTTACATTTCAGATTAACTGTACCTAGCCAGTATAAGCTCATATAACCCACCTTAAAACAAAAAGGCCTGTTAAATCAGGGTATAGGTAATATACATACATCGCCATTAAGTGTGGCTTCACAATAGTGTGTATATCCCCTGCAAGAGGTGTTTCACATTATAGCGTAGCCAATGTAAGCTCATATAACCCACGCTAAGACTCAAGAAATGTTCACTTGGGGTACAGGTAATTTGCATACTTTTACATTGAGTGTACCTTCACGGCAGTGTGAATTCCCCATGTAAGGGCTGTTTCATGGCGTAGTGACCCTGTGCTGCCACGAAACCACTTTTACAGGTTGCTTACATCTGGAAATGTCTGTACTTTTCAATTACATGAAAATTTCCGAAATTCTGGTAGACCATGTGATGCATTCACAGCTCAATTACACTTCGTTGCCCTACACAATGATTACAGGCATCTCACCTCCATGAAAGCTGCACCTGCAGGCTTGGCAAAGCATACCGCAGTTCAGTACTTTACTATTCCTCCCTTCATATTTTAAATGAGTATTGGAAAATCCACGCATATCTTGTAGGCAGTCTCATCCCATTTGCCACAAAAGGGTAATTTTAGAAATTAATGTGATATACTTGTAGCTGAGATAGCAGGTAACTTATCTTTTTGGCCTTGTAAAAGAGCATGCCTGTATTGTACACCTCAGGAATCCAACAGACATTGAGGCGAAGGAAGGCATAGGGGAAACTATTTGTAGGTTTTGCCTGTACTGTAGAAATTAAGACATAAATATAAAGGAATTAAAATGGACGAAATTCATCAGCAGCCAACCCATGTTGAGGTGGTCATGTGCTACGTGATACCGTTTGGCAGAATAGTGTCCCACACTTGCCACCTTGGCTATAAGTTATGCAGATGAGCCATGATGGTGGTGGGAGCCCGTATGCATCATTTGTCCAAATGCTCCGTCGGGGGAGGTGGTGCAGTGTGTGGTTAAGACAGGCGAGGGTATAATTGTTAAAGGGAAGCAGGGGAAACGAAAAGATACCTCAGGAGCGTAGAGAAAAGACAAAAGATACAGAAAAAGAAACTGCACTCGAGGATTCGAACTCGGGACTCCTTGGTCTAACTACAAAAGCATGGCCAAGTCATCTGGGTTGCCGGGTTGCCGATGTGTTTAAGAACAGATTCCTGCTGCGCCCTCTCGCGAATTGTGATGCAATGAATTTCAACATGTCCACGATGCAACACTTTTGCTGATTTTAAATACCAGGAAGGCATGGCTAATTGTCTCGACTGCGTCGCGTCTGTTTCTGCCATATTCCTCCTGCCATCATGCTTAGTTTTGACAGTGCGCGTCTTGTCTTTACCTTTCCCTTTTTTTCTCTCTCTCTCTACCACGGCAAGGTGGTTGTCTCAGGGAGATAAAAAGAGGGAGGGGGGGGGGGTGGAGGAGGGCGTAAACCAAAGAAGTGGGAAAAGGATACCTAGCAACCTAGCTCGCACTCACGGAAGTGCCGTGATAAATTCTGTGTCCGTTGATCGGCGTCAGAGCCTGCGTTGCAATATGTTGAAAGCGGTTGCTGAATTCCTGGGAGTGCTACGGCCTTGTAGTTAAAGAGGGAAGCAAAACTTCTCCTTTCATTTGCATGCACTTACTACACTACAGCTAAAAACTACATATAATTTGCCCTATGCCTTCCTTGGCCTCACTGCGAATGGGATTCATTACACTGTATCAAACAAACAAGCCCTTGATCAATTTCCCTCTCGTTATACATGTACACAAGCACCCCCGCATACACACCTTTTCACACAAGAGGGCTGTCCCCTGTCAAGTGTTTCCTTGAGCGTGCAAACATGTTACTTCTTTTATACTCTGAAACCAAGTTACAGTGACCATTGTGATGTCATTTATATTTTGTCCCTTCAAGAAATGGAACCTTGATGGGCACACCAATCAGTGGTAGCTGCTGAGAATCATGTTCATGTAGTGGCTTGTACAGTGAACGTAATCATTGCCCTGATATTCTCGCATGCCTCAGGCATTCTTTCAGCATTCAGAGACCAGTAGGTGGCTTCTGCAGTGAGAAGGTCTAAATAACGGTAGCATTTTACGTTTATTGAGCTTTACATTTACTGCACAGCTGCACTGGTGCTTTTTGTGATTAAATACACAATGTCTTCTCAAGCAATTATGGTTGCCCAGCTACATTTTACATCTCCTTTTTCCTGCAGAAGTGCCAGAATTACAAGGAGCTTTCCCACTTGGCAGAGAGATCAACATTATTCAGGAGAGAAAACTCCAGAAAAGGATTGAAGAAAAAGACCCATCTCATCTGCAGCAGGAGAGAGCACTGCTGCAGTGATCACAAAGTATCGGACAGAAATAAAGTTCCCGCATTTTCACAATGATGCATTGGCCTGCTGGCTTTTCTGAAACTGTGAAATAAAGTATTTATGGCAGACAGTGATTCAAAGGTTAATTTAGAATTTTGATTTAGTGGAAGAATTTTCGGGGGGGGTTGGGGTGGGGGGTGTAAATCCCTGCATTCGTGACATTCCACTAGATCACATGCACACATTATGGGACAACTTAAAATAGTGCTGCGAGGACTAAAGGCTGTCATATGTCACATGGGTGGTAATGTGTAGCTTTCCAAGGAAATTAAATTTAAGCAGGATGAACAAATGTTTTACATCTAATGTGGAGCAGTTGTAGGTATAGCGCTTAGCAAATGAAATACGGTACTCGGACCACGTGGTGGCCAGTGCACTTTGTGCTACTGGGGCGCACTGGATGATCACAGAAAGACCTAGCTGAATCAACACTTCAAAGAGTGTCCCACTTTCACCGAGCACTGCAACAAATTAGTTCAGTGTCCCCAGCGCAAAGGTATGACGTAGAAAGCATTGGCAGCCATGTGCTCCGAGTATCGAGTTTCATTCACTGAGCACGATACAGTGCTCCCCTTCAGTTGATAGTTGGCGTTCATGTTGTCCGCTTCTGTTCTCTTATGTCAACGTATTTGTACCTTAGTTTTAGCATTCTTGCTTTTATTACAGATATAGAAAAAAAATAAATGCTGGCTAGAGTGAGTTATTTCTGGTTCGGCATAAGAGGCTGTTGTACAACGACAGGAGTAAACCATAATGCTTCCTGACAATTGGCAAACAATGACAACAAAACCACTCCCCTAGAAAAGACATGAAATGCACCAATTTGAAAAACATCCATTTTGACTAGACCCAAAAATGTGGCTTCGAGTTGATAGCAGAGAAATTGCTATTTCAAGTTGGTTAAAAATGTGAACCACTTTGATTGCAGAAAAAAAAGTTATACTTTAACCTATTGAAACACTTAAGTTCATAAAATGCTGTGCTTTCAGATGCAGTATAAGGCAACATATTTATCCATGACATCAATAAACTGGCTGCCACGAAGCAAGATTGAGGCATCAACTTGAAACTGCGGGCACCAGCGGTGGACTACTGTACATGTGATTCTTTTTGTAAATCCATCTTGCAAATTGCACTGGGACATAGAGTGGAAGCCAGCACTGCTGGTGGACAGTCTCATTAGTACAAAATGTAGTCATTCTGAGTCTTACCTTGCAAGTGATGGTGAGTGAAAAAGCATGTCGTCTCGTCAACAAGGTTAATACCTTGCAAGTGATCTCGATAGGCCACAAGCAAAGTGCCGTTGCTTGTTCTCAGATACAGGTAGGGTAGGAAGAAGCTATCTTCGATTTGCATAAGGAAATGGCTAACAAGCAGAAGCGTGCTGCAAGAAGTTTTGAATTTGTGTAGCTGAACGATTTTTGATAGCTCTTCACAGTTACCCGTGTGACCACCACTTAAAGATCTCCTCACCAGGCCACATGGTAAATCTTTGTTATACACTGGAGGTTATTAAGTGCCCCGTAGGGAGTGTTCTACCACAAGAATATTTGAAATTGGTCTATTATTAGCAGACACACAAATGTTTCAACCGTGCGAAACCGGGATTTCAGGAGGCGAGGGTCACCACCAGTACGACGCCCTCACCACATACCGATTATGTGGGGTGAAGGAAGAAAAAAACAAAAAAATAAGGCGAAAAGCGCGAAGCTGTTTGTCCTCTCTAAGGACTGCTGCTTCCTGATAGGAAAATTAATGGTTCAGGCTGCCAGCATGGTTTCTAGTGGTGCAGAGGTGTTCTGTGGTCACGTGGCGACACATGGCAGTGCGGAGCATCATCCTCCTCTTGGCGCATGGTGCATATGAGAAGAGAGAAAGCGACGCTCAGTTTGAAATTCAAGCACCTTCTGCGGTGCATAGCAATGCAGTTCTTGGCAGGCATGATCGTGAGCACACAATGTACACAGTGCATTTGTCAGCTCAAAATGGCCAGACCTGGTGAGGGGCCCTTGAAGTCCTACATGCTGTATGGTAAAACCGAATTGCAAGGTTTCTGTTCGACGAATACATAATGGCAAGTGCAGTACAAGGTGTTGGTTGATTCTTTGAACCTTTACTAAACACGTCACAAAGTAGAAAATGTGGTGGCCATGACAATGGGTGCCGCAAATCTCTGCTCCCACAAAGGGCATGCCACCTACGTGAATGCAGAGATGGAACTTTTGGAAGCCATATGTAATAGCTGTGGATACAGAGCCGAGAGAAAAATATGAAAGTGCCCAAACACACAGTTGTACACAGCAGCATCTATAGAACTTCAACCTGCATAATGTGCAGGCGTACACTCAATCTGATCAGCTTGATGACCATTTATTCTTTAGAAAGGCAGGACACAAAACGGCTGTTTTCACATCTGCACCACGTTTGGGGTGCACTTGTGGCTTTGGTCCAGGCTAGCTGGTGATCTTGATGGAGCACTAGGGGTGGAAAGTCCTTGGCTGTGGGCACTGCTGGCCTTGGTTTCAGCGATGTTTGTTGTGGAGGTTGGTGTGGCTTAGTTTTACACGAGCCTGTGCCAGTAAGATGATCCCCACGACAAAGAGTGCACGTTGGCATGCAAAGGGCCCATTGCCAATAACAATCCAGTTTTTGGGAGAGGGCACACATCGTACATGTGAGCTGGCTTCTGGAAATTAGTACAAGCATGACGGCTGCCCTTGCACTTGGTGCATCACTGTACCACAGACATGTATTTTATGGTTGGGGAGCATAGGACCAGAGGTGAACGTTATCTGGATAGAAGTTGCTTTCCCCATGGATTGGGATGCTATGATTTTGGCTTCTGGGTTGCAACACCTTAGGTCGCTTATGAATCCCTCTGGCGCCTCATTCCAGAATGGCCTGGAAATCCTGACTGCGCCGCTGGTAGGGCCGAGATGTACGCAGGTACAGGGTGCTGTTGATGTGCGGTTCGGCCATTATTGTGCAGCTCCGGTGCGGCATTCAGTGCTTGTCGAATACTTGGAGCTGGGTGCTTAACGGGGACAAGCCCGCCTCACGGGCGGAACACAACGCGGGACGCATGATGCATCACGCATTTGCTGCATCTCATCGAACGCGTCTCGAACGGTCGCAGAAGTAGCGTCGGGCGATCGACGTACATGTACGTACTACGTACTGGCGTTGCTAGCATTTGGATGCACCGGAACAGAGGTCGCTGAGAGGGCGTGATTTCTGCAGAGGTGATGCACAAGGTCGATAGTCCCGGCGGTCAGTCCACTGGCTCATTGTACTGGCGAGTGGGGAGCGCAGCACGTCGGCAAGGCCCGCTGCCAAGAGGTCAGGCTTGGTGCAGCGTCGTGGCCGCCAAAGGCGGTGTCACGTACTGGACAGATCACTGGGTTCATTATTGTGAAACAGCGCCACGAAAGTAAGACGAAACACGGAAAGAAAAGACACAAACACAAGCGCCGAACTCAATTCCCAGTTGAGAGTTAGGCGCAGGTGTTTGGCCTTTCGGCGTTTCGTCTTTTGTGGCGCCGTTTCACAATAATGAACCCGTGCCGACTAGCCCAGTTACCAGCGCAGATCATCGGAAACATCCAAAAAAGTTGGTAGCGGTTACGTTGGTAGGTTTATTGTCACATCCTACTAGATCCGTTGAGCGGTTTGGTGAGTCCTTGGAAGGATTTAGCGGGGCACAGGAACCAGGAAATGATGGAAGCGATATGATGAACGTCCATTCACTCTGGCACAACCAGCGAGAGATCCGTCGATCGTCGAAGGACACCGTCGAGCCATCCAACAACCGAACCACGCGGAAGATCACGCGGCTGGCACATCCCAACCTCCGAACCACGACGATTCGAACTCGCTGTACCTAGGGAGCCTACACGACAGGCAGTCATGCTGGCTCTCTAGCCGTGCATGCGTGAAAAATCCCCAGAAATTTCAGTCCCTAGGTTTTATGTCACGTGAGTTGATGACGTCACGGATCAACGGCCTTCATTTAGAAGCACGCACACCCGCAGCGAACGCAGCCATTTTGACAGGCAAGGCGGAAGTGACGCGAGGACGCGGCCCGCTTGCGCCCGAATCTGTCTGAATCCATGTGGCTCTTCGATTTTCGCACTTCTGGCAGCCCGCGGGCTGCCAGTGAGCAGCTAGCTGGTTCCGGCTCTGACAGGAAATCACGTGGGCTGGTAACCCGAGACAACCCGAAGCTGCCCGAGGAATTGTAAAATCGAACGCCTGTCCGGCTTGCATAAATGTAAACAAACATGGCGCACGCCAAGACTTTGCGCCATGCGATCTACTCGGTCAATTCTATGTTGCCCGCTTGATATCAACATGTGGCTAGGTTTGCCGAAGAGCTGACGCGATATTCTCCAGCGACTGTGCTTTGCTGTACGATCATGTATGTTCGCAAAATGGTGGTGCCTCTTTGCCAGCACTCGAGTCGATACCTTGTCGAATTAGGGGCGGGGTACCCAACTGATATGTAGCACTCTCGTACAAGCTAGTCGGTTTCGGCAGGCGCGCTGCATGATATAAATACTGCAGCGCGAAAAGCACACGCACACACCCCACAAGAAATAAGCATTTCTCTTCGTCTCTATTTTTGCACATCTTGCATGCGCTAGCACGCGTGTGCACGCCATCAGAGACCTACGAAAAACACACAAACAGCACTGCGGCACGTTTATCGTTCATGTCCGCGCATATGTGTATCAACATTGCAGATCTAGTTGAAAGTTGAAACACATCGGTTCGATACTCAACCAACCACATGGGCACAGCTGCAGACGAGCGCAGTGAGCGGTCGCAACGCAACCACCACAAAGCTGCTCCATCACAAGATACGTAAAAAATTGTAGAGGCGATTCGCACCCACGCAAATCGCACTCCAGAACTCCCGACAAAGCGAAATGTACTTGCAACTTACCGTCTTTACAAACTGCACAAGCACGAGATAACACCGCACAAACGCTAAAAAGACAAGAACGAGCACCACCACACGAAGGCGCGCCGCTGCGTGTGCGTACGATGTCCTCAACCTTTGATACACGAAGCATCCGCAAGGCGAGAGGTCGTCATGTTGAACTAAGAAAGTTCGCATGACATTAACAAAAAATAAAAGCTCCAACTGTTCGCCGTACCGCGTGAATCAACCATCTTGCACGGCTTTCGCAACGCAACGTCAAACGTAATTACAGCAGCAGTCCGAAGGAGACGTCCTCAAGCACCCGCGATGCAATCCGCCGAGTCCCTGCAAACATGGCGGCACGCGTGCGCGACCATCACATTTTGGCGTCTGCTAGCCAGAGATCAGCCAGAAAGCAGCCAGACCGATTTTGTCCTGGCTGGTTCTGGCTAGAGTGTACTAGAAAGGTACTAGTACACTCTATTCTGGCGACCCGCGGGTCGCCAGAAGCAGCCCGCCAGAGAAAAACGAACGCCAACCGGAAGTGCGCCGCGCGGTGGGCGGAGCAACCCGAGAAAAATGAACGCGCGCCGGCGGGCTCTGGCAGCCCGCGGGCAGCCAGAAGTGCAAAATCGAAGAGCCCTGGCGTGCCTCGGCGCTGGAGCAGGTCGGAGCGCTCTGGCGCGGTTTGAGTTGCTCCGAATCTGCCAGTGAAAAGCACCCGCCCGCTCCCGCTCGACCAGTGAAACACGGATTCGCCGCGGCGGAGCAAAAAAACCTGCTCCGAATCTGCCAGTGAAAAACGCCATTAGAGGAACGCTCTACCGGCTCGCAAAGGAGAACGCGCCCTCACCCGCGAGAGACAACGTTGGCGCAGGCAGCGTCTCCTAGCGAGTTTCTTGATTGAGAAATACCGACTGCTCGCGTTGGAGAAGCGTTCACCGGCAACCCATATATATATATATATATATGCACTGGACCTTGACTTGCAATGAAGTGCGGGTGGGAGATTTCACTTGTGCATAGTTCAACCATGAGGATTCGTAGCGTGCGCGTTAACTAAATTAATCCGGAACTCGGCACGATCTACGATGAACATCCCGAGCTTCGCCCACTCATCATCATTCACTCCGTGGATATGCTGTAATTTTTTTGTCTCACACCCTCCCTGCTCGTTACAGCACCCACGCGTGCTCATAACTGATACCGCCGATACCCTTCCGTTGTCTGGGCGCCGATCCCATCGTCGTCGCCAGTATTGCGTCGCAGAAGTAGGACACGCTGACACCTGTTCGATGCAACTAAAACCTTGCTAAAACTGCCTGCAGCAGCTTGCTGCAGTTGCTCTTTATTAACGCGAAGCGGTAAATCCAGGAGGGTGATCCTCTCTCTCATTGGCTAGTTCGATGTAGACGTCAGCGCTCCGCAAAGCATCGCTTTGTGGGGAATTCTAGAGACTATGCAGCGTCAACTAAGAGGGAAATCCAGAGCTGGATCTATTCCCTATGAAACTGAGGTTTTTCCATAGTGCCTGCCAACGCCTGCAGACGAGTGTTACCGTCCTCCTGCAAGCGCTAAGCTCGAATGTCTTGTCGGAAGGTTGGACAGTCGCGATGGACGACTGTCCAACCGTCCCAAAACTAATCGCACGTGTTAACGCATGACATATGAGTGCAAATGTTAATCGTGTAGGTAAAAATGAGCACGTTGTGACGAGCTCGCGGTTGACAGCGTACGACTACTAACTACTCCGAGGGTCGGCAGCTAGGCCTACCCTCGTAGTCGTCACTGACGGTGGGGTGTTGTGATCTGCTAGTCGCTCGCGAAGGCATCGGCAGTGTTTTTCTGTGTTGTGTGACCAAGCAAGGCTGTACAAAAATGTTTATTTTGTACTTACTGACAAGGATACGATGTTTTACGAGCTTGTATGCAGACTCGCTTCGTGAGGGCGGAGCTTACGCGCTGATCACTCGTCTTGACCCGCCGAGGCATTTGCCGGTGTCGATGGAATCGCGTCGAAAATATTGCTTACGATTTGTTCGTGACACGAAATTAATTCTCATTGAGTAATGTTACGAGTGAAGTGAGCTAGTCTGCAAAGCAGCGCCCATCGGAAGCGGCCGCGGCGCGAACGTAAACAAACATCGGCAGTGGCGGTTTCACCGAAGCGGCTCGCTTCGTTTTTACCATTGCGCTTCGCATCTATTTCGAGAAAACTAATCGTATTCGTTGACATACTACGTATGAGTACAAATGTTAATTGTGTTGGCAAAAATGAGCGCTTCGTGGCGAGCTGGCGGTTGATTGCGAACGACGACGTCGTCGGCAGCTGGCCTACCCCCGAGGTCGTCACTGACGGTGGGCTGTCGTGATGTATTTGCCGCTCGCGAAGGCATAGTTTTATCAGCAGTGTTTTTTTGTGCTGTTATGTAACCAAGCAGGGCTGTAAAAAACTGTTTATTTTGTACTTAGCGAGAGGGATGCAATGTTTTACGGGCGTGTATTCCGCCGGATACACGCTCGTACCCTTTATGCGTTCATGCGCCACGTTAGCGAGGCTGTTGTATCTAGACGGCCTAGGCAGTGCCTAGACACACTCCCCGTACCTAGGCGAAGAAGTACCTAGATGAGCGATCGGTGTGATCACGTGACTTTACGCCCACGTGACTTGAGGATCGTTCTCCTGCATTTACCGCATCGCTTTATTAACTTACATGACGTCATAAGATCCTAACAATGTTGCCAACCCAAAACTACGACACGCCATATGCGGCCTAACATGGGAACACAACAGGACCAAAGCACGTTTTGCTGAATGCTGCATAGTCATCGCCGCTATCGCAAATCGCGCCTGCCATCGAGATCTTCCTTTTCTTCTTAATTTCAGTTTTCAAGTCTCAAGCAGGCAGGCGCAGGAGAAGGGAGCACACCACTGAAGTTAGGCCAGAATGATGGCTTGTATTACCGGTATTACCTGCGTAGACCGAAGGGCATGTCACATCCGGTTTTGAGGCAAACTGTGTGCAGCCGGGGCCGGTCATAGAAAACAATTCCAAAAGAGCTTCACTGTAGTCGGATACAACTCAAGTCTGCAGTGAACCATTATAACCGCCAGTCACTATATCTCCGCGAAGCCTCAAATATTCGCGATGGATGGACGGATGGATATTAGGAGCGTCCCCTTTATAACGGGGCGGTAGCCGGGCCACCAAGCTCTATAGATTTATTTCTTTTGTTTATTCCATCCAAAATAATAAAGTTTATTCCATCCATCAATCCTCAACAAACATTTCTTTCCCCGAATCACACATTCTCCCAACTAATTTTTCTCCTCGTGTACCTATTTTTTCTATTATAGTTCTGCTGTGGTGTAACAATCTTACCAGAACAACCCTGCGCTTCAGTTTGCTCCATACTTTGGCGCCACCAATGCTCTAAGCGCCTTTTACTTATCTCTATCGCCGACATGTTCCGCTTTCCCGTGTTACTCCTGAAACCCATGGCCTCCTGTAAGGTAGTGCCCACAGCTACACCTGGGTGGACATCTGTACATTCAATCAAAATATGATCTGTCGTTTCCCTAGCTTTTCCACAGCACGTACATGTGTCCCCTTCTTTATTGAATTTCGCTCTGTAACTTCGGGTTCTCAGGCAACCTGACCGCGATTCCATCTAAATGCTCGCCACCTAGCGGACGCTCCTGGAACCAGCCGATCCAAGGTCGACCTCGAAACGCGGCATGATATTGCATTACCGCGGGCTGTAAAACAGCTCTGTAGTTCCTTAATCGACGCCATGCCGCCTCGAAGCATCCCGAAAAAGAAAGAATCCTCATCAAAAGACTTTTGTTGCGTGCCTCAGTGCGTGTCATCGCGATGCAAAGACAGCAACACGTCGTTTCATCGGTTCCCCCAAAGAAGCAGACGACGCTTCGCGCAGAGCAACTTGCACATCGGCAAGAAGGTGACGGGAACTATGCTAGTTTGATCCAGGCACTTCACTCGCGACGATTTCTTCCTCCCCGGTGAGTACACAGATTGTGTGTGGCGCGTTTATTACCATGCGCGCTTTTCGAAGAGCCGGAGTGTAGTTTAGTTTAGGCAAGCGCGTGAACAAAATAGCGACATCGTTTATATGTGTATATCTGGTAACGTTTTCCGAGTGTGCCTATGCTCAACTTGAACCGCGGTAACATTATTGCTGACGTATGTACTTTTGTCCGCATGCATTGTAGTAAGTAGATATAAAGCGAGCGCCAATTGCCTTCGTTCGCCGCCCGTCCCATGCGCGCGCTGCGCCTCGTAATTTGTTTGGTGGTTATGGAGGCAATGTGTGATCGCTTAAAGGGGTCGTGAAAAGAAGTTGGAGATGCCGGTTTGTAATTTTCACTGCTTCAATACGCATTCGACAAGCCGATTCCGAAATATTTCGGCGAAATATTCAGTGCACATTTAACAATGCCCATTTTAAATCTCAGCTTTCTTGCGCTCCCGAAACGACTATGCGACACTACCGGCCGGCGTGGTACTATTTGGTGACGTTGAGTTAAGATATTTTTAAGTTCAAAGGCACAGTGAACTCGCGTTTGCTCTAAAGGAATCGATTTACTTGAAAGCTCGAAAGGAAGAAAATACTTGGAAACCGTGCGGTGCCACCATTCGGAAGAAAAGCGGCAGCACGGTTCGTTTTCCCATGGCCTCCGAGGGTGCGCCAATCTCGGAGGTATGACGGCTACTAAGATGACGTCATCTGCAGAGTTGAGGGGAACGCACGCAGTGAAACCGAAACCGCGTTTTTTATCGCTCTAAATCAACGCACACGGTGCAACGGAACAATGCATATTGTTGATTGGAGGGTCAGGATCCCGAATACGCACTTAGTACAAAATGTTCAGAAAACGTTTCACGACCCCTTTAACGTAGTAGGCGTTTGCATTTCGAGTTCATCTGGTGACAATTCAGGATTTATTGCGCTCGTTCCAACTTTTGAGCCCTCGACCTGTTCACCGCGCCTCTAACCGCGCATAGAACTGCACTCTCTTAACACGTTTTTAAGTGACGCATTTGTACTCAATGGAGCAACGCCGCGCACAGTGCTTGCATCTTTCGGAAAGGCCTGCTACGCATGAACACGTACCTGCCTTCTTCAACTTCAGGCTCGCTGGAAAGGCTCCTTAAAAATGGCAATCTGATGCGGGTCTCCGAACAAGTGCGACGTTTGAACGCACAGCGCAATTTTTTCCGCTGTTTCGCCGCTCAAATCTTTTAGACCAATTAGTATCAGATGCTCCGCAGCAAGAACCCTTTCGCATTCGACGAAGCATCGTGATTCGAACCCGCAATCAAGAAACTTTAGCACAGCGCTAAGCGAAAGCGCGGCCGTGACCCTGGATCAACGTACGTTACTAGATACTAGATGGGGAGGTCGAGCAACGTTGCCCTGGATCATGGAGTTCCTCCATGCCCTGGCAGAGTTCTTCAATCATACCAGTTACCAAACTCCCCATAGGCCCCATGTATCAATCCCGACACGCCAAGTGCCAAAACTGCGGAGGTTAGCAGATTGTCGCGCCATCTGTCGACACAGAAATCAACTAATAAATGGCACGTTAGCGTGTTTCGGTTATGCAGCGCAGAAAGCTCCGCCGCGTCAATGAAGCGAACTTTATGCAAACGATGTTGCGCACACAGCACATCCGTCAATTTCTCCGTGGTTCTGGCGTCACTGGAGTCTTCTGCAGAACAAGCGAATTCACTGACCTTGTGCCGTCGCTTCTGCTTCTGCACGAACACTGAGGCACTGAGGGTTCACGAAGCATTTTGCCTGTGCTAACTGCTCACACGAAAGAAGCAGGAAATCGTCTGTTCGGCTGCCGAGGCCGCCGGTGAAAGAACAAGAACGCTATTCGAACAGCGGATGACTTTCGGTGAATAATTTATTCTTTTTCTTTTCGCCTTTGAATGTCGATGTGTCATTGGGAATCCAGCACAAAGCGCGCACCAGTGGAATTCAGTTCACATGACTACAGCATCGATGTGTCAACATAGCAGCAGCAGAAGGCTTTTAATGCAGATCGTGTCGTCTGCAAGCGAAAAAGCGTATGGTGCAAGTCGACGATCCGAGTGCAGGCGAATTGCAATGTGAGACATCTCTCTCTAGCTCTCGCTGCTTTCTTCTGCCCCTCTTTAGCCGCGTGATAAGAGAGCCATTAGCAACTGTTGCGGTGCTCCAACGTTTGTGGCCGCCCTTTCTCGCAGTAAACGTCGCCACGTCGCCTCCGAGATCCGGTGAGTATGGCGTTTCCAGTTACGGCTCCCAGATGGGTATTAAGCTGAAAGCAGGCGCTTCCAATGCGAAAACACGGCTCGCCGCAATCTCCGCCGCCCGAGTTTTTCAACAACTCGGTTCGTGAAGCTTCACGCGTAAAACAGGCTCAGAAGCAAAATAAACTGTACTGCGGTCTTTTGCAGAGGGAAACGCTGAGATTCCACACAGTTTTGTCCACGCTATTCCATGCTTCTCGAGCATATATCTTATGCCGATGAAAAGACTCAAGAACAGCAGACGATCCGCAGGCCCCGAAGGCATGAACATGGCGTCATTTTGAAAAGGTCTCATTACGACTATTTCGTTCACATATGTGATTGGCCGGCGCAGTAACACCGACGCGCGCAGTCTGTGGGCCCTTGCTGCCAAATGCTGTTTTTATTTAAGTTGTAATCCTACGCGCGATTGGTCGGGATCGATCTTGCGCTCAGTCGAGCGCAAATCTGTCCAGTTACGTGAGGGCAAGCGGACCGATCCACTTCGGCAATACGCTTCTCATGCTCTCCGGCGGCCCAGGCGAGCGAATTTGCTATTTCACTTCTTGTAAGAGAGAATGCCTTTGCATTTGGGAAAACGAGAGTGAGACTTTTCTCCACCGAGAAGGAGGCCACGCTGGTAGCGCCGCCTGCATTCAGCAGCTGCGCTTGGCGGCTGTTGCAGGCACCTTTTAGGCATTTTTTTTTTTTCGTGTTTCCTCTTCTTTCTGCCGATCTTTATTCATTGATACTTTGCTCGTTGTGATAGGTTACTGAGCTTGCTAAAAAAGAAAAATGTTGTTGTAGCTCCGTAAAACAAAAAGAACGAGATTGTCCGGTGGCCATCTTGAGGGGCAGAGGCGGTTTGAACGGGCAAGTAGTGTGTTGCGATTGTTATCTCGTTGTGTCCTAAGCACGTTTTGCTGCAGAGTCATCGCCGCTATCGCAAATCACGCCTGCCATCGAGATCTTCTTTTTTCTTCTTCCTAATTTCAGCCCCAAGCAGGCAGGTGCAGGAAAAGGGAGTACACCACTGGAGCTAGGCCTGAGTGATGGCTTGTGCGACGTTAAAGCGGACACACGACTGGGATCCCCTGCACAGTCCGAATGGCAGATCGCCAAAGAGACGGAGGTGTATGCCCTTGTCCCCACCGGCACCTCCGACCAGGGCTCACCAGATGAATCCGTCGCCCTTCGGAGAAGTGCCACCCAAGCTGACTTCAGGTTGTACGGTCTCTCTCTGGCGCTAACGTTTCGCTGATGTGTGCTAGCGCACTTGCTGTAGGGCCTCCCTGTAACAGCGATTTGCGATTTCAGTGCCGAGGGACATTCTGCAGAAAAGTTCATTGACACGAATCGTATAGTCTCTTGCGGCTCAGTAGTGTTGAGTTACTCTACGCTTGAGCGCCAGCTCAAAGGAACGTATCGAGGGGCCTGGAATTGAAATCGAAGCGCGATAATAAAGGCACATAAAAGCGGACGACGAAAAACTTCCCTCCTCGGTGGCAGATCTGTTATTTTGTCCCGTTATTGCCACGCTTCAGTTACGTGCTACGAATGATGTGCTGTTAGGAATATTCTTTTGTCATTGCACAGTGCACTACTGCTGCGGTGGTCCGCCGTCAGTCGCTCACACGAACTGCCTGGTTATGCCGCAGAGGAAATAGCAGCCAACATTCGCGAGGAGATGCGACGGCTACAACGGCGCAAGCAGCTCTGTTTCCAGGGGACAGACCCAGAATCCCAGCAAACGAGTGGCCTCCTGTCGCCTGTCCGTCGAGACCAGCCCCTGTTCACCTTCCGCCAGGTGGGCCTCATTTGCGAACGGATGATGAAGGAGCGAGAGAGCCAGATACGGGAGGAGTATGACCATGTGCTTTCCACCAAGCTTGCAGGCGAGTACTTGTGATTTTAAAATGTGAAGCCACCTTCAATACTTTTCCTGGTCATGAAGCTTTCGCGGAAGTTTGATATAGGGGACGGGAGCAGCCGCTAGGGCCGCCTTTGCCCGTGGGAAGGCATCGCTGGAGTGGCGCAAGCGCTGCAGTTCTACGGTACGCACTGGAACTGAAAAACTTGATTAAATGTAACCTGTGGATATCGATTACATCTTCAGAGTGAGAGAATTCTGGGACGCTCTAATACAGTGTGATTTAGCTTCGAATGAGGCCTTGTAGATAGAAATTTGATGGCAGCAATCGCATGCTGCTTCTGCTGTACGATATACTACCGCTATAAAAAGCATGTTTCTTCCGTTTTCCTAAAGCATCTAGTGAAAATCTGTGAATGACCCAGAGCTGCGGAAGCAGAGCAGTCGGGGTGCCGGCCTGCGCGACCTGAGCTGTGCCACGTGTTGGTTTTCTTGTTTTAAGCCGCACATTCCGGCTAGATGCAGGGAATGTCTTTTTGCTTGTGAAGGAGCACCAGGTGTGAGATCACAGTTCACTAATCTCGGAAATAAAATATTTATAAGCACATCAGTGCACTTATTACGTACGATCACAAGTTTCCATAATACAGTGACATTGTTCACGTAAAATGTGCTAGCTGACAACAGGCTTGATCCTTGTTGCTTCAAAGACACATATGCTAGTAATAATATTTCTTGGTGGAAAACTCAGAAAACGATTTTTCCACATGCATAAAACTATTCCAGCATACAACAACACGTGTTACTTTACAGTCATGAAATTCGCATTGACATGCTGTGGCAAAAAGAAAAGAGAGAGATAGACAACCGTGTACATAAGAAAAACGTACGCTAACATATCAGAGACTTGGTCCTTGTTCACATGGTACTTGACAATTACATGCACTGATGGCACAAAAATGAGCATGCAAACAAATGTCCACAAATGCAATTCACTTCAATGTGAGCACCTATCTCTTATTGGTGCAACTCTTCTGCTGAGATATGCTGTCATTTCTATGGGCAGCATAATCCTTAAGAAGGCTGGCCTGATGATGTTTTTGATGACTACGTCTGGGTGGTGGCCACTCATGCAACTTTCCAGTTCCTCATTGTCACTGAGTAGTTATATTCTGCAGTATTGATCGTTGATCACATTAATCTGTGTTCGTACGTCTTGCCCATGAGGTGTTCCAAGACAGCTGCAAACGGAAGCCTCAATTAACAGACTGTCTGCAAGTGTGAGTTGTGCACAGCTGGCGCTGCATATGCAGAATAATTGCATGCCTTTAGGCTTTCTTCAGTGAGTGTAATGTTGCGTTGGCTTCTCAGTGTCTTTTCCTCTTGTTTGGACAAGTCTCCTAGAGCAAGACGAATTTGTTTCTGCTTCAAAGACGTGGGTTATAGATACATTGTATTGTGAACCACAAAGCTGCCTGTACTTGCCAAACCTAGCCTCTAGAGAATCTGTTTGAAACTTTTGCAAGCAGACGTACCTAAAATCAAGCTCACGCAGATAATACCTTGGCCCGGTCATAGTGAAAAATGCATCTCTGGTAAGGGGCCATTAGAGGGAGTGCCTCTGCAGTCATCAAGCCGGGTCACAAGATTGCCCAGGAATTCAGTCTGCTGGCACCGACCGGCTCCTGCCATACGTCCCCGCTGCCTATGCCCCTTTTCTCGAGTCTTGACATTCGCAATGTTCCACCACTTAATAATCAAATCAATAAATGTGGCTGTTTCTTCGAGCACTGGTAATTGTAGCATCTTGCCTTCAATTGCTGAGCTGCTGACACAAAGCTGCTAAAAATTTTAAGTACAAGCTTTACATTCTGCCGCTCCAAATTGGTTGGATATGTGAGCTCATGAGAACTGGTAGAGGCGTTTTAGGCAAAAAAAAAGGATACTTTCTGGTCGCATTGGCTTTTTGTAGCTGCAGCCTCGAAGGGAGGAGTTAACTTCTTCCTCCGTTGTTGTTTGCCCGCTCATCCCGCTGTCAGCGAAACGGTTGACAAGCTGCCGACCAGGGGATTGAAGGCGGGCTCCTTCACCTGCTGGCACCTTGAGGGAACGACGGCTCCGACATCTTGTTAAAACGTTTAATGAACAACCTTCTCTCGTAATTCACCGGGTTTTATACACTTCTCAAACAAAGCACTCTCGCAGTCCAACCATAATCGGAAAATGTCCTTCCCCCTCAACTTCTGATTGGCTGCCGTTGGGATGTACGTCCTTACGTCCCTCCATCCAATGCCTTGATCTGCATCTCCCCCGTTGATCGCCGACGCACCTCTCTCTCGAAGCCTGGCGGCGGCCAGTCGTGGGAGCGTGCTCGGAGCCGGGATCCCAGGGCCGAGCCGACAGGTCAACATCACGTGCCCGTCGTTTCACGGAACACGCGTTAGGGATTCTCCGCGATGCTGCACGTGGCTTGCTTCCCAGACCACGGTCCATTGTCCGCTGGCCGCAGCTCTCCGCAGAAGAAATCAGCCGTCACGCCGTCTTTGTGCAGTCCTGGCCACCGCAGGGGGGAGGCACGCGGCAACGTTACTAGAATAAACTCAGTTTCGCAGCTCCGTATCTCCGCCAGCGGAGGAGGGTGATCCGAACGGCGGTCGCGTGAACTTGCGGCGCTGCGGTCACGTCTTCTGCTACTCTCGGCGCGTCGTCTGCTACGACGGCGCAAAGCGGCGGTCCACGGCGCATTTCGCGCAGCGGCTTGCTAGTAGTGCTATTGCGAAGGTTAAACATTTATCGTTCGTCCATTCGACATTCCCACGTCCCATTTGCGCACTACCTAAGTGGATATACATAAGGTCGTCTGTATGCGTCGACCTGCATGCATTGCTCATTGGATGGCACGGGTGTTGAATTTTTATGCTTGGTGTCTGAGATGGCACCACTAATGCTAAACTGCTGCCACATGGACTTGTTATTCCCAGCACCGTCACTCACCACGGAAATAACGGCTGCACCGTACCTGTGCAGCTGCATAACAGCTTCGAGCACGAGCTCGACCAACACACGGCCAGTTGCGGCAACCTTTGTGACAAAACTTGCTATAGACTGTACTCATCCTTCAAACATGGCACGAATATAACCACCAACGCATGGTCGGCTGACTGGCAGCTGTGCCCTCCTTCACGATCCCACCATAATCAACAAAGCCGTCTATATCGTAGGTAGATTTGTTGAACTCGTAAGAATGCCTGAGCTTCATTTCATCGACAACAAGCGTCCCCAAACTGCTTGCTCATTTGACGTTGTATGTATTCCAGACAGCTTCAAATCCATATTTACATTAAATGCCCTCCAGTGTTTGTGCCAGCCGGTTCGTGGTTGGCAGTGGTAGCATGTTCAAGTATATCAGCAGCCTTTAGGCCCGTGGGCTGGTGGTTCGTACAAGCATGCACTTAAGCAACCATTCTGCATTGTACGCATTCTGCACGGTGCTTTTTCTTTGATTTTGCAAAATGCATTTGCAACCACCACCTTTTCGAGCGGTGGGAGGCAGTCCAGCTGCTTGTTCAGGCACTCTCCTCCGAGGTCGTTTCTATCACTCCTTTCAGTTCCATGATTTGTTTCTCCTGCTTCTCGCGAGTTGCTGTGGCCCTAAGCAAAGTTCTTCTGAGATTCTTCATCTTAAAATTCTTAATGGTTGACTTGGCTGGTGTCTGCAGTAGCTCCTTTCTACGGTGCCTTAAACAATTCGGACAGATCTGGCGTGACGTGAGAACCAAGAGTTTTTGCGCGTACTCTGTCGCTATCGTTACCTTCAGTTCGTCAACTTTGCAGAGTAGATGTTCCATGCCCGCAGCACAGCTTAGACTGTACGACGGCTGTTTGTTTTACGTTCTGTGGCTGTTCACTGTGCAGTTAAACTGCTCATCAACTACAACTGTTTTTTGCACGAGCCGGCGAGTGTAAAATATTCCGCACCCACTGTTCGTTACCTCGTCGTGAAAACACTCAAAAAGCCATTGCTTTGAAGGTAGCGCGACAGTTGACATGTGATCGAATGTGAATGTGATGCGAGGGCAATTCTATGTCCCAGCAGTGTTGGTAATCGCTTGTCGTTCGTCTTGCTGTTCTACTTCTGACGGCTCCTCCGCCAACGAGCTGGGCACTGGGCTTTCGCGGGACGCCATGCGTATTTATCGCGGATTTGCGCCTTGAGCCCGAACATTTTGGCTTGATATATGGGGTGGAAGTGCTGCGAACAAGCGTACCAAGCGCTAGCTCCCACTTTCCCCGAGGGATCAAAACTTATTTTCCAGCAAAAACGTGAAAGTAGCGCTTTATAATGTTGCCGTGCTCAAAAAGAAGGTTGCAGTTTGCAAAAAGAAGGTCGTCCGAAGTGGCGTGAACCGGGGTCATCGTTGTGGTGTCTGCAACGATGCAACCCGGCGCAAAGCAAGTCGGCTCCTCGCTAGGCGTCGTACACGACGTATGTGTCTTCGTCCAAGGCACTTAGCATGGGCAAAAACAGTTCCAAAAATTACGAGTGAACAAAGCGTACCAGTTGCTGCAACCCACGTGCACGTCGACTGCGCCGTCGCAACAAGCGCCGGTGGCGGGAGCCAATGGTAGGCGCACTGCAGCGCCACTAGTTCTTGCGGCGGAGCTTTCAAACTGAATTTATTCTAGTAACGTTGGCACGCGGTGCCCGTAGAGGGGTGACAGTGGGGAGCCCTCGGGTGGCTGCTTTGCCCTTGAACCCAACAGGAGGGTAATGCAAATGTCTTCATCCTCCTGGTTTATCCATTTATTTCGTTTCGACAGATGCGCAGTATCAACGACAAAGGCTGCTGTGGGTTTGCATGATGCGGGTAGACAATATTGGCCGTGAGGCCCACCACTGCGGTGGACGGCGCTGCGATCGCTTTGACGTCACAGGTAGGATGCCCCTTCCTACCTTGCTCGTTGCGCTGCGCAGCTCCCTTGTACAACGCGACGTGCGGGTCAAATCGCGCATTCTAAACATGGTCTCAATGCTCAGCATGGAACGTTCGCTTATGTCAAGTTCATTATCGGTGTGCAGAGCAGTATTGGACCACCGTTCGCCGTGTGTTAGCATTAAAAATATGGTGTAAAGCCTAAAATTTCATGACGTACATGTTTTCATTCGTGAATTTCTTATCTCTGCGTCTGAAAAGATATGTGGTTATATACATTTGCTTTCCAACCAATTAACACACTGTTCTCATTAATTCTAGTTCCGCCATTTTTTCCATCATGCTAAGTAATATTTCTGCCTCTGCGATTCTCTTTTACTCTAATTGGCATGTACAGAACGAGTTCGCGCAACTACTTGCTGGCGACAGCTGAAGTTTTTAGAAGTGCTGCCAAATTAGCCTCCTCATGTTAATTACCACTTTTTTGCACCATACTAACTGACGTGCGTGCTGCCAAGTTAACCCCCTCATGTTAATTGTCATTTTTTTACACCAAACTAATTGACGTGCTTGGGCACGTCAACAAATCTTTCTTGGAAAAGCATCCCCGAATTCTCGGATTGTTTGTCAATAAAATTCTTGATGCTGGAGAATGGCAGGCTAACTGTAAACGAACAAAACGAGAAAATAATAGGCCAAGATTGCGCTAAGTCGCGCACGGCTTAGTACACCGCAGCTGGTCGATTTGAAGTTGGACATGGTTTTTATAAGGCCTTCCGAGTCTCTCTTCGCAACCAATATAGCCGTAGCGCAGTCGGGCTTGTCCCAATCAGTCTTAACTTCATTAAGCTTGCATTAATTATCATTGGTATAATTAGGCTGGTCAACTTAACACATAGCATCATTCTTCGCCTAATTAGGCATGACTCAGTCAGCCTAACTAGATTCGGCATAGTTTTCTTTAAAATAGGCCTGGGATAACAGTAAAAAATAATTGGGATTTGTTTAATTAGTCGGTCTACGCCGGACTTGGTTTCATTGTCCTTAAGATTATTAGGACAGAGTTAATCATAATTACCCTAGTCAGATTGTTTTAATATTAGGCTAATGAGGCTTGGTTTAGTTTAATTTAGTTGGTATAATTAGTTTTAACTTAAATGTGCTAGTCTGAGTAGTATTAGCTTTATTAGGCTTGGTTTCATTAGGATTACTTTAATGGGGCTTGCACTTATCAGTCTTAGCTTAATTAGCCCCAAATATGCATAGCATATTTGGCTCTATGAGCAGCTCATGCAAAAAGTAAACCTATCTAGCGTAATGAAAACGACGGTGATTGCTAAGGCAGCACTCCTAAGCATTCTTGATAACGCGCCGATCATCCCCGTATGCTGCCGACAGTGCGCGCGGGCGGCTCGCACGGATGGTGGTATTCTGCCATACCCTGATATGGTGGAACATTTTTTGTTCGCTGTTTCATGATAACTTAATTGCATTCGTTCAACACAGGATATGCGAAATGTGACGTCAGAAGTATTCCGTAATGAATAATCAGCGTGTCTAGCAGATGCATAGCCTCGTACGGCGTTGGCTGTGGCTCAGATAGCAACTACTTATAGACGGTGGTGTCACCGGGGGCACGGATTCTTCGGTTGGGGCGGTCACGAGAGCACGGGGAAGCGCTCGTGGTGCACACAACAAAAGTAACCGCGGTGGCATAAACGCAGGAAATGTCAAGTTGCAGCAGACGACAAAACTCGGCATCCTATGAGTGACGTCAGAGCGTAGGTGGCGCGACAGTATGTCCTCGAGGCCAATCTGATTCGCTGCCATTACCAAAAAGTGCCATCATTTTCCTGTTAATGGCGTTTTTGTCCACCACTGCAACATGAATGCGATCACTTTCGAGGCTCTTAATAATCCTTCTCAAGACATTGTGTAGCTCATTTGCCGTTGTTTGGATTACAGGAAGAATGTGCACAACATCCTTGTATGGCGACAAAAGTGACTACACCATAAAGACGTGGTCAGCTTTAGCTGGCTCGGCACAATGAGTAGCAGAAACCGTTAAACAGCCACCTTTGAACTTGAAGAACTGCTGCAGATGTATTTCGTCTAACATTAGCGATACATTTCTCTTGTGTTCTTTCAGAATGGTTGCTCTGCACTTTATGAATCTCTAGAAAACCTCCTCACTCTGTGCTTTTGAAGGGCTGACGTCGCTTTGCAGTGCAAACTCTCTTTTCGGGGTGCGGCAGCACCAGCTTTCCTCTGTGGTGAAAAAAAAAAGCTATAACAAACAAGGTTCTGAGGAGTACCTCAGACCGTTTCTCATAAGGAGGTTACACTGCTCCTTGAGGAACAGTAGAGCATCAATACGTTCATCAATGCCTGAACCCTCGTTAGTAATGTACTCAAGCATGAAAATTACCAGCTTTAAGGCTCCTTGCACGTTTTCTTGTTTCGGAGTTGTCGTCTTGGTAGTGTAGCTCTCCGCACTATCAAGGAGATTGACGAGCACCTGAAAATTGGAAATTTTGGGAGGGGAATGCATAGCTGTTCGCTGGAAAATAACAGAACATTTCTTGAAAACATGCGAACAGATAAATCCGAGCTTACAACCACAGACATGGCTACATCCGGAGCTTCCGTAGTCGTCTCCACATCAGGAAATATCACACACAGTCGTGGACCAGAGCACTTTGTGCCGTATACGTTACATGCGAGACGTAATGAACCTTGTTCTCCTGTGACTCGTTCTCGTATGTAATCTTTGATTGCTGGATGGCACGCTGAAGCAATTCGTGTTCAGTCCGAGTTTTCTTTTCCTCGGGACCTTCTCGTCTTTTTCGCTTGTCGACACGTGTGCAAGAGGGAAAGATTGCTGTTAGTGCGTCAGCCTTGTCAGTTTCATGGGTGCTTGAATGGTCTGCCCATCAACATCCGTGTATGACAAAGTTCCTCAATTATTCAGGCTTGAAGTGTCGTTCACACACACCTGCATACAATGAAAATGGTGTCGTGAAATTTTGAAGCTGATTCAGTTGATTGTCTGACGCAGCAAGCAAGTGGACCAGCACAAATTGAGGGAAGCTATGAAAACTTACAGCAACACTTTGCTACACATGGGAAGATGACAATTTTTCCTTTCATTGCAGCTAAAATAGTGTACCACATTATTATGCACAATTACGCTTGCCTTCACCTGTGCTGCACAGCACGTTGCCATTCGGGAAAGACAAAAACTTTTGGACCATTGGAACACAGCACCTGCCCATGATTCCAATCACGGCATATATGCAGAGAATTACTTGCGAATTGCAGAAGACAACGGCGATCGTGTCGAACCACGTGGCTTGTTCAGGCATGGACGGAATATAGGTGGCTCTAGTCGTCTCTTGACGACTTGCGCCATCTAATGGTCACAGATGGAAGCGTTCGGTTTGTTGGCTGGATTGCTCGGCTCGGGCGGGGTGTGATGACATTAGCTAGCGCAGCAAGGTAGTTAGTGCATAAGCCTGAAGTACAGTTAAACCTTCTTATAACAAACCTCCATATAACGAATTCCTGGATATAACGAAGTTTTTCTATTCCCCACCATTACTCCATAGAAGCACATGTATTTGAGACCTCTAGTAACGAAGTGGCAGCGGGAGAGCCCTTCGAAATAACGAATTTTCTCCACTGGCAACCCGTAGATTATGCCCCAAATTTTGTCAAAATGTGCGAGCAGCAACCGGAAGCGCGTTCTCCGTCGCGACGAAATGCGAACCGGCGGCGTCACGTTTGGCGCGTTCCAAGGCACGGTGACTGGGAGGCGAGAGTGAGCGCACATGTGCGTGTGTGCAAGCGTGCGCGACGCGGGCGTGTCCTTTCCCCCTCACTTCAAACATGATCCCCCCGCCTGGTGCAGCTAGCCGCCTTAGGCCGCACTGGCTTGAGAAAGAAAGAGGGCTGCGCTTCTCTAACCTGACACTAGGTGACAGTGCTTCTTAGGCCTAGCTTGTGGGGTCGCAGGCGGCGCAGGAAATTGTGCTCACGGGGTGACTCAAGGGCAGCGCGCGTGATATAATTTTAGAAAAAAGAACTGGAGATAAACAGCGGTTAAGTGGACACGAGCACGCGTTCTGTGCAGAGCGTTTTCAGCTGCCAAACGGCCGTACCAGCATTCTGCGTCGCCTTGGAAATCCTATCCTCACAGCATGCGGAGCTGCTGCGCTCTTTTTTTCCTTCCCTCCGCTCACTGTTCACTTGTTCCGCGTTCCTTCCTCATCCAAGGCGATTCGCTGCGCTCTTTTCGGGCCGCGCACTTTCTTTGTGAAGCCTGCTGGCGACCTCTATTGTCCGCGGATTTCCCTGCAGTGGCTTTATAACCGGTACTTCATTTCCAGGGAGAAAAGGGGAGGGGGGGTTCTATGGTAGGGTAAACGGGATTCAGAAAGAACCTTATTATAGTCACTCCTTCACTATAACCGGTTACGCTATAAGTGCAGGGTGTCTAGCGACCGGGAAAACCGGGAAAAGTCAGGGAATATTTAGCCACTGGGAAAAGTCAGGAAATTGTCAGGGAATTCGTCAATCAAGCGAGACACGTCAGGGAGAACTGTCTTGGGGCCTGCCCACACTACTAATGACTCGCACAGCCGATCACTTTGGGCGAAACGCTAGCGTCAGGGGAATGAAATTTCCATAGAAGGACGATAGGAGGTGTCCATATTCCACGCTCGGTTTGCTTTTTTTTTTCCTTATGTAAGGAATCTTGAAGGCGATGGACTTTGGTAGCCAATCTTGGAGGCAATGCATTTTGGTAGCGAATATTGAAGTCAGTGCTTTCTTACGACGTCAAGAGCCAAAATTACGTAATCGAAGTGGAAGACATGTTATCGGCGTCGCCTATTTTTGAGCCATCGTTTGCACTCATTGACGTCCCCTAAAATTAGTTTGCGCGTTCTGGCTGCAGAGGCAGGGTAATGTAGCATATCGAGCCGAGCCACGACAAGCCGCACGCAATAAATCCAGCATGGCAACGTCCCTTTGTTGTACCACAGCCTGTGGTTGTACAGCGCGACTAGGCTCTACTACGATTGAAACTGTGTGAATTGTGAGCTTTGCATTCTCGCGGACGTTTTCCCGGAGTTCCTGCGTAGCGCGAATTGTGGTGTGCGACGTTGTCCGCAACTAGGTGCTTCTGTGATTTGAGGTGAACATATCCGTATATTTCTGTGACGACATATTCCGGAGAGAAGAAATCCGTCAGACCTGCAGCATTTCTGACGCGAGTATCAGTGTCGCGCGCTGCTTATCAGTGCTCCGTTTTGGTGTCGCGTGCCGCAGAATATTTTTCATCGAAGATGTCGGGAGTCAAGAAGTGTTCCTTTAATGCGGACTGGGCGAACCCAAGTGTCTCCGACTATGCAAGTTGGATCAGGCCTGTGGAAAATGATCCGCACGAAGCCATGTGTACAGTTTGCCGGAAAACGTTTTCGCTGCGCAACATGGGTCACAGAGCTGTTTCAAGTCATACTTCTAGCAAGAAGTACATTGCTGCATTGAATTTTCTCAAAAGTGCTTCCCAGCCAAAGCGACTGTCATTTTTAAAGAGCCCTCGCCTAGCAGTAGCACTGGATCTGCGCCTGCAGCTCTGATAAAAGAGCTACAAGAAAAAAAAGCACAGGCTGCTCAGTGAAGTGCAACTTGAAGCTTCCATTCTTCAAGACGAGATAAACTCTCTCAAACCCTAATTGATTATGAGGGCATTTGCAATAAATGTTTTCCTCTACAATGAAATGCTTTCTGTATACCCTTTTTATATGCTTCACGGACCATTTCCACAAAATGGTGTCTGTTGTATAGGTCAGGGAATTTTAGCTAGAATGGTCAGGGAAAACCTGGAAAAGTCAGGGAAATTGAATTCTCCAATTTGCTAGACACCCTGAAGCGGTGTCAGCTATCAATGTTTTCTCACCCAAAATAAATGTCTTGGGTAAGCTCTGCCGTCTGTTACCTTTTTGCTTACTTAAGCGTTTCTTTTTTAAAGAGTGCAGCAAAAAACGAGTACACACAGAAGACATAGACACAGCGCTAACTTCCAATGAGAGGTTTATTTCGATCATCCAGCAGTATTTATAACCTTTCACATCCAATCACATGTCGCTTGCTGGCATTCTATGCAGATCAAAACCTTTTTCTTCATTTTTGCTGTCTTCAAATTACTCTCGCATTATGCAGGTATTTAGAATAGTCAATAGTCTGACTGCACCAAAGGGTCTGAACTGCTGCCATCCATTACGAGTTGAAATGCGGACGACAACCTGCAAAGTTCCAGTGTGGTGATTCTTGCCTCCATTATATTGGTGCATTGTTTTCATGTATTACGATTACGAAATAATTGAGCCACTTCTCCAACTGCCAAAGAGTGATTCCAACCCACTTTGTGTGCTTGGTGTCAGTCATGTGCTGATCTTACTCAAGCATCTGCTGTCCTTGTATCATCACACACTGCCAGTAACACAGGGGGGACTGTGTTCTACGTAAGTGGAGACGTATGCATCCATGCGTCACCACTTCTTTCTTGCCCAGGGTTGTTCAATGTAATACATTTGAACCTTGCAATAACGCAATCCACGGGGAAAATGAGAAAATTTGCTATTACGGGAATTTTCTTGCGAAATTAGATGATACTATATGAAAAACATTACTGAAAAGTAAAGCATTACTCTATAAACATTTGTTAACCTGCTTTGGTGAGCCTTGTTCTAGACTACTCAGAATTTTGTTGTCGAGAGCAAACTTAGGAAATCGTAGTTTGGACGAGTCCACAATGTAGTCTTCATGCATAAGGCGGCACCTATTGCTTGCATGGGACGGCAATTGCAATGGTTACCGTGTTTCCATTATTTAAGAGTGCGCTATATAAATACACCTGAATGCATTATTAGGATGCTCTGGGCATGTTTGCGAAGCCTGGTTATTTTCCAATTTGCTGCCACGGAAACTAACTTAGTCACTTTTCGTTCTAGGGTTGTTGGCCTCGGGCAAGCAAAGACAACGCGGCACAGCTATGTTTAGAGTATGAAATGATTTATGTGGTGACAGCTTGATAATAAAAGCGGCCTTTTCATCTTGTGTACTTAAGGTATGTTGCACAGAGGCTGCCATCGCGTGGGAAACCATTGTGAACCCGCCGCTACTGTCGTCGGTCAGGCCTCGGTGACGAGGACATTGCACATAACCTATCTAACTGGAAGTTCCTACCAGCGCCACAAACGTGGTTTCGGTTTCATGCTGGATACGAGGGCGCAGGCAGTCTACAGGGACAAAGGTACAGGCTTTGAGTAAATACGCCAACTGCTCTCCACAAGCCACAGTGTGGCCAGTGCCACATATGTGATGGAACAGAAAGCGGGACAGATCAACCAATGATTTCGATCTCGGCAAGAAGGCAGCCGATGAGTGTGCCGGTAGACCTTGTCAGCGGCAGTGCATGTGATGTTTAGCACTTTCATAATGCACACCAGCGATAGCACCGCAGTGCCATTTGCTGCGCAGCGGTGCAATTGCAACGCACTGCCACAGGACATACCTGGCTGCGAAGGATGTGGCGATAAACGGAGACAATGTGATCAGTCAACAAGCAAGAGGTGGTGACCATGACATTTTCAATATGGCAGCACCAATGCATGTGTTGTATGGTGTTGTTCTGCGAATTTAAGTGGGAAAAGGGGCATTTTGTTACATTCTTGAACTTAGTTGGAGTTGCTATGGGGTCTAATGGTCCAGCAAATTTCGTTATTGCGGGATCACAGTTTAGCAATGCTTCGTTATTGAGAGATAACGAAATGCATAGATTCCTGTAGGGCTTCACCGGGGACTTTTCGTTGTTGTGAGAATTTTGTTACTGTGGGGTTTGACTGTAGTCCTTTTCAGACATTTCATAATTTGGGCTTGTTTCTGTCAAGTCTTAAATAGTCATTGACCGTCTTACCTTATGTACACTGCACTATATTGTGATCTATTTATGTCATGATCTGTTTTAAGTCATTTGACAAATGACTAGACAGAATTTCGGCACAAGCAAACCTTTAATGTTATATTTAACAGCATTACATTGAAGCAAGAGCAGATTGCCTTTATATTCATTATTTTATGCAGGTTGGTGTGACAACTTAAAGTGCCCACGACAGCCAAACCTTTGTTAGTGACTTATATGTTCTAATGATCAGAACAGTGTTCTCTAATCATGGCATGAAGCCATACAGCCTGAAATATAATTAGTCATAGCATCATTAATCTTGTTAAATTTCAGGGATGCTTGGAAACACTCGGCAAGTAAAATGAAAAACTATTGCCATGGGGCAGCTGTTGCAATTGAGCGCCACGGGGCATTGTGAGCTTGGTGGCATTGTGCGGTTCCAGTTGATGAATTCGTCTGAGATGTTCATTGGGCAGACCTTTGTCATAGCCGGATTGAACTTCAACGGCAGCATTGGCGACCCGTTAAGGCTATGCCACCCTAAATGAAGGCTACTGATCCATTTGTCACGTCGCAGCTCAGTATGCCATGGTATTAAATATTGAGTTTGTTTATGATATGAAATAAATCGTAATTGTGTAAAGTTATGTTTAAAATAGGCCATTTCTTTCTGCCAGGCAGCACCGACTTATAACCCACTCACGCAATCAGGAGCTGCAATATACAAGGGCACTTTGTGGATTAGTAGCAGCATTGGCCATTTCATGCAACCAGCTTCACACGAAAAAGCCAATGGCACGAGTTGATACACAGTTTAAGGGAAACTCAAATGCCACGTGACGAGCTCATGCTTGGCTCAAACACCTAGCTAGGCCTATCTCCAGTGATGCGTGGATGCGGCGGAGCGCAGGCAGATGAAGCCACACACGCTGATTCCATGTTCCCTCCGTGTGTGTTGGGCCATCCTAAGCCGCATGATGGATCAGCCGCCAAACCATACAGTGTGCTCAACGGCCGCTCGAGTAGCGAACACAGAACAAGGAAGTCGAAAAAGGCACCTGTTACTATCCCGTGGTGCTGACGATGCTAGAGAGCCAGTGTCACACTAATGGTGCTGCCGACTCAGGCGAGCATTCCTGCTTACTTTAAAAAACCATATTAAAATATTTTAGAGGCAACATGTGGACAATCAAAGAACGCAAGCATCTCGCATTTGAACGTTTGTTGCCACGTGCCCTTAAATGCTACATTGGTAAGTGCAAATGTGTTCAGAGTCTGCTTTTGATTAACTGATATTTTCTTAGCAATGTAGTCACATGCATATTTTGCCATTTCTCCTTACAGAACAGTACGACACATTTGTTAAATTTACGTACGACCAAATTCAGAAGCGGTTTGAAGGTGCTACGCCCAGCTGTAAGTGGCTCAACTTTTGCTTTTTATATTTACCGCATGCTTCTCTGGATACTTGGTGTGCCAAGGAGGGTGCTTCAAGGCTTACTTAACACAAAATGTACATTTGGGAAGACGTTACACGTAACCCCAGTTTTGTCAATTTTTAACAATGCATTGCTTGAATAATGTTGTGAAGGTGGACCACGTTTTTTTACAAGAGGGAAAAATGGGCTCCTACCACAGATGGTGCGCACTGGGTGGGTGAGACTGGCAGCCAGCTGTGACATCACTGTAGAGATGCCACGTCGTTGATGCCAAGAACTTCTAGCAGTCATACAAGGTTACTTTTCGCACAAGAAATGGAGTGCTGGCAGGCGTCTTAACGAGTCTTGGACCGTTCTTGAGATGCCAGAGTTCGACGTCCAGCGTAACGGAAGAATGGTGTCGAGATAGCTGTGAGAAGAGCGAGCATAGAGGAGATAAAATGGAGGATACCCCCATGCTTCGCAGCATTGTATGCATCAAGGTCATTGTGCCAAATCAACCAGCACCGTTTGTTGGAGTGCAAAACTAGCTCTGCTCGTTCAGTTTCATTTTTTCCCCATAGACAGCCTGTTTTTTCATTCACTCCAAGTTCAAGGCCGGGAAACTATTTCCAAGGGCTATTATGAGATACAGGAGCTAAAATTGTTTCTCTTGCAACAGAAGGGAGTGATCTCACTGTAGAAATATCCAATTCTTCTGTTAAGGAAATATTTCTTATGTTTGTGGGTTGAGCAAAATTGAATAAAATTGCAAAGTTTGACATTGTTTTTCAGCAATGTTAATAAATTGAAAGACCGAAAATATTTTCCATCCTGATAGACTGGTAGTACGTAGTATGAAAAAATATTTGGGAGGATCTACCGTAGTTACACGATTGTAGGTCGACCCTTTTTTTCAAATTTGAGAATCCAATGTTGGGGGGTCGACGTAGAATCCAAGTCGAACCTTGTGCCACTAAGAGAAACGAGAAATTAGGGGTGCTGCTAGGTGGGGACAGCTTTGCGCCCTCGTTTCCATGGTTACAGCCGAAGCGCAGCGTATTAATTTACCATTGCATACATTCTGGCGCAAGTAAATGTGATACCGACTTTCAAAGTTGGCGTTTCCAATCTGTGCCCTTTGGCCACCATACCTCGAGCAACTAACCTCCCACCGTCGTGTTCGGAAGTGCATTAACGTGATGTGGCTACGTTAGCGCCGTGCATTGAATCAAAGGACTCGCTGGTGCTCATTTTGTTTATTTGAGACGAACAAAACGCTTCTTGATTGCGAGTAACGTACTCACGAATAAATGGAAATCGCGAGCGGCCACTTCCATCTGCCGCCATGTTTGTTTTGGTATCGCGCGGCAGCCACTGCCAGTGGCTTCGATGGAGTCATATCGCAGCGAATGTGTTCTCATAATTGCGAATAAAGTTTCCCTCTCAACCCATAGCACATGGTTATTGCACGTTTTTATACAAAAGCTGTTCTTTTAAAAAATATACCGAGCGCACGGCTCTTGTGGGAGCATCAATCATTGATGGAAGAGCCACCGTATGAGGGGTATTGGTAGTTGACGGAAGAGCTTCGCTGTGTGTGGTAAGCGGCCGTGTCCCCGCGTGCTTCTGTGCTGTGCTGAATTGTGCCGTCTGTCATGAGTGCCCTGGGCCCCAAGAACTATCGGCGCTCGTTCACAGCAGCATTAAAACGGGTGCTATTCTCCATGCCGAGGAGACTAACAACTGCACAGCAGGACAAAAGTTTGGGATGAGAGAGCGTGTGGTGCGGCAGTGGCGGCTTCAGCGTGAGGAAATCTCATGCGACTCCAAGCGCCGTGGCTTTCGCGAGCCAAGGTCTGGATGCTTTCCAGAGCTGGAGAAGCAGCTTGCGGCATACGTGACTGATTTACGCGATGATTTATGGTCGCCTGTGATATGACCACGCCCCGTGTCTATGCTTCCAAGGCAGGGATACCAAAGGCTCAATTCAAAGCTAGCAGGGCTTGGGCATCGAAATTTATGAAGAGGGCAGGCTTTTCTCTACGTCAACGCACCAGCGTGTGCCAAAAGTTGCCGGCCGCATACGAGGAAAAGGTCCTCACCTTCCATAGGCACTTCCTTAAACTACGTGACACCTGGCAGTATTCGCTTGGCCAGATCGGCAATGCCAACCAAACACCCGTATACTTTGACATGACCAGCAATACGACCGCGAGCGTGAAGGGTGCATGCGATGTGAACCGCGCTTTGTAGGGATACAATTTTAAAGGGGTCGACCTACATTCGCGTCGACTTACAATCGTGTAAATACGGTAGTCTCAGCAGGTGCTCTGAAAAAATATCGTGAGCTTCACTTTTTTACAAAAAGCCTTCTACTCAAGCTAAAATAAGTAAAAAATAAGTCACATGGGTGGTTGTGGTCTAAAGATATGCACGATAGATCATTGGACAGCTAAGCATTCAATTACATTTTTAAACGCGAGAAATAATTTTTTGAACTTGTGTGTCTGCACCAGTCCTTCTATGACACAAGCCGCATTGAGCAGTCACTGATCGCAAACCAAAGGCCACTTACCTGGGCAGCACACGGCAAACTTGACATCATTTCCTATGCAGACGAAGTGAAGGGCGCTGTTATCACCATTTTATTACAGACTTAATCCTTAATCAATGCGGCTATGTACTACAGAGTTGTTGTAGGCCATCGAGTCGCCGTAAAGGCCTAATCATGACATGTTAGTTGCACCGAGGAGTTCTCCCCGCAGCAAGATTGGCGCCCATGGCCTCCTATGGCACCGCTCTTGCTTCGTGCTCCAGAGCTGTAGCAGACGACACGAAGCACCTCCCCTGGGTTCTTGGGCGCCTGCGCCGCTTCGCTTCGATGCGCGGCCGCGCCGGATACACTGGCACTCCGCGGAGCGCGCACATGCGCGCGCGTGTTCCCTCTAACAGTGGGCCGACCTGTACATTCTGTACATTTTATGTGCAGAAATGTTTGCTCACACGTAGTATACGAGCACGCGTATAATCAGAATATAGCAGCTGCGGTGGCGCGGAGAAATGCAGCAGTGTGAGTAAATGATGTTACCGCCGCTTGCACGCGGCTATGCGTGGCAACATGCGGATGCAGGAGTTACGAATCGGCACCCAGGCACCGCCGATCGGTTGAAGTGGGAAAGCCACAGCACAGGAGTTCGCGGGACTGCAGGGTCTCAGAAGTTTGGGGGTGCATTTAGTGCACGGGAGAAAAAAGATCTGGAATTTGGCTACCAACGTTGGGGGGTGTGTTTATTATGTGAGTGCGTTCATTGAGCGAGAAAATACGGTATATACACAAAGATAATTTGTGACAAGATGGCAGAATCAGAACTTCAGTTTTGGTTTAGGTGATTTAGAGGGGTTGCAAAACTCGGCATAACTTTTTAACGGCTTAAGATACCACAATAATTCTCCTTGCTCAATATTCCTGGATAGACAGGGAGCTTGAAAGGGCTAAATTCAAGAAATCATGTCATTATTATTATTATGTGCTTTTGAAGGTGGTGACCTGCCTTAAAGGGTCCCTAAACCACCCAGAGGTCAAACTTTAGTTGTGGTGTTGCTTTTGTGCCGGTGTCCTCAACGAACACGTAGCCGCAAGAATTTTTCGAAACGGTGCCGAAGTAGCAGAGTTAGTTGCGTTTGATTATTAAAACACGGCGCTGGCTTGTTTCGCTCTCTCCTGCGCTGCATCAGCCACTTGCCATTGCCACCACCTCGCCGAGTGCTCCTCCGAATGCCACATGACATACATCGCCAATGACGCGCAGTTCTAAAGACTGTTCACTTCCGGTTGACGTGCCTTCCTCCCACGTTCGCACAAGTGTTTTGTTGGTGCTGTGCCAACGCTCTGTGCTAGCACTATCCACCATGTTCTGACAGTTGGTGCAGTTTATAGTCGGCTGTACCCGACTCTCACTTGCGTAGCATAGAGCAGTTACGAATTCACTAGCGTGCACACGTGAACACCACACAAACAACATACGACAAGGAAAAACAAACTGAAAGGGAGTGCATGCATTTGCTAGAAGACTAACCGGAAGTCGAAGTTCTCGTTCGACCAATCAGCGAAGCTCAGACTCTTGTGACGTCACCAAAAACCACAATGTCGTCACGGCTAACTTTGGTATGCCAGAAATGGCCGGCGAGGCGCACGGGATTGTTTTTTGAGTTTGTGGCTCGGCCGCGGTGCGTAGTGCTGCCGCATTCGACATCGTTCATCGTGGTGCCATTCTCAACTCGATGCACATGTTACCTTAAATGTTTAAAAAAATGTCGAGAGTGGTTTAGGGGCCCTTTAACTATTTCGTTACCGCATGAAAATGGCCATTCTAAATGCGGAGCATTTCTTAGTCGCACGATGTCGCGCTTCGGCGTCGTCGGCGGCGCCGTCCACACTCCCACTGCGCATGCTCGGCTCGTCTCGTGCCGGCCCACCGGGCGTTCAGCAAGCCGAGCATGCGCAGTGGGGGTGCTGCGGAGCGCGCATTCGGAATTCAGTCAAGGGCGTCTTTGCGGACCTCTCCCTCGAACGCGGGCGGTGTGTATATAAGCGGCGGAGCGCGCGCTCGGAATTCAGTCAAGGGCGTCTTTACTTGGAGTTATGTTTTTCTTTGTTCGTTTTCTCCTTGATGTGGATTGAAGTCCCGTCAAGGAGATGATCGACGTCGATGAAGCAGGAGGCAGGTTGGAGGTAATGAACTTGAAGGTATATTGTAGCAAAATATTTACAGTCATATGTACATCTTGCCGAAGCACACTGATGATAACATAGACATCAACAGCTTCTTACTCTTCTACTTAACTTTTCTTAAGTTAGAGCCTAGAACACTGTTACTACATACAACGAACTTAGTCACACTGTTCGACCACCGAGTGGTTACGGCCCAGACAGAAGTTGCATCGTACGGAGTCTTACTGATCGATCAGTTAAGTGATTACAGCCTAGACTGAAGGGAAACGAATCCCGTCCAGTCTTTAGTACCTTGCGGTAACAAAGATAAAGGGGAGGTGGCCACTGCTGGTCCGCCTCAACCTTCTGTCATCCAATCTGTTTATCCTCAGATTAAGCCACTCCCTAGTGGGCTGTCCCTAATCCCGACAGCAGCGTCTTTACAGTTTAAACAGGCATTCTGGCATTCTTTCCCATCATGGCTCTCCCTCTCCTTATCCCACGCCCTCCGATATTCTCACAATCGAAATATCGGTATCGCAGCAGCCCTGCGGCATTCGGGCCATCTCCCACGCTCATCCAGTCGAACCCTGTCGTTCCAGGAAGCACTGCGTGTTTTCGCTCGCCTTTCCCGCAGTTCGGACAGTGCACTGGCTGCGACTCAACCCCTTGTTCCAGTCGGCGCGCTGAGAGCGCATGCCGGTCGTTAAAGAATTGGTTGGGCCAGGCACATTGTCGCTTCGAGCGACGGCGCACTTCTCATGCATTGTCCTCCTACGCGTCCGAGCTGCTCTTCCCCGAAACGGCCACTGAGAGGACAGTAGTACGGTCGCGCAGCCGCGACCCCCCCGAGCGACGTTCAGCGAAAGGGAAGGGTCTCGTACCAGGAACCCCTGGGGGCCAGCGTGGGAGACCAGCCGCTCAATGGGAGCAGTTTGCTTTCCATTGATAATTGCTGTCAAAGACCATGCAGAGAGAGAGCCGAGAAAGAAGCTTTGTATAGCGTACGGTGCTACGCCGTCCTTCTGCCCGATCGCCTTATGAGCGGCAACATAACACGTCCCCCCTTAAGAGTACGCTGGGCTGTTCTACGCTCAGTGGTACGATAAATCACTGCCGCGATTAGGTCACTGGACTTTCTAAGCATACAACAGTATACACAAACATCAAACACAATTGCGAGACAACACGACAGGAGAATACAAGAAACGAAAACAAATACATGCTAAACGATCAAGCACACCATTGCTGCTTCAAGCAGTAAGATCACTAGTGTCTGTTTCTTGGATTGTCAATCACACAGTCCACAATATACAGCAGCGAGTGGGCAGGAACATTCACGTCCCCCCCTCAGTTGGCATGGCACTGTTATTCTGATGGCTTCCACAAACTATTCTGGAGCCTCGATAATGCATCCGCATTCCCGTTACATATACCCTTCCGATGTTGTACCGAGACATGATATCGCTGTAAAGCCAGCGCCCATCTTGTCAATTTCGCCCCGTGCGGAGTAGAAGTTGTAAGGTACGACAGCGGATTGTGGTCGGAAACGACGTTTACTATGGCACCGAAAAGCCAGTAGTCAAACTTCTTTAAGGCCCATATTATTGCGAACGCTTCCCTCTCAATTGTCGACCAACGCATCTGGGTCGGTGAGAAGCGGTGGCTTGCAAAGGCGATAGGCTTCTCTTCTCCCTCAGCTGACATTTGCGCCAAACATGCTCCCGCCGCCGTAGCTGAGGCGTCTGTGAAAAGCCAGTAGGGCTGAGATGGCTCTGGTGTGTTTAGCGCCACGGCCTCGCACAAAGATTGTTTGAGCATCTCAAATGCTGCCTGAGCTTCCTCCGGCCAGGGTATCTTATTAGGTACCGCTTTCTTTGTTAACAGCGTGAGCGGGCTCGTCACCTCTGCATATCCTCGGACGTACTCGCGATAGTAACCGCACAGTCCTAACAGGCTGCGTAGTTCCTTTTTGGTGCGCGGTGGTACCAGGTTCTTAATCGCTGCTATTTTTTCAGGGTCTGGTGCGTGTGTCCCTGAACCGACAATATGCCCCAGGTAATGTATATGGGATCGCGCAATCTGACACTTCTCCGGACTGGCTTTCAGTCCCGCCTTCTCTAAGACATTAAGAATAATGTCGAGATGCTTTAAGTGCTCCTCCCAACTGCTAGAAAAAATAGCAATATCATCAAGGTATGCCGTGGCATACATTTGATGTTGCGACAAGAGTTTATTCACCATTCTTTGAAAGGTTGCCGCGGAATTTTTTAGCCCGAAAGGCATCACTTTCCATGCGTACTGACCCTCGTGCGTTACAAACGCGGTGAATTTCTGACTCTTCTCTTCCATCGGTACCTGCCAGTACCCGCGTCTAAGGTCCACTACCGTAATGAACTGCGCTCTGCCTACTCGGAAAATCAATTCCTGAGGATTCATCATAGGGAACGCATCCGCTTTGGTGACGGCATTTAACGCCCTGTAGTCCACACACATGCGGATAGTCCCATCCTTTTTTCCGACGCATACTACCGGGTGTGCAAACTCACTCTCCGTGGGGTAGATCAACTTCCAAGTCAAAAGTTCGTCAACTTGCCGGCTGACTTCCTTCTTTAATAGTTCCGGCACCCGATAAGGAAACACCTTTTTTGGCTGGTGGCCCGGTTCTATTTCTATCCTATGTTCGTCTACCTTCGCTATACCCGGGGTGCCGTCAAAGAGTGTGCAATGTCTTTGGAACACCGCCTGTATTTCCGCCTGCGCGTCAGGATCAAGGTGAGCAACCTTCTCGCTCGTTAGCACTAGCTCTTCCCGCTTTATAGTGGTTGGTTGTGGAGCATATTCCACCTCCCCAAAATCATGGTCCTCATCGAAGACTACCCCAATATGACTGACCCTTGTATAGTAAGGTCGAATGTTGTTGGCGTGGACACTTTTCACCTTTCCCTCAGATGTTTCAACGCGGTAAGAGTGTTCGCGCTCACGTCCAACCACTGTGAATGGGCCTAGCCATTTAGGTGACATCTTACAATTCCGATCATTGTCGAAAACCACAACCTGGTCGCCAACGTTAAAAGCTTTGAGCCTGGTGCTGCGATTATAGGCACTGGCGTAACTCTCCTGATGAGTTGCACTAGTTAGCTCAGCAATATTAGCGGCCGTCTCGAGCTGCTCCTTAAGTTGCTGTAAATACTTAGCGGGGCTTTCTCTCTGCCCTAATGATGCCTCCCTTTCTTCATCAATTTGCGCATCTTCGCCGGAAACGTCTTTCTTCTCCAAAGTAAGATTGCATGCCACGACCTTTGGTTTCTCTACTGCTTGTTCTGCCTCGGGAGCAGGCTCGGCCGGTGCTCGACAGGGTGCCAGAGGGCTGCTGACCTTCGACAAAAGTTTCCAATCTTCCTCGGTCAACAAACAATCTGTGCCCTCGACGAGCTCATCAGTTAACGCGCAGAGTAGGTCGACGCTCTGAGGCTCCGTAACCTCTCGCGGGCTATTTAATTTGACCGGCAACGTAGCTAGCCTTGCCTCGATAGTTTTACCAAAAGCAGACACCAATCTCACCTTGTCAGACGGCTCTACTAAACTTCTCGGAAGCAGACTCTCCCGAAAGACAGTTATTTCACTCCCTGTATCCAAAATTGCATCTGCGGATATACCTGCACATGATACGGGAATTAACTGCAGTTTATTTGTGCCTTCACCCTCGTGTTTTAGAGACTTCACCTTTGCGCTAAGTACTCCATCAGGTATTTCAGTTTCCGTCTCGTGGGATAACGTTACCTTTTGGACCTTCCGCTTTGGCTCGGTAGCCTTCTTCGGGTTGCTCTCCTTATCCCTAGACTTCGGGCACTCTTTAGCGAAATGGCCTGAGCCGTGACATAAGTGGCACTTCAGAGCCCCTTTCTCTACTCGTGTCGCCGGCTTCTGCCCCATTTCTACAGTTGGTTGCTTTGAAGCACGCCCTTTTCCTTTCGCTTGTTCGAAAGTTTGCAGCACTTTAGCGATCTCAGTTGGCCTAAGCCATCCCTCGCCTTCTCTTAGTCTCACATACTCAAGACCCTCCGTGCTAAGGCCCGATTTTATGCGGTCAGCAACCATGAGTTCTGCCATCACTTCTACCGTGTCGGCCTCTCTCACTTGGAGGTAGTAGGAGAAATAAGTTTTCACGCGGGACGCGAACTGCGCCCACGTTTCTTCCTTCCGCTTTACCGCTGTTTCGAACCTCTGCAGATACTCTGCCGGAGAAAGCTTCAGTTCCGTCAGTACTGCTGCTTTAACTGCCTCGTAATCTGCACTCTCTTCAGAGTTGAGGTTACGCAGTAAGTAACGAACTCGTTCAGTTAGTGCTGGTATAACCAAATGCACGCGACTCTCATACGGTACTTGGTAAGTAGCAAATAGTTTTTCTACTTCCTCAAACCATAATGGCACATCCGCGTCACTCGGCAGGCGGAACCCTTTCAGCACTTTTGCACATTGCTGGACAGAATCGAAACACCGTCGCCCCCGATCGCCCGTCTCCGACCCAGAGTTGGACAACGTGCCATTGAGACGTTCCGCGTTCATTCTAGTTTGCAATAGCTTTTCGTACTCAATCTGGAGATTGAGCTTTTGAATTTCAAGTTCGAGCGTTCTCGTTTCACTTGAATTCGGCAAAATCTGAGATGCCAGCTGCATCGATTCTTGCCTCTGAGTAGGCACTCTCGCCTCATTTGACTGATCAGAATTTAGAATACCATGATTTGATGGCTCTCGACTCCGATCCATTGCTACCGCACTCGCACCTTCATCTCCATTAGACTCCATTGTTTCAGCACCCCCGCGTGTTCTCACCATGTGCTCTACACATAAACTGCCATGCCAACTAGAGAAAAACGCAAGAAATCCTGCTCACCCTTTGCTGTATGCACTGTCGTTCCTGGATCTCTTCCACGGTGCCGGAGTTGGCTGCTGTGGGATCGTCTCGACGTTGCCGCTGGTGGCTGACGGATGCCTTGCCCCTCGGTCTCCTCGGCACTGGTCCAGTGTCTGGTGCTGTAGAGCTCGCCGATCCCTGTTCGACTGCGCCAGTTATGTTTTTCTTTGTTCGTTTTCTCCTTGATGTGGATTGAAGTCCCGTCAAGGAGATGATCGACGTCGATGAAGCAGGAGGCAGGTTGGAGGTAATGAACTTGAAGGTATATTGTAGCAAAATATTTACAGTCATATGTACATCTTGCCGAAGCACACTGATGATAACATAGACATCAACAGCTTCTTACTCTTCTACTTAACTTTTCTTAAGTTAGAGCCTAGAACACTGTTACTACATACAACGAACTTAGTCACACTGTTCGACCACCGAGTGGTTACGGCCCAGACAGAAGTTGCATCGTACGGAGTCTTACTGATCGATCAGTTAAGTGATTACAGCCTAGACTGAAGGGAAACGAATCCCGTCCAGTCTTTAGTACCTTGCGGTAACAAAGATAAAGGGGAGGTGGCCACTGCTGGTCCGCCTCAACCTTCTGTCATCCAATCTGTTTATCCTCAGATTAAGCCACTCCCTAGTGGGCTGTCCCTAATCCCGACAGCAGCGTCTTTACAGTTTAAACAGGCATTCTGGCATTCTTTCCCATCATGGCTCTCCCTCTCCTTATCCCACGCCCTCCGATATTCTCACAATCGAAATATCGGTATCGCAGCAGCCCTGCGGCATTCGGGCCATCTCCCACGCTCATCCAGTCGAACCCTGTCGTTCCAGGAAGCACTGCGTGTTTTCGCTCGCCTTTCCCGCAGTTCGGACAGTGCACTGGCTGCGACTCAACCCCTTGTTCCAGTCGGCGCGCTGAGAGCGCATGCCGGTCGTTAAAGAATTGGTTGGGCCAGGCACATTGTCGCTTCGAGCGACGGCGCACTTCTCATGCATTGTCCTCCTACGCGTCCGAGCTGCTCTTCCCCGAAACGGCCACTGAGAGGACAGTAGTACGGTCGCGCAGCCGCGACCCCCCCGAGCGACGTTCAGCGAAAGGGAAGGGTCTCGTACCAGGAACCCCTGGGGGCCAGCGTGGGAGACCAGCCGCTCAATGGGAGCAGTTTGCTTTCCATTGATAATTGCTGTCAAAGACCATGCAGAGAGAGAGCCGAGGAAAGAAGCTTTGTATAGCGTACGGTGCTACGCCGTTCCTTCTGCACGATCGCCTTATGAGCTGGCAACATAACACTTCGGCTTTCGATTGACTCGAAGTAGATGCAATGGAACGAGGCGCTTTCTCCTTCATCTTTTTTTCAATCATCTTTTATAGGTCTGAGGAAAAAAATTTTTGCTAGTACAAATAATGCTCTAGGTTACATTGCAGCATACCAAATTGTGCATAATGAAATGCTCTTTATAAGTAACATAAGTTTCAAAACAAGAAAAAATATTACACAACTTATAAAAATAGTCGACTCTCGTGACAACGGACCCTCATAATCCGGAAAGAAATGTCTGTTTTATCCGAAGTCCGTAATATCCAGACGTCGAACAGAAGGGAGGGGGGGGAGATGGGGGGTAAGGCCCATGTGTTTATCATCGCTGACATCACTCAGCTGCGTGATTTAGTCCTTTTTAAATACCCGCCGCCGAATATAGACTCCAAAGCACAGTTACGACGAACAGCGGTAATTTATAACTGTAGCACATGTTCAACTTTCATCAACAAGTGCAACAGTACTAAGTGCAGGAAGGCCTGGTGGGTGGCTGCCGAACCCATGTAAACATTAGTGAGGCTCAGTCCAAAAGCTACTAATCTAACAGCTTGCCATCACAAAGCCGCTTATGTTACGAGCTCCCGGTCATGTTACAAAAAGAATTGGTTCCAGCTGGGGCTCGTTCTAACGATCGGCATCACAAATTCATTTTTTGCACGGATGCATTTCTGCCTAAGCTAATCCAAGACCGTTGCTAAGCTGAATTAGCATGTGCATTGATACCAACGCACCTTGCGCGTAAAAGCTTATTCGTTACAACTTCTCAGTTGTAGGGGTTACTTCTACTAATAACTACTACTGCTAGCCGCGACATCGCCGCTAGCAACCCCCTGCAGTGGGTTCGAGCACTCAATGAGCAGAGAATGAGGTCGTCGCGTTCGCCCGCTCGCTGTCTCAGCCATGCATCGCTGCGTAGCCGCGCGCGTCAGCCCGCGGCCCGACTTGAGGCAGGGCAGCACGAACCGCCGCGTGCGACGAAGGAGGAGAACATTAGGCGTCACTCTCCGAGCATGGTAATTTAATGAACGGTTAAATAAAACAAATAATACAAAGCCGAATCAAGATCGAATTACAGTGGACTCCTGTTAAACGGAACTCGAAGGGGATCCGAAAAACTGTTCCATTTATCAGAAGTTCCATTTAAGCAAAGCACACATATTTCCATGAATCAAAAACTTTTAATCCGTACCAACTCCACCTTACTCATCTGGTTGAGCAGGGGAAACGAAGGAGTGAAGTGTGGTTTGTTTTGCATGCTTAAGTTGCTTGTTCAAAAAGTAAGCACCCATGCCTGACAAGCTAGCCAGAAATTCTGGACAACCCTCATGCTCGAAATAGCGCTGCAAAAGTTCAACTGCCTCTTTAGCTGCGCTGTCCGACGGCACCACTGCACTGGCAATGTCACCACCTTCATCATCTTCATCGCTGGAGGAAGGTTGATCGTCTGCTTGCACTTCAGTTATCAATTCTTCAAGCGTCTCCTCACGACAGGTACTAACATTTTCATCAACTGTTTCATAGTCCTGTCGTGTGAAAGGGGCAGAGGGCACAGCCTGACTGAACACTGCATCAGCATCAGCAGGGCTTTCCTCTTAATCCACTAGTGGTTCTCGTGCTTGAAATCCCGCATGATGAAAGCATCTTTGGATGGTTGTTGCCTTCACTTGCTCCCAGGCATGGTACAAAATATGAATGGCTCCCAACAAATCCAAATTGTAGGTCTTTCCAGTGTCTGCACAAAGGAGCATTCGGTGAAGCGGCTGCCTGCGGTAGTGAACTTTCACATTCCGAATAACCCCTTGATCCATAGGCTGGATCACTGCTGTTGCGTTGGCTGGCAAGAACTCGAGGTTGATCGACTTCAGTCCTTCAACGTGGCCGTGGGCAGGGCAATTATCCAGGATAAAAATAACCTTCCTGCCTTGCCTCGCAAATCTTGAATCTTCCACCCGCAGCCAGTTTTCAAAAATTGCCATCGTCATCCATGCTCTTCCGTTAGCATGATAGGTAACGGGAAGGTTTCGAACACCTTTAAAGCAACGTGGATGCTTCGATTTTCCGATCACCAAAAGCTTCAATTTCTCGTCTCCGGCCATATTTGCACCCACCAACACAGTAATGCGCTCCTTACTGTGTTTCCCACCGCTACAGGCTTCGCCTTTGAAAGTGAGTCTTTAATGGAAGCGCTTTATAAAAAAGGCCCATCTCGTCGACGTTGAATACGTCTCGCGGCTCATAGTTCAATAAAATTTCTTGAAGCCGTCCCTGCTGCCAGTCGGTGCAAACGTCCCGGTTGACTGCAGCACTCTCACCTGAGATTGCCTTGAAAACAAGTCCGTGGCGTTTCTTGAGCCGGCTCAGCCATCCGTCGCTTACGGCGAAGTTCTCAACACCCATGTGCAGGGCAATCTCTCGCGCCTTCTGCTCCAGAATGGGACCGCTTATAGGGAAATTAGAACTGCGCGCACGCTTAAACCACACAAAAAACTTTTTCTAGTTCTTCATACGGCGTCGTCCGCATCCGCATCCGCTTAGACGTAAAGGTCCCATTCTTGACGGCACCTTCGATCGCTTCTTTGTTTTTCAAGATCCGCGACAGTGTCGACTTCGGGATGTTGAATTTTTTGCCACCTCTGTCTTGGACAAGCCGCTGCGATCGAGGTCCTGAAGAATTTGTAGCTTCTTTTCAAGCGAGAGAGCTTGATGCGGCCGCTTCTTCGTGCTCTCCATTGTGCCTATCCACCACACTTAGTCACCGCACCACATGTAGGCCTAACGCACAACCGACACGGCTCGCGCACGCGCTCCTGCTGCAGCACAATCCAGTATGGGTACGCTGCTGTATTGGCTTGTCTCACTATGGCGTTGACTTCGACGATACATTTCATGGTTGTGAGACTACCTTTTGGCATGAGCAAGCCTGTGTTGTGCAGCCTATGCTTAGCATTTGTGCCGTTTAACCGTAGATGACCAATAAGTAGTGTTTCGATTAACCGAAAAATTTTACTGTGCCGGGTATAGAAATCCAGCCAAATGATCCCGTTTAATTCCGTTAATGAGGCATTTTCGTTTAACCGAGTTTCGTTTATTGGGAGTCCACTGTACATATAAAGGATAACGATAAACAACACGCGAACACACACGAACAAAGGACAGTAAGACTGAACAACACGCGAACACGGAATAACACACAAAAATAACCATGCAAGGAAGGAGAGCCTAACCCCGACTAGCGCACCCGCGCCCCAAGAAAAGGAAAATAGAAAGAACGGAACATACGTAGATGGGCGCAGGCCGCTGCCGTGGGTCGCTGGAGCCCGAGACGACGCGCGGTCCGGGCGACAAGGCCTCGTCGCCCGGAGAGCCGCAAAAGCACGTACGCACCGCCCCGAGACCCAGCGTGTTCTCCCGAGCATCTCAAAAACCAGAACGCGCGAAGATTCTAGAAATTACCCGCTGCCCATTGGCAGCCTAGTTAAAACCACATGCGGCGGAGCAGGCCCCGCAACGGTGGGCCCCCGCTCCGTCCAGCCGGGAAAGGGGGGTGCGGCAACATTCCACGCTAAACATGGCGTTGAGCGGGACCCGGCCCCCACACAGTGGAACTCACCGGTATTTGGGCTGGGAGCTCGGGAACGCCTCACATTTATAGCGTTGGTTGCAATGCCTAACGATGCAATTGCGGAGAGGACGAACATCCAAGGTAGAAAAAAACGAACAAAATGTTTTTATTCACAACTAACTCGAAAAGAACTTCGGTATCAGTGACTGGCGGCGGCCCCCTTAGGTCGCTTCATGAAGCGTGAAACGCTTAGGGGGGTTCCCCCAACGCTTGTTTGCCGGCGATACCTTTGTTGTGCACAATGGAACTCATGGTCTGCTTCCATAGTCCCATCGCTTTGGCAACATCCACCTGCTTTTCTCCGCGTGCAACTGCACTCACAATTTTCATTTTATCGCTGAGCGAAATTTGCTTCCGTTTTCTGGAGGCCATTAACTCAGCACTTGCTCTCGGTGTGGCACAACCATTCCCCATGGAACACAACGACAAAATGGCGTTTGTTATGCTCTCAGGCTGGCTTGGCTAGAGGCTCTGCTTGGCCAGATGGGTACCAATGTTGCCAGCCACATTTTAAAATTTTTGCTTAAAACGTTGGCGTGGCAAAGTATGTTGTCGGTCCGCGTTAAAACGGCAAAAGTCCGTTGTATGTGCAACTTTGGCAAGAAACTGCCACTAATTTTGTCCGCTGTAGCCGATAGTCCGTTGTAGTGGAGTCCATTCAAAGCGAAGTTGGCTGCATTGATAAAATACATGGAGCAAACCTGGGTTAAAATATGGTCCATTATATCCGAAAGTCTGTTGTACGCGGGTCCGCTATAACGAGCGTAGACTGTATTAATTAACTCTACCATTTTTGTAGGAATGTGAGAAAAACAATACAAAGAAAACGCCAACATCTACAAAAATATTACAAATAAAATTCAAAATATACATTTCGAAGCTAAATGACCCAGAAATATTCTAAAAGAAAAATAAACACTCTGGATAAATCCATTTGTCACACGGATAAAAAATACTGCAGACCGGAAGCTGCTCGTGCCATGCGGTGAAGCACACCACAGCTCTCACAAAGGACATTCTTTTTTTTTTAACTTTGCGTTCCTCGTAGCACTTCCGGCAGTTCTTTTCGGCATCGTTTTGGTGAATGCGAGGGACGTGCACAATGCCCATAAAAATGAGCAGTCCAATGAATTTCATTAGTTCCTCTGGAGTCAGCTGTTTCCACGAGCTGTCTCTTTCAGCATAGGTCGGAAGCTCCAAGATATGCATCCAAGCATATTTGTTCGTATGTTCACAGACGGTTCTGATCACCCCCGCTGTGAAGAACGGGGAAAAAAAAATCGTGCGCCGTCGTGAAATGCGTTGCGCTACTCCGGTGTGCCGGGCCGAGATGTGCGCCGGGCGGCTTTCTGGGTGAGAATTGAAGCTTTTTAGCTGCTGGCGCCAGCACATCCTAGATAACCAGGACATCTCCAAGATCGCGCACGCAGATCGGCAGATAAGTGCTCCTTACAGACGAGACCGCCAAAAACGAAACTTGCTCGTGAACAGCTGAGGATGACCCGGGCTGGCTCGAAGCATTGTCGCTGTCAGCAACGTTACTAGAACAAACTCAGTTTCGCAGCTCCGTATCTCCGCCAGCGGAGGAGGGTGGTCCAAACGGCGGTCGCGTGAACTTGCGGCGCTGCAGTCGCGTCTTCCGCTACTCTCAGCGCGTCGTCTGCTACGACGGAGCCCAGCGGCGGTCCACCGCGCATTTCGCACGGCGGCTTTCTAGTAGTGCTATTGCGAAAGTTAAACATTTATCGTCCGTCCAGTCGACGTTCCCACCTCCCATTTGTGCACTACTTAAGTGGGTATGCATAAGGTCGTCTGTATGCATCGACCCGCATGCATTGCTCATTGGATTGCACGGGTGTTGAATTTTTATGCCTGGTCTCTGAAATGGCACCATTAACGCCAAACTGCTACCACCTGAACTTGTTATTCCCGGCACCGTCGCTTACCGCGGCAATAACGGCCGCACCGTACTCGTGCAGCTGCAAAACGGCTTCGAGCACAAGCTCGGCCAACACACGGCCAGGTGCGGCAACCTTTGTGACAAAACTTGCTATAGACTGTACTCATCCTTCAAACATGACACGAATATAACCACCAACGCATGGTCGGCTGACTGGCAGCTGTGCCCTCCTTCACGATCCCACCGTAATCAACAAAGCCGTCTATTTTGTAGGTAGGCTTGTTGAACTCGTAAGAATGCCTAAGCTTCATTTCATCGACAAGAAGCGTCCCCAAGCTGCTTGCTCATTTGACATTGTATGTATTCCAGACAGACGGCTTCAAATCCATATTTATATTAAATAGCCTCCAGTATTTGTGCCAGCCGGTTTGTGGTTGGCAGTGGTAGCATATTCAGGTCTATCAGCAGCCTTTAGGCCCGTGGGCTGGCGATTCGTACAAGCATGCAGTTAAGCAACCATTCTGCATTGTACGCATTCCACACGGTGCTTTTGCTTTGATTTTGCGAAATGCATTTACAACCGCCACCTTTTCAAGCGGTGGGAGGCAGTCCAGCTGCTTGTTCAGGCACTCTCCTCCGAGGTCATTTCTATCACTCCTTTCAGTTCCGTGATTTGTTTCTCCTGCTTCTCGCGAGCTGCTGTGGCCCTAAGAAACGTTCTTCTGAGATTCTTCATCTTAAAATTCTTAACGGTTGCCTTGGCTGGTGTCTGCAGTAGCTCCTTTCTACGGTGTCTTAAACAATTCGGACAGATCTGGCGTAACGTGAAAACCAAGCAGATTTTTGTGCGTACTCTGTCGCTATCCGTCAACTTCGCAGAGTAGATGTTCCATTCCCGCAGCACAGCTTAGACTGTACGACGGCTGTTCGCTTTATGTAGCTGTTCACTGTGCAGTTCAGCTGCTCATCAACTACAACTGCTTTTTGCACAACCCGTTCACAAGCCGGCGAGTGTAAAATATTCCGCACCTACTGTTCGTTACCTCGTCGTAAAAACACTCAAAAAGCCATTGCTTTGAACGTAGCGCGACAGTTGACAAGTGATCGAATGTGAATGTGATGCGAGGGCAATTCAGTGTCCGAAGTGTTGGTAATCGCTTGTCGTTCGTCTTACTGTTCTACTTCTGACGGCTCCTCCGTCGACGAGCTGGGCACAGGGCTTTCGCGGGACGCCATGCGTTTTTTCTGGTATTTGCGCCTTGACCCTGAACATTTTGGCTTATATATATGGGGTGGAAGTGCTGCGAACAAGCGTACCAAGCGCTAGCTCCCATTTTCTCCGAGGGATCAAAACTTATTGCCCAGCAAAACCGTGAAAGTAGCGTTCTATAATATTGCCGTGCTCAAAAAGAAGGTCACAGAGTTTGCATTTCGGAGTGGGCTTTCAACTTTGCGATGTTAAAGGGGTCGTGAAAAGAATTTGGAGATGCCGGTTTGTAATTTTCACTGCTTCAATACGCATTCGATAAACCGACTCCGAAATATTTCGGCGAAATATTCAGTGCACATTTAACAACGGCCGTTTTAAATCCCAGCTTTCTTGCGCTCCAGAAACGACTATGCGACACTACCGGCCGGCGTGGTACTATTTGGTGACGTTGAGTTAAGATACTTTTAAGTTCAAAGGCACAGTGAACTCGCGTTTGCTCTAAAGGAATCGATGTATTTGAAAGCTAGAAAGGAAGAAAATACTTGGAAACCGTGCGGTGCCACCATTCGGAAGAAAAGCGGCAGCACGGTTTGTTTTCCCATGGCCTCCAAGGGCGCGCCAATCTCGGAGGTATGACGGCTACTAAGATGACGTCATCTGCAGAGTTGAGGGGAACGCGCGCAGTGAAACCGAAACCGCGTTTTTTATCGCTCTAAATCAACGCACACGGTGCAACGGAACAATGCATATTGTTGATTGGAGGGTCAGGATCCCGAATACGCACTTACTACAAAATGTTCAGAAAACGTTTCACGACCCCTTTAAGCTTGCTCCCACCTCCTGAATTCCGTAGGGCCTTTTGGTGGTCCGAAGGGGCGTGATCCGGGGTCATCGTTGCGGTGTCTGCAACGATGCACCCCGATCTTGCACCCCGGCGCAAAGCAAGTCGGCATAATGCGCGTAAATGATCCCGTGGCTCCTCGCTAGGGGTCGTACACGACGCATGTGTCTTCATCCAAGGCACTTCGCATTGGCAAAAACAGTTCCAAACATTACGAGTGAACAAAGCGTACCAGTTCAGTGGCGCACCGACGGGGGAGGGGGAAGGGGTTCGGGGTTGTAACCCCCCCTAAAGCCGGCCTAACCCCCTCCCCCCTTATAACTGCTCCTATGTCCTAGAAGAATGTGGCGCTAATTTCTGTGCAAAACGCCGAAAAAAATAAAATAATAAAAATAATCATCGTCATTGATACTATTATTTGGCATTTTATTTACTTTTTCTTCACACGCAACAACTGTGTAATCGCGTGCCTGTCCCTTTGTGAAAAATCGAACCCCTGGCAGAGATCCTGGGTGCGCTACTGTGCCAGTTGCTGCAACGCACGTGCACGCCGACTGCGCCGTTACAACAAGCGCCGGTGGCGAAAGCCAACGGCAAGCGCAAGACGTGACTACAGCGCCACTAGTTCTCGCGACCGCCACGCGGACCGCCTCTCCGGCGGAGCTTTTAAACTGAGTTTATTCTAGTAACGTTGGCTGTCAGAGCTTGAAGATGAGCTGGTAGACTCGTAGCTCGACTCATCTTCACTAAATTTGTGTGCGGGTTCAGCAAACCTTTGAGCGGAACGTTTTTCCCGCAACGCAGTCCTGCGGGACGCCGCCGCCATGGGAGCGGCGGAGAGATTGCCAAGTGCGCCGTTGCTAACACCGGACGCTCCCCTCTCGCATAGATAAAGAGGAGCGAAACCGAAACTGCTGCAAACTCGCTAAAAAGGCCAGATCAACAAGTTAGACATGCGACGGACCTTCAGAAACGAGCTGTATTTGAATAAAAAAATTGTCCAAACTAGGAACCAAAGCCCGCTGGTGAATAGCCGGTGTCATTTTCACGTAATTACCACGGCCAAACATTATTGCCTTGCAAAACTGATGACGCAATTTAATAATTGACTTCTTAGGAATCGTTTGATAACAGAATGTTGATAATAACAGGGCACAAACTCCAGCAGCGTGCTTTTTTTCTCAAATGTGGCAGCCACGCCCCCTTTTCCAGTAACACACGCACCTTAGTTCGTGAAAAACTCCGTCAAAGATCGCGATGTCGTCACAGCGGGAAAATTTTAACGGATTGTAGAAGAGCAGTCCCCGAACTAAACGTGAGGTGCCGCTGTATGCACAGGAAACATCTTTAACGCGTCGAAATCGGCTGTTTTAATCGTCGATCACCGGTGATCGATTTGAATAGGCGTGGTAACGAAAGAGTTAAGAGCGAGGCTTGCGACGGTGGAAAGTGCAGTAAAGAAAGACCGACATTTTTGCTGCAACACTGATGGTTCAGAAACCGATGCTGGTTTTAAGCAAATAAAATAGCAAGGCATGGATGACATGCTCGCTTTTTGAAGAGTTCTTGAAGATGTCCATATAGCTCAAGTTATTCTCTTCTGTGATAGCTTCTCAGCGCACCCTAAGGACACACTGTCGCTGCAGAAGGTCAAGGTTGTGTTTCTTCCAGCAACACCACGAGCCATCTTCAGCCCTTGGATGCTGGAATAATTAAAAATCTTAAGCATTTCTAGCGTATTGTGAAGCTTTCTTTGGCAAGCATGGGCAGCAGCCGACTGGTGTCGCAATTTTGGATGCTGTGCGTTATTCAACATCAACATGGAGCGCTGTCACTGCTGTCCCTGTTGAAGACTGCTTCGGAAGTGTTTCTGCATGCGCGCTGATGATGCAGCAGAAGTGTGTGCCTTCACACAGTGCGAGGAGCTGGTCTCCGCCATGGCGCCAACGGTATTGCACACCGTGGTTACGCTAGTGTGGATGACCCGCCTCTTCTGTTTTGTCTATCAAATATATCGTGCCACTGCGTGCTCCAGTGACGACGGAGGTGGAGGAGCAGCCGTAGGAGCCTACCTCGGCCGTAGCGGCACTGGATTTATCGAGAGCCACATGGCGCTGCAGAAGTCCTTGTGCTGCTCTTGACACATGAAAATGCACCAAGCTTATTTCGAGCAGTGAAATAAAATTCTGCATGCGCTCTTATTCCTTTCCCATTTGAGCTCTTGCTTTTTTTTTCCCCACGGTTCCTTGAAAAACGTATCGGCAGGGTTCTACTGTAACATGGAATAGGTTTATAGGCCAACCCTGAATTCCAGGTGAGCTGGCTAGGTGGTGAGAATTTAGATGGAATCGTAAGTACTTGTGGTCATGAACCCTCAGTGTAGCGTACATGTATGAAAATATTTAAATGTGGTTGCTGAGCATCTTTAATTCTGTAACTGTTTCAGCCTGGCTTGGATGTCTCTGTAAATTACCATTTGCCTCGTCCTTATTCTGCTTAGCAGTATAGCTAAGGGGATATTGACAGGCATCACAAACCACAGTGATTTTTTAAGGTGGCCATGTTTGTGAGTATGCGGAGGTGCGTGGCAAGAGACAACTGATAAACTAGCACGGTTAATAGCACTACGGGAACTGTCGAGATAGTTTGCTGTGCCTGATTGACGCGATCCACTTGCGAATGAAGAGTTCATTTCTACAAACCAGAGCAGTTCATTCAACCTTGAATATAGTCTGACTTTCTGTGGATGTGACAGTAAGCCTTATATCAGCTCCCGACAAAGCCTAGCTCTGTGCCTTTCGTTTCAGATTTGTCGTAACAAGGTTCTGCACCTTTGAAGAACTCAAGTGGCACCCCAGTTTGTGCTGTAGACTCTGCCGGCAATGTCCAGCTGAGCGTGCCCTTACGTGACTTGAACGCAAACTGCTGGTGCATTCATTCCCCGACAGAAAAAAAGCCTCGTCTGCAAGCCCTTCTTCTGTGTGTTGGCGTGCATCTCGCCACATGTGATCACATGCAAGTGGTTTGTGGATGCAAAAGACTGCTTTTGTATGCCAAGGAGTGAAGTTTAGTCACGTTTCCTATGGTACAAGCGTGGTGCATTACAATTGTTTACTTCTTTCTGGATGAACGCTTACGTTATTGCAGTGTGAATAGCCTGCTGGAAACTACAGCTGCCTAAGGGTGGCTTCAAAATTAACTTAGTGTACAGATGTATAATATATAAATGCACTCGCTACCTTAGGGTGTGCATGCCAAGCTTGATGCATTAGTTTTTTACTACTGCGTGCTTTTTCTTGCCTTTGCAATAATTGACTGGCACATGTACATACGAATTTTGCCACATTGCTCTGATCCACGGAGGTCTTGAGATGCCCAACCAGGGATTCATTGGTGATGTACGAGTGTCGTTTCTAAGCACCAGGTCTTTCACACGCACTGTGCGCTTGAGGTCAACATCAGATTATCACTGAAGTATTCAAAATCTTGCAGGTTTGTGCAATTCGGATATTTAACACTGGAGTTGTCTTTGGCTTTCATTTGCTCTTCAGATGCGTGTAACTGGATGGTATTAGAATAAATCATTTGGAATATGAGTAGCTGTGTGTCGGTTAACTGCAGCACTGTCTCCTAGGGCAGTGCTTGAAATTTTTCAACTAGAATGCTGCAAAAATATTTTGTATTTCTACACACAACTAACAATAACTAACAGTGCTGTGCTGTCACGTGTCTGTTCCCCTTGCATCATTGACACCAGCTGGTACTTTGATTTCCATGCCACTCAGTTCTTTGGTCAGGTACACCTGGCAGCCAAGCCTAGACCTGCAGGAAAGAGCTGATTAATGAACATCGCCACTACACAGCTCGTTGCACATTCTACGAAGTCTTAACAACATTGAGGGTAATTTAAATTAAGTACATCATGCTCAATCTAGTGCTACTTCGTCAGGTTGACAATAGCAAAGATGAGTTCCAAGCAGCACAGCTAGCAATGATGTCATTGACTTTCTCTGTGCCTGCATTTGTAGGCAACGCCAGGCCTCAAGAAAATGGCTGCCACCCGACGACGATAGCAATGATAACGTGCGACAGGCAAACGAGCACGTGTTGCAGGTCGTGTGGTTGTGCATCACAGTCGTGTGTGCCCATGTGGTAGATGATGTCTATCCCATTGCGAACGCTAGGTGGCACCATTTGCTGGAGCTACTGTATAGCCTCCTGCAGGGAAGCAGAGCTGCGCCCCTCTTTCAGCCATGCAGGAACTGCTGCTCAGGAACATGTTGCGATCACAGTGCCACCACGATAAGCAACAAAGCAGCATCCAGCTCGCTGATCACACAGCGTCAATGTGCAGCGAAAAACATCCTGCAGTAGAATATGTGTTAGCTAAAACGTACAATGTTTTATCTTCGTTGGCATTAAAACAGCTATCGTTCAAATGCACATGTTTAATGAAGTTGTCATCAATCTTCCCTAATAAAGCAGGTATAACACCAGCTTAGTGCAGCTTGAACCATGATCACATATGAGCCTGCTGCAAGTGTGATGTTTGGCTTTCCCTCAAGACCTTGGTTGCTTGCGCGCTTAAAATGGCCAATTTCTGTGCAACTCTGCCTTCATGGGGAGTATATATAGCAAGTCTAACAGCGGCTTGTCATTTTTGATGCTCTCAAACCGAAACTAGTCGGTAAACAAGTGTCGCATGCTGTAGCAATCAATGTGCCCTGTTATGGTTAATAGGTGTCAGTGCCCCTTTAAACCGCTCACACAAGGTTTGGCAAAGTGCACAAGAGAAAATGGATGGATTGAAGAAGACACTACAATGGCCTTCTCTGAAGATTTGACACCTGGTCATCAGGATCACTAGCAAACTGCATTATTATAGGGCTTTCAAATTGCATGCCCATAGCCCAGGACCCTTCTCCAACACCGTGGATCACCCTAGCTGTGTAGTCACTGGCAACTGGTGTAAGGCAAGTGGTGTCGCTTTCGCACGTCAGCCAAGCGTTTGCTGCCACTCATGTCAGTGAATACTTTGTATACTTAAGCACTTACAGACATACTGGCAAAAGTGTTTGCAGTTAGCGGACCACCCCTGGTGGCACAGTTGTGTGCTGTATGGAGAAGCAGCCATTGTCAGTGCAGGAACCAGCCGAGTTGAGAAAACACACTGTACAGGGTGCTTCGCTTAGTTTATGGCACAAAGTATTGGATGGTGATGTAGCCTGAATGCTAACATAATTTCACGGACCTCTCGAAAATCGGGCCTTGTCCCAAGTGTTTGAAATAGCATGCCAATAGGCAGAGGGAGTTCTCCACTGCTACCGAGAGCACCTAGAGGCATGCTTCGACAACAAACTACCAGTTGCTGCATTTCTCTGTGAACATTAGTTGGAGAGAGTTACAGCTGCACGTGGGCACGTTGTCCCATCAGAATGGCACCAAGGTGACAAAAGAGCTGGAACTGCGTGTGCAATTTTGCAACAAACGTTTTTCCACCCGCTGTGCTTATTAAGCATTTTGAACACCTAATGGCGAAAATCTCTATACTGGACAACCACCTTTCATCTCATCACACATGATGACAATGTCTTCTGGAAATACCAATTTGAGAAGTTGCAGAGAAAGAAGCACAGGCTGATGACACCTCAAGCCTGCTTATCCCATTATTCATACATGTGTTGCGTCATCTCAGTGCACCGGATTGTGTGTCGTTCAATGTTTGCATCTGGCCACATATCGCGCTCCCGTTGTGCCTCCTCCCCTTCTGTCATAACAGTACCACACAGTTGCTTTTGACTGCAATTGGACCTGATCCAAATCAATTTCTTAGTTGTGATTGTCTCATTTACCACCAGTATTTTCTGCGGACTGTTCCGTGAACATAAAAGACCACAATGAAAGCAACCGTAGAAGAGACTCTAGACAACTCAACAAGAGACCTACGCAACAGCTTAAAGAGTGCGTTTGAGTCTTTCTTAAAATGGCAGACTGCACTACAAGTGGAGGGGAATGTGAAGGGGAACATGTTTTACAATGAGCTATAGGGACATTATATCGAAAGCTTGGTTTCATCATGGAACACACCTAGTATACAACATTGGATGCACTGCTTTGCCTTCTACATCGGCAACAGGTGGCGGTGATCTTTTCAAACGCAAATCCATTGCTAGCATGGCTCGCCCAGCTGAACTGTCTAAAGGAGATGTACACTCACCTGCATTTCTCCAGCCCATATGTGACAAATGAGTGGTGCACATTCTCTTGCACGACAGTGCTTCATGCTCTACCAAATCAACATTTCGTGTACTACATTAGTGGGACGCATTAGGTTTGAGCCCCTTGACCAGGAAGCCACAAATGCAGGCCGGAACCAACTTACAACAATATTGATATGTCCTGGAAATTGTTATCACCGCTACTTGTTAAGCATGACAAAATGTAAATGAGCTGTTGATGGGTGGAGGGATGGCCTTTAGCAGTGCTCCTACCCTTCAGTGGCCAACTTCTGAACCACTGTCCTGTGTTAATTTACAGGGTGGCACCTCTTTGAAGGGGGGAGCAGCAGCCATAGTTGTCGTTTCAAAGATTTCGCATTCTTCTTGACACCAACACAGGCACACATCAGTAATGGGGGCATCGTTATAAGAGGATTATACCCCTGTCACACTGGACGCTTTAATGTCATTCAAACGCAATGACATTATTCCACTGCTACACGGCGACATTTAACATCATTCAAATCGAATGACTTCTGGAGTCGAACTCATTCGCACTGGGACCGAATGCGTACCTCTCTACCCCAGAGACAATGAAAACGTGCGGAACTGAGCATTCCTAATTTGTGAAACATTACATGAAAATGGTACTACTTTAGCGTGCTTGCCGATATTCATCATTAAAAAAAAAAAACGGCCAGGCAGGCCGTAACAAAATGTGTTTACTCTCGACATCAGCGGCGTCTGACTGGCTTCGCTATTTTACCACAGGGTGCAATCGCGAACGCTGTTTGCTTGAGTGCTGAGCTTATACACGTCTTAATTTAACGTCTGTGTTTCTCATTGACTCGCTTTGCTTATAAAAACAGTAAATGAATGGTTCGCCTGCTGCAAGTCAGCGCCCCCTTTGACCGCTGCCGTATAAGCTGCAAATTATTCTGTTGGTGTAATTCAGTGAAGCAAAGCCCTGCGTTTATTTTAAATGAAATAGGACGACTTTTCAGCCACTCTGCGTTTACGATCTGCAGCTTTTATGTCCAGTTCTTTTGGAACTATGTGTAGCACAACCACGGGTCGAATGACATTAAAATGTCTAGTGTGACAGTTGACCACCATAGAAGGTATTTTTGTAAATGTAAATGCTCTTTCCACCTGCCATGCTCCCCGTTCTTGGTGGATGGTGCTGGATCGTTGCACGAGGAGAGCACAAAAGAGGCTCAAAGGCAGCATGGTGTGCTTGTTTGCTGCTAACATTGGAGTTTTGCAATGAATTCTGTACCGCATTGCCTGTAAAGTCTGCTTGCTGTGGTGTTGAGTAGTAAGAACACAGCTACATTATGTACTCTAGGAAAGTAGTAACCTCAACGAGTGATGACTGAAGTGTCTGACGAAATCTTATCTGATCGGGGCGAAACAGTGGTAAAAGCACGGATGGACGCCAACCAAGGAAAATAAAATTTACAGACATTCCAGCTCGGAGGGTACATTAACAGCATGAAGGTATATGCGGCTTAGTATATGATGTGAAGTGCGTGCATATATTGGATTAAGATTTCCATTGTTGCAGTTCAAAGCGTGTGTCGTCTGGATGTGAAGTGGCTCAAGGTAATTGTGAAGGCACACGTCAGGACGCCAAGGGCATTACAGAATTGAACTGAAATGCATGGCAAAGATGTGGCTAAGGGCGGCATGGATTCATCCATTTTGAAAGGTTGTCATGACAGCCCAGTAACAGTGAGCACTGTGAAAATTGTATATTTGTTTGCATCCAACATAACTGCCACTAACAAAATGAACTGCTGCTACTACAGAGACACTTTTGCGCTGACATATTTCTATCGGAGGGATCAACCATAATTTCACTCATTTCTTTCCCTCCAAGAAAATACATCCCCAGGAGTGACATTTACTCATTACAACCAACATTTTGGCATGGAAAACATTGTAGTAAGCAGTTTATTTCACCAACAAGACAGAAAATTTAAATGTGCATTGGCTGCCTCGTGGATGTACTGTCAACTGGAACTGTTAATAAGTGTGCTTGACAAGTTCACAGGCAAGTGAGATTGGCTCATTTGGTTGCAGTATAACCGGCCCACTGTTCCATGGTTAACACAGTTATGGGCACACCTTTTATATATTACTAGCTTGCATAAGAAGGAATTTGCAGGACTCGCATAACAGCCAACTCAGTGATGGTCAATGAATCTCGCTGGGCACATTCCTCTGCATGCATAAGATCCGCCATTTCCTATAAATTCATTATTGCATCGCCCACTTAGCTGGCTACACTGCATACGATGTCGAGACGTACATCGCCTGCGAGTTAGGTACTGCATTGCTCATGCATACGTGCTGCACCACTCGCCAGTTGTGAACGCTTGTTACTGGAGAGTGTTGGGAATGTAACATTGCTGAAGGTGAGGGCAGCTTCCTATACCACCAAGCTTTGGCAAGGCCACAATTTATAAAAAGCTGAATCAACCACACTTTCTGCAATGAGCAGAAAATGAACCCCACCCCCCTCTGTTTTGCGGAATGTGCAGTGGGCTGCAAACGGTGCTTTGAGGCACCTAAGCTCCCTACAGCACCTGCTGGAGTTGGCCGATACCTTGTGCATAGTAGCTGGGAAAGCCGCATAATAGGATGGTCAGCAAAGTGTGGCAGAAGACAACAGATAGGGTGGTGAAATATTGCAGGCACACAAGGGAATCTGCTTGTAAATTGAAGACCATCAAGAAAGGCCACTGCTCTGCTGATGGGATGGACACAGGGGACCTCACAGCCATGGCAACATCTTTGGGGTATGCTGTTCAGCAGAAGTGTAGTGGGGAAGCATTGCAGTGGGCCTGAGGAAGAGGCACGAGCTGTCAAGAACTACGGCTGCTGCCATCGTCGTACCGCCTGTCCACACGCTACCTAAAACCCCCTTCCAAAGTGGTGCTGGGTCATCAAACCTGGAACTACCAAGTCGGACGCTATCCCGATAATGGCAGACGAACCCGCCCAGCCAGCAGCCCCCCAACCTCATGTCATCGTAACCGGCGCGCTGCGGCAGCGCGACCCACCCTTTTTCAGCGGGACCGATGACTACGATGTGGAAGATTGGCTGGCGACATTCGAGAAGGTGAGCGGCCACAATAAGTGGGACGACCCATCTAAACTGCAGAATGTGCCGTTCTATTTAAAAGACGTAGCAAGTTTGTGGTACCACAACCACGAGTCCGACATCGCTACATGGAGTGCGTTCAAGAAGCGCTTTGCAGAGGTGTTCGACCGCCCCGCCGTGCGCAAGCTACGCGCCGAACAGCGCCTCCGTGCACGAGCACAGCAGCAGGGGGAAACATTTACCAGCTACATCGAGGACATCATCGACCTCTGTAGGCGCCTGAATCCATCAATGACAGAGCAAGAGAAGATTAAGCACATCTTGAAAGGCATTGACGACGATGCCTTTCAAATGCTGCTGGCAAGGGACCCACGGACCGTGGCTGAGCTTACCACCATGTGCCAGAGCTTCGACGAGCTGCGTAAACAGCGCGCCTTAGTTCAGCGGCCTACCACGACGGACGACCTCAACGCCTTGACCGTCGATGGAGACCACAGTACACTGCTGTCGCACATCAAAGAATACGTGCGGGAAGAAGCACGGCAGCTCTCCTGTGTGTCGTATATGCCAAAGCCAGAAGGGCCTACGCGCGGTCTCGCACCGTCTATCCGAGAAGTTATTCAGGAGCAGGTTTCCGAGGCGCTCCCATCTGCCCCTCAGCCTGCACCTGTTGCCGCACCACTCACTTACGCGGCTGCTGCTGCTGCAAGGCCACCACGGCAGCCGCAAGCGTTGGCCCCTCAGCCGTTTCGGCAGCCATCGGTACCATTTCCTAGTGTACAGCAGCGTATCGTAAACCCGTGGCGGACTGACGACAACCGACCGATATGCTACGCTTGCGGAATCCCAGGTCACGTCGCACGATTGTGTTATCGGCGCTTCTCTGCAGCCCCTCGGGCACCCAGATTCCGCGACTATTCTTTTTGGCCCCCATATTACACGTCGCCTGCAGTCTACGCACGTGGCCCCCCTCCTGACTCGGACTTCTGCCCTGACTCAGACTTCCGACCCTCCCGCCGCTCCCCCTCACCGCGTCGTCGCTCTATATCGCCTATGCGTCGCCGACCCAGCACTGAGACGGAAAACTGACTGTCGCAGCTCCGGAGGCACGAGCTGCATTGTCGACAACCTGTGTAAGTCCTTGCTTGTCCCCCGCAAACGTAATCGAAGTTTTTTTTGAAGGTGTACGAACACTTGCGCTCGTGGATACAGGTGCTACCATATCTGTGATTACTCAGAAACTTTGCCGCTCTCTTCGTAAAGTCACAACACCGCCTACAGGGTTTCTCCTCAGCACCGCAAGCGCACAGCAAATTCGCCCAGTTGGAGCATGTACAGCTAGAGTCGTCATTCAAGACGTGTTGTACACAATTCAGTTCCTTGTTTTAGCTTCATGCTCGCATGACGTGATCCTCGGATGGGATTTCCTATCCCACCATCAAGCCGTCATAGACTGCGCTCGCGCTCAGGTGGAACTCTCTGTATTTTGCGATGCACCTTTAGCCGATGATTCCGTACTTGGTGTCGACAAGCTTGTTGCGGCTGCTGACATTGATGTTCCCCCTCGTAGTGCTGTCGTTGTTCCTGTTTACTCTGCCGCCCTTTCTGACACTACAGTTCTGTTCACGCCGTCAGATGTTTTTTAGTCGCCGCCACAACGTGTCACTCCCATTTGCCGTCCTACAGCTTCACCACGATGCCTCCGGCACAGTTGTTTCGAACGCGACATCATGCCCTCTGACGTTGCACTGTAATGAGACGCTTGGCCATGTTCAGTCAGTCGACGATGGTATTATCGTGCCTATTGATACCTCCGGGCCCAGTCTGACCCCTCAGCTGAACGCGTTAACACCTCGCCCTGCTACCGAAGTCATATCCTCGGACGTATTTCTCCATTCAATTGACGGCAACCTCGCTCCGGATCAACGTAAGCAGCTTCTGACCCTTCTGAACGAGTTTAGAAATTCGTTTGACTTACCCCAAGCGTCATTAGGTCGAACGGATGCTATTGTTCACAGAATTCACACGGGTACCAACACGCCCCTGCGCCAGCACCCATACCGGGTATCACCAGCGGAGCGTCGTATAATTACCGAGAAAATTAATGACATGCTTCAGCGTGGCGTCATCAGGCCTTCCTGCAGCCCATGGTCATCCCCAGTTGTGCTGGTCAAGAAAAAAGACGGTTCCATTAGATTCTGTGTCGATTACCGGCGCCTCAACGAAATCACTCGAAAAGACGTTTACCCTCTCCCCCGCATCGACGACGCTCTCGATTGTCTACAAGGCGCTGAATTCTTTTCCTCACTCGACCTGCGATCGGGTTATTGGCAAGTCCCAATGGCTGAGTGTGATCGTCCCAAGACAGCATTCGTCACTCCTGATGGCCTGTATGAATTCACAGTAATGCCATTTGGACTTTGCAATGCGCCGGCAACATTTGAACGAATGATGGACAACATTTTACGCGGTCTAAAATGGCAGATATGTTCGTGCTATCTAGATGACGTCGTCGTGTTTGCCCCCGATTTCGCTACACATTTAGCTCGTCTGCAAACAATACTCCAGTGCCTTGCGAACGCCAACCTTCAACTCAACCTTAAGATACCACTTCGGGGCCCGCCAGCTCACTATACTTGGCCATGTCGTTTCAAAAGCCGGAATTCTTCCTGATCCTGACAAACTTAAGGCCGTTGCCGAATTTCCTAAACCAACTACAGTAAAAGAACTGCGGAGCTTCGTCGGACTATGCTCGTATTTTCGTCGCTTTGTCCGGAACTTTGCCTCCATCATCGCACCCCTTACAAAGCTGCTTGCTGGCCCTGCTGACCTTTCGAATTGGACTCAGGCTTGCGACGACGCCTTTACTACATTACGGCAACTCCTTACCTCGCCACCCATTCTGCGCCATTACGACCCCAATGCGCCAACCGAAGTACACACAGACGCGAGTGGCGTCGGCCTTGGTGCCGTACTCGCGCAACGCAAACCCGGCTTCTCAGAGTATGTCGTCGCTTATGCTAGCCGTGCCCTCACCAAGGCGGAAGCCAACTACTCCGTAACTGAAAAGGAGTGTCTCGCTATTGTGTGGGCAATAAGCAAGTTCCGTCCATGCTTATATGGCCAGACTTTTGACGTGGTGACTGATCATCACGCACTCTGTTGGTTGGCTTCCCTGAAGGATCCTTCCGGTCGTCTTGGACGTTGGGCTCTTTGTCTCCAAGAATTTGACATTCGCGTGGTGTACCGATCGGGCCGAAAGCACTCTGATGCGGACGCACTCTCTCGGTCTCGCCTGCAATCTCCTGAAGACCCGCACACCAATGCTGCCTTTCCGTTGGCTGCTCTTTCCGCCACCGACATGCCATCTGAGCAGCGGAAAGACCCTTGGATAGCCTCTCTACTGAATATTCTTTCGTCCCCTTCCCCTTCTGCATACCCACGTGCTCTCCGCCGCCAAGCCAAGCACTTTACAATACGGCAAGTGGCTGCTCGTCATCCCTAGCCACGTGAGGTCCGACATTTGTGCATACTTCCACGCTGATCCTCAACACGCTCATGCTGGCGCCCTAAAAACGTATCAACGGCTCCGCTTACGGTACTACTGGCGTGGCATGTACACGTTTATTCATAAATACATTCGTTCCTGCCCATCGTGTCAACGACGAAAGACATTTCCTCATTCGCCCGGACTTCTACAGCCCTTGCCTTGTCCTGCGCGCCCTTTCGACCGTATTGGAATAGATCTTTACGGACCACTTCCAAGCTCGGTCTCCGGCAACAGATGGGTGATTGTCGCTGTGGACCATCTCACCAGGTATGTGGAAACAGCCGCCCTCCCTTCCGCTGGTGCTCGTGACGTAGCTAACTTCCTCTTACATCATTTCGTCCTCCGCCACGGCGCGCCACGCGAACTCCTGAGTGACAGAGGGCGTGTATTTTTGTCCGAAGTCCTTCAAGACCTCCTTCGTGCATGCCGCACAGTTCACCGCACGTCTACGGCCTACCATCCTGAGACAAACGGCCTCACGGAGCGCTTTAATCGAACCCTGGGGGACATGCTCGCCATGTACATAAACGATGACCACTCCAATTGGGACGTGATCCTTCCCTTCGTGACGTACGCCTACAATACCGCGGCACAGTCTACCACAGGTTTCTCTCCATTCTTCCTCCTATATGGCCGAGAACCGTGCACTACACTCGACACTATTTTGCCGTATCGCCCGGACTCCTCTGAATTCAGCCATGTTTCTGAAATTGCCAACTACGCCAAAGAGTGTCGTCAGCTGGCCCGCTCGTTCACTGCGGACAACCAAGCCCATCAAAAAGATCGCCATGACCGCGATATCTCTGTGGAGACTTTCGCCGCTGGCTCCCACGTCTGGCTCCGGTTACCCTTCCACGCCCCTGGCCTCAGTCTGAAGTTTGCTCCTAAGTACCACGGCCCTTACCGCGTCATCGAGCGCCCCAGTCCCATCACCTATGTCATCCAACCCATCAACCCTTCCACCGATAAGCGTTGTCTGGGCCGCCAAGTGGTCCATGTGAGCCGTCTCAAGCCCCATCACGACCCACTTATTGTAGCGTCACCTTGAGTCGCCAGGTTGGCTCCTGTTCACCGCCGGGGTATTGTAGTGGGGAAGCACGAACCTACGCAGTGCAGTGGGACACAGCCTGAGGAAGAGGCACGAGCCCTGATCTCGAGCTGACGACGCTGTCAAGAAGTACGGCTGCTGCCATCGTCGTACCGCCTGTCCATACGCTACCTAAAACCAATAAACCCCCTTCCAGAAGTAACTTTATAAAATTGGTTGCCTTTTTTTTTTTAACCAAAGCTCTGCGACATGCTGATTGTGTAGCCTTTGTGATTCTAGGGATGTTATCGAATTGCTTGCTTCTAGGATCTTCTGTGCCTGTTTTGGCTTTTCGCACTTACATTGATTTTTGGGAGCAATGCCCACCGCCATGTCTTTTATCATCAACACGTTCTTGCTTCAAAAGCAACGGCCGAAGCACTGCTGGGGCAGCTGGCGGTAGAATGGCGCGAGGTAGGGGTGCAGGCTGTGTGCGCTGCGGGCAAGCCAGTGTGCCCTCTAGTAGTATTCTTCAATTTATTACTAATAAATGTTCTTTTGTGCTGAGTGCACCACCTTTGACAGCAAGGTGGCCCAAACCCTGATATTTCTATTATTCTGTATCTAAGCAAGACACTGTGAGAAATATTCTTGAACCTGTAGGAACAGAAGACCCACAACAAACTGAATATAGCGTGAATGCATTACCACCCAATCTTACTGATGGTTTTAAGCACACTATCCACTACATGGCTTCCCCCCCCCCCACCCAGCGATAAAGGCACAGCAGTTTAGTGGTTTATGTTGACATGGCACTGCCAGAGTCCAGATGAACTGGCTTCCAACAGTCTACTGAAATTGCCGCTTCGTGTGTGTTGACCAGAAGTGCAAATACTTGGCATCAAGCTTGAGAACTTTGAAGGGGCCATCGTAAGGAGCTTGTAAAGGAGCATGAGTAGCATCATGGTGGATGAATATGTGACTGGTATGAAGTAATGATGATCTTGGTATCAACATACACACACTACTGCATCAGACATGGTGGTGGTGGTACAACAGTAGCCATGGTAGTTTGAAGACAGTCAGCATAAGATTGTGTGTTGGCTCCAAGGCAAAGAACTCGCCAGGTACAGGGAGTGTTGTGCGGTGAACCAGTTCAGCTGGCAAACACAACCTTCTTTTGCAGCGGTGCAAAAGCCCATGTGCACAAACTGATGCTTTCATGCCATTTGAACTTGGATGGTAAGCTGTGGTTTGTATGTAGCTGGCGGGAGCGAACTCGAAAGAGGGACGATTCAAATGCTCTCCCCCTGTCTGTCGTTATCGTGTGTGGTATGCCATAATGAGAAATCCAGGTATCTAGGAGGACCAGGGCCACAGACTGCAGTAATGTTGGAGAAAGTCGCTGCTTCAGGCCAACACGTAAACTGGTTGATACAAGTGAATACGTATCGCTGGTTCGAGGACGGTGGTACAGTATGTCACTACAACAGATCTGCTTATAATACACATTTCGATACAACATACAAAACTGTGGTTTTGTGCTGATCTTATATCTTCCATTGAATGAACTTGTTTTGCAATTGATTCTGATACAATTGGATATGAAGGACTAACAAGGCAAGCTAGTAGGTCAACACTGCTTTACAGCAGACTTATGTACAGTGGGCATCCCCAAATTCAATAGCTTCCAACTTCAAACATTTCTTGGCAGCACCTGTGGGATCAACACAGAGAGGTAGTATGGTCAACAGCCTTGTGCATAGTGTCCAAACTGTTGACTGGACAGCACAGGTATAGCTCACAAATTTCTCTCAGAAAAGCAGACAAGTCCACTCTTTGACCATGTCTGTGACTTATTCACTCCGATTATAAGACTCATTCACTGTCTACATAGAAGTCTGTTTTAACAGTATTTGTATTCTACATGCTCCTTTTGCAACAGACCAATATCTTCTGTATTGGCGCACTCGTGGCATGCTGGAACTGAACACATGACATGCCTAAGCCTAGCAATGGACTGTGTTCATATACGGCTACAGATAGCGGGAAGTGACGAGACGTTGTGCTTTGCATACCAATGAGTGTAGTGCGTGGAAAACTTGCCACTTAAATTGTTGTGGTTGAGGCTGATCCGCAGACGTGTCGAGATTCACAAAGTTGCAGCCGGGCACCAAGATGTCTTCGAAGTGCAGAGAGCTGTTGGCAGTGTGGTGTTTGGAAGCCACGATCTGCGCTTTGAACATCAGCGAGGCATACAAAGTCGATGCCAGAACAATTTACTTGGTCTGCATTTATACGGATTCATGACGGGCGTCAACAACAGGGTTATGGGCACCAATGCTATGCCGAACATCAGCGGTGAACTTGAAAACAAATGCAAGCTGGCAAATTTCGCAGGAAGTGTGCGAGAAACTGCTTGAAGTAATAGCTTAAATTAGAGGCGTTTCGTCGGTAAGACGCCCTTCTAGGTTATGGCAGACTGCAACCACAAGTGCTGTAGCGAGTTTCTTGTGGTGTCAGCTTCCTTTAAAAGAGAGATGCAGGCTGCCATGTTTTGCCGACCAGCTACAGCAGTGCGACGCCATAACGGACGGTGCACCAGGAGAGTGGTGGCAGAGTTAAGGCTGTGCAGTGGCTGCAGAATTGAGGAATTGACTGCGCTGACCTTATTGCTTGATGATGATGATGCTCCTACATAAATGGTGCATACCCACATCGGGGGGATTGGCCAAGACCTGGTCATCCGAGTTATATATTGTATTTCGCGTATACCGTTACCCAATCTACTTCTTCTGCAGGCTAAGCACACTATCCACTACAGACCACTTGCCTATGTCCTACACTTTTATTTGATGGCAGCTTCCTTGAGTTCACGCACGAGTATTAACAGCACTGAACAGTACTACGTTCAAAAAAACAGTGTTCGTATTGTGTCATCATTATCAGCCTAACTTTAAGCACACTGCAGGACCAAGTCCTCTCCCAATGACTTCCAATTTGCCTTGTCCTGAGTGATCTGATTCGATTAAGTTCAATCTCTCCACTCAACCTCTGCTCTGCTGCATTCTGTCATTATAACCATCCACCTGTTGTCTTTCCCATGCATTATGCATCCAAGGTCCACTCTTTTCTTTCAATTGATATACGGAGATCAACTACTACTCTTGTTTGCTTCCCTGGTCCATTCCACTCGCTTTCTATCGGTTAACGTTACGCCTATAATTTCTTTGCTGCACGCTGTGTGCATCTCAAGATTCACCATTCTCCTCCAGGTTTCTGTACCATGTGTTTGTACTGAGAGAATGCAGCGATTATACATTTTTCGCTTCTTTAACAGCAGAGTTGTTAGCAATGTCCGCCATGCTCCGTACAGAGTGCTCCCTCGACACACTCTTGGCCCTACATGATAGCATTTATGCGAAGGCCAAGGAAAGAAGTGCATGGTGCCTTGCCTCTACTACATCGTAGTGGCGATGTGAAGAGCCAAGAAAGAAAGAAGTGAATGCAGGAACACTTCCTTGCCCCTACCCTCTGCCACACTCAACCTGACAGGGATTCTGTTAAAGGAGTACTGCCACGAAAATTTTCAATTGGCGTTTTTTTGCATGAAATGAAAGGCCAAGCCCTCCAGAGCCCAGAAAACGTACTGGTAAGCGTGAACGCGCTGTGAAAATCTATTTACAGCATGCCTTTAAAAGCTGGTTTCAGTTCCTACTGTAGCCTGACGTCACGACACAGTATGGGCATAGTAATGAGCCTCTCGTGATGTGCTCCGCAAAAAATTGTGCCGTTTTCTACCAGTGGTCTCTCGCGTGCAGCGCCTGTAGCAAGTGTGGGGTCAACGATGTACAAAATTTTGTACAGCGACTCTGCGCCGACAGCAAATACTTCGGCACAGTGCAAGATGCAACGTACGCCACACACGGTGGGCGTCGGCGTGGCTCCGGAGCCTGCGATAAGCTAAGGTGGCCTCCGAGACCTCCGCGGCATTTCAAGAGCAAAATGCCGGCACCATAGCGACCTTGCCTTCCGATTATACGCGGGCACACATGACGACAGAGGGTAATTCGACCTCAATCGCTCGCTTCACGGGCACTCTTAACTACGGTGACTGAACGGCGAAAGCAGACGACCGCGTGTGACGCGCGAGCGGCCATTTTGCATGTTTTTTTTTGTACCTGACGTCATCACAACTTGCCATACTGCCACGTGAAGTCACCAAAATTTGTACTGTAGCCAGACGTCACACTAGTGTCGATGTCAGTAGGCACGCCATGTGAATATTGACTTTGACGTCCAATTAAAATATCTTATCAGCATTTCCTGAGCTTAACATTTGCTCAGAGCTGTCTACGCATATAGGAGAGTTATGTGGTGGAGTCAACTCAGCTTCGAAAATTGGTGTCAGTATTCCTTTAAGGGAAAGAATGACGAAATGTCCATAATCAAAAGAAGAGGCGTGCAGGACACGGACACAAGGAGAGCAGTGAACACCACGAACGCCGACTAACAACCGATGCACAGCACAGAGGCGAAAAGGAAGAAGACACACAGCTTATCTGCGCATGCTCGGAATGGTAGCGCCACCTGTCAAACGGTTACACGTGCCGGTCTTCGCGATAGACAACTCCTAAGGCATTCTATCTCCTCTCTGTTTAAGCTAATCGACGGCTGACTCACGCATGCACTTCCACTAATACTGATATGCCAGGCCTCAACCAATAAACGCGTATCTTCATTCTTATGCCTGTACAGGATCTCGGTTTCGTCTAACTCGGGCGTGCAGCTACAGACCTGGCAGTGCAAAGATAGCTTAGACGGCGTTCCACCTGATAGCGACCTTCTATGTTCAATTAATCTTTGATTAATACAACGCGCAGTTTGTCCTACATAAAAACGTCCGCAGCTAAAAGGAATCTTATAAACCACACCCATGCGACAGTCGGTAAAATTCTTCTTGGCTATATGCTTAACCTGACAGATATCCGTTCGCTTCTTTCCTTCCATCAGCTCATTTCTTCTATGCACGGCAGCACAAACCCTACCTAACTTATTGGGAGCCGTAAACACAACATTAACCCCATATTTACTTCCCACTTTCTTAAGCCTGTGCGAAACTGCGTGGATATACGGAATACTCACAACCTTTTTCTTGTTAATGTTACTCTCTGCTACAGCTTTCGTTCCGGTCGAAATCGACTTCTTAAGACGCTCAGCTACTGTCGCTATGGCTAGTCTAGGGTAACCTGCATCTAAGAGGCGCTCGACCTGCACACTAAAGCTAATGGTCAAACAGTGCACGCACGACTTCGATAGGGCAGACTTTAAACAGGACAAGGCTATTCCGTTTTCTACTACTTTCGAATGCTTGGAGTCAAAGTTTAACAACGGCTTAGATGCTCTAGGGGAATACTGCCAACACACGTGATTCTGCTCAAATGACAACGAGATATCTAAAAATTGTATTGCGTTTCTCTCCGGTAGTTCTTTCGTAAACCTTAGAACATCTCCATTAAGTTTAAATTGATCGCTTACATAGGTGACGACGGATTCAAAATCTTCCTTACTACAAAGTACCAAGTAATCGTCCGCATACCGAAATACCCTGATGATGTGGTCCCCTAAGGCCTCTTTTAAACGGCAGTCAAACTTGCTCAAGTATATATCACTTAGAATAGGGGCGACCTTTGAACCTATACAAATCCCTGATTTCTGCACAAACACGCCTTCTCTGTATCCAACTAATGCTGACGTTAAGTACATGGAAAGAATTTCTAGAAAGGTACCTGTGGAAATTCTGCATCTATCTATGAAACCGGACTCCTGCCCTTGTTCTTGAATGCATTCTTTCACGCAATTTAATAAACCTTCATGCGGCAACGAGTAATACAAATCTTCTACATCCATGCTAAATGCTGTGCAGTCGCCAGGATTTTCCTCTGTTAACAACTGAACTAGAGCCTGAGAATTACGTACACGGAAGGGGTCAGAAAAACTTAAGGATGTTAAGCACTTCTGCAAATAGCTAGCTACACAAATTTGCCAAGTCCCTGACTCTGATACAATTGAGCGAAACGGAATTTCTGGCTTATGGGTTTTCGCCGAGAAAAATAATTCTAAAGTGAGCAATTTTGCCTTTTTAACACTGGAAGCTACCTTATCTAGATTATGTTTCAACAGGAGATCGACAGCTCGTTGTTTTATTACAGAAGGTTTCAGTTTCACAGGTCTAAAATTCTTTTCAATAGCTGCTGAGGCTTTATCTGAAAAAGTGCTATTCGGCATTATTACAAAACAACCTTCCTTATCAGATAAAACAGGTTGAAGCTTATGTTCCACACAGTAATTTACTACCGGTTGGATAGGGTCAGAGGCCTTAACGAGATCATTCGAATGCTTGATGCTGGTGAAGCAATCTGAAATACAGCGAGACCGTTCAACTTCCGGAATAACCTTAGTTATAGATCGAGGTAAGCTTAAAACGTCAACTTCTTTTAGGTTAGGATGAAAACAGTACTTAGGGCCTAATGCTAGAATTTTCTTGTGGTTCTCGTCCAGAACGGCGTCTCCGAGAATTATTACCTTTTCCGACGGCGATTTTGTAGAAAAAGAATTCCTCTTACTTTGCAGTAGATCCGGTAGCTTAGTCCTCCACAAAAAATCCGCATGCTGCTCGGAAACTCTCAACCAATTGGCGCAAGTGCGGTTCTTTTGACGGTCTCCCCGGGTGGCGCAGCTGGCTTCTAAACAGTGGCGATAAAATCTGACTTGCCGCCATGCTTCGGCTGAAATAATCGCGCAAATCCTGTTCGCGTGTCCCGTAGAAGGAAGAAGAAGTCCGTGTCCTGCACGTCTCTTCTTTTGATTATGGACTGTTACCAACTCGCTCAACTTTCTGTCCTTTTGACGAAATGTCATTGTGCCATGGGGGTGGTGAAAATCACAGCAAATCATGACAGAAGCAGAGAACCAAAGCTCCACTGCTTCAGCAGGTTCCACACTTTTTTTTTTCTCGTTGTTTGTGTGTGTGAGTTGTTCTTGGCCCGGTGTTACATATACTAGCTGCAAAACTTGACAAATCCAGAGGCATCCCAAGCTGGAGCAAGGAGCGCTGCAGTGTCCCCTGAACAAATTGCCTCCTGTGAGTATACCTGTCTTTTGCACACACCTAAACTCCACTGCATGTGTAACGTCATGCATCACTTGCATGATGCTACACATGACAGTGATCAATTAATCAAATGTGCTAACGAGCCTTTCCTTTTTGAACTTTGTCCCCCTCCCCTTTATGTAACACCCGAAAGGGTCCTTAAGGGAACAATAAATTATGATGATGGAAACACTAAAAATGTTGAAGAGACTGCCACTTGCTGCCTGACAGCTGTTGATGGGCGATCATTTACACAAACCTGCGCTAATGCAATTCTCTAGGCTTTTCCCTTAAGGGGTGCATACTGTAGAACAACATCTGCTGAGCATTACGTTTCACACAATCCGTAGGCAAGGTCCAGCATGTCTAGTTCCTCGTCCGAAGGGTTCTCCTTGAGCCTCTTGAAGTCCTCGGGTTTGAATATCAAGTGACACGTGGAGCAAGCCAGCGTCCCCTCACAAGCGCCTGTAAATGCAGAACAGATGTGCAGCTTGATAGGCTCGGATCTAATGCCAGAACAAGGTGGCCATTTTACGCTCACACACACATTCAAGGGGCCATACATAAGGCTACAGATACTGCACGCAGTGAATGCCCCACACAAAAATTCTAGTCGCAAAAAGCTCACATTTAGTTCCCTTTTTAACGTGAAAATTGAAAAAGGGACACCTTGGTATGATCTCTACGATATGGCAGGCTGGGGCCACCAGCTGCATGCACCATCTGCTGTTCATAAGTGTCATTGTGCAATGACTGTTCCTGTAATACTCCTTGATATAAATAGAAATTTTGCAGCATCTACACAATAATGGCACTCATCAAGTTGGCAAAGCTCCTGGCATGTGCACGATGCTTTTGTAAGGCTAAGAAGGCCGCAGGATTTTTCTGGTCACACTTGTCCCCGTCTGCATGAGGAAACACCTGTCTAAATATGCTTCATTGCAGACTGCCTACATTCATGTATTACATTTTATTTTAATTGTTGGGTTAATTGGCATATTCATTACAGAGACATTTGCTACTTTATTTACCGCTCCCTCCAGTTTCTCTTTCCTTCCTGGTTGGGTCTTCCACAAAACAGTATTTCGAGGTGTTTCCCTCCTGCATTTTGAGCCCATTATACCTCAGGATTGTAAGGGCTGCCCCATATGAGAATTTTTTTTTTTCGATATTAAAGAGAGGGAGGGAGGGGACAAAGAGCCCCTCACCCACCCAAGGTTAACATTGTAGTTGAGCAGCAAAAGTTTCACACCTGTCTGCAAGGAACACGAAACCGCGTTTGGTGATCGAGAAAGCAACCACTGCTCATATCACTCCAGGCAGCCACAAACCAAGCGGAAAAAATTATCTGCACGTAAGTACCAGAATTTTTCATCGGAGGTTATTAATGGTGTATGCTATACTGCAAGTTCAAAGCTCAGCTTGCAGTATGACAATCATTTCGGGTATGTACACGCAATCAATTTTGTAATCAGCCACAGGAAAAAAGCAACTGCATTACAATGATTGTTACTCCTTAGCAGAGATAACTGAAGCATTACAAAAGCAGTAAAATGTAACAGTTACGAGTTATTGATTGCTTACAAAGCATTACGTACAGCCGTGATACAAGTAATACCAAAACTGTCACATGAGACATAATTAAGGTACATGAATTGCACCCAATTAAATCTACAGCAGCTTAATTGTTATGTTTCTTCGCTGCCTTTATTTCTAGACTGGATCCTTGCCACTGCTTAAGCAAACCTGCACTAAACGGAATGCAACGATGTGCGCACTGAGAGTTCCACGCCGAGCAATGGCACTCTTGATGTTGTTCCAGGTGGCTGCTCGTGCAACCCGGACCGTAGCATGTTGGCACTGTCTACTGCTATCCTCGGCGGCAGCTACAGTTGCTGAAACCCGCTGTCAACAGGCAACCACAGAATGTGTCAGTGCTAGTACCAACACTGCACTGACCCGTCCGCATAGTTGGCTAGTGAGGAAGGGAAGCTGGTTGCAAGTGCTGTGCCACAAATGCGTGTGTAGGCGGCAGTTCCGCGCAACAGCTCAAGTGAGTCGGTGACGTGCCTGGGCACGTCAACTACATTGGTTCGACATCAGTTCTACGTCGAGCGCGTCAACTGCATAAGCTCAAGTAAGGTATGGTGGGGGGCTAGATGGTAACACATTTAGTGAAAAACTGTGCAAAGGACGGAACACCACAAGTAGAAGAAGACACTACCACTTCTCACAAACCACCTCAAACACACTCCTGAAAGTGATTATATCTATCCTAGAATTTTCTTGCACAGATAAACAGAAGGCTTGCTGACAAACGTATCAGGGCCATACCTCGTAATCAATGAAGCTTCTAAGATGTCACGTGCCCTTTTTCAAACGGCATGGCCCCGCACCTTCGTTTTTCAAAAAGTGGCTTGCAATCTTCACAGGACCTACAGTGTATTGCCAAATGTTTTTCGCTATCCAACTTAACCGCACACGAGTGCTCCGTTAGGTGCTTGTTTAAGTATCGGCCCATTTGGCCGACGTGCACCTTTCCACGGCTTGACCTATGGTTTTCACCACAGTTGTCCTTCCTTAAGGTAAGAGCACACAAGTGTGACAACTTACATAGTGCTGTGAAAAGAATGTCTGTGCCGATTTTCCCCACCACTTTCTTAGTACCATGCAACCAGCCTATGAATATAAAGTAAAAACTCAAAACCACACCTTCCCAATTCCCTCTTGTCTCCCGGAGGAAAATCACAACGCCAAAACAGGGTTATCAGTGATGACTTCAGTAAAGGCTATAGCTGAGTCATTACTTAAGACCCTGTTTAGGTATTCCGATGCTACTCCAGGTGACAAGAGTGAACTGGGAAGCGAGGGATTTGGGAAGCAGCAATGGCATCAACACAAAGGCTACATGATATTTCAGTGTGCCCACACTTTCAGGCACTGTGTCTGCACTCCCTTAAAGGGACTGTCTACCGCTTGGAAAACTTTAGATTGTGGTAAAAATGGGAAGACTGTGCATCACATTTACGGGAACAAGCACGCTTTTGCTCCACACACAAAAAAAGAAAAGAAAAGCAGAATTACTTTTTCAGTTTTGCTCTGAAAGTGATGCAAAAAGTGCTGCTACCTTCACCCAAAAGCGTGTTTGTCGATTTCCAAGTGTAACAGAACAAACCCATGCAGGTATGCATGTTCTGCTGAAAAACAGTTATGCATGTGTTACAACTGTAGTTAACCCTATGAGACACCTTTTTATAGCGTCGTCGTCATCAGCAGCAGCAGCAGCAGCCCAGCTTATGTCCACTGCAGGACGAAGGCCTCTCCCAACCCTCGCCATCCTTGCCTGTCCTGCGCGAGCCGATTCCATTTGACGCCTGCGAATTTCTTGATTTCGTTCCCCCATCTTACTCTCCGTCGTCCGCGGCTACGCTTGCCCTCTCTTGGTATCCATTCCATCATTCTAACTGTCCATCGGTTATCTATCCTCATCACGTGGCCTGCCCATGTCCATTTTTTCTTCTTAACGTCGGTTATTATGTCAGCGACTCCCATCTGTTCTCTGACCCACTCAGCTCTCTTTCTATCTCCTAAAGGGGCACCGACAGCAAAATTTCGCTGCTAAGGTAGCCTGCGGAATCAATTTACGTGGACATGCACATGTCATCTACCAAATCTCAGCGGCGAACACAGCTCCGAAAATAATTTAAATGAATATTGAAGTTTGCATGCGAATCGAGCGCTGGACGCCGTACATCGCGACATCAACAAAAGCAAAGGTGACCTGAAGCGGACCCCCAACTTCTGTGACGTCACCATGGCAGCCGAGCTCCAAACAGTGCAGCTAGCAATGATGATGTCATAGCCACCATTGCTTATTCGCTGTGGCTGCGTTAGTAGACTGCCGGCGACACCAGACCTCAAGAAAATAGTTGCCACCCAACGACGATGACAGCAACAGCGTCAACAACGTGCAGGACGTGCTATAGGCGAAAGAAAACGAGCACAAGTCGGTTGTCGTGCGGAACTGTGTCACAGTTATGTGTGCTCACGTGGTCGAACTCGTTTACTCCATTGCGAGCGCTAGATGGCGCCAGTTGCACCGGGCGCCTTGTCGTTTTTTGGGCTCTCCAAACCCAAAACTGAAACTAGTCGGTAATAAACAGGCCGTAAATAATTATCTGACGTGCGCTGGGGCAATTAATGTGCCGTGTTATGGCTAGCAGATCGTCAGCTACGTATTGCAGCAAAAGAACATCAGGTGAAAATTTTCATGTCAGCACCACTTTTGTGTAACGCCTATCACTTTTTGTTCTTAACTTCCTCTCAAGCTTCTTTGTAATTCTCCAGGTTTCTGCCCCGTAAGTCAGTACTGGCAAGATGCAGCAGTTTCTGCTTGAGTGGTAGGTTTGCGCTCATGAGTTGGGAATGTCTCCCATATGCGCAACGGGAGTCAATTCTTGTTTTCTACTTATTTTATTTATAGGTACTGCAATCTGGTACCAGATCTTGGCAGGTGGGTACACATGAAAGTGTACAGGCATTTTGGCACATACAAGTTCATAGCGATTGCAGGTATTCTTCAAACATTTGTAAAGAATTCAATAAACACTGCTAACAAACACATAAAAATACGCAAATTTATAATATATTCAGATATTTTTCAAACACTGCTAAGGACTTTTGAGTAACAATTTCGGTGTTCAGCTTATTCCAATATGTTATTGTTCGGGGAAAAAAAAGAATATTCAAAACAGATAGATAGAATATCTTAAGCGATCATATCATCTCAGACGATATGCAACAGCGTGGCCATGATGACATGGATTTTAGTGTTCTTCATGAGTACATACATGCTGTTCTCATGGACACTGGACTGGCAAGTTTCGAAATGTGCTACAACAGTGCAAGCATGAAAGAGCTGCTACATAGCAGCAGTGGGATTTGAGTGCAATATATTCAACAAATGGATGGAAGCTGCATGTACTAAATCTAATTTGTATGCAAATTCGTTTTTTTGTTCGTTCCATCAGGGAATGGAATCGCTTGACAAATGAACAAGTGTGCTGTGTTAATGAAGGTGTGTTCTTTTTGACATTGTAATGTCAATGAAGATGCTGTGCTAATGAAGTGTGCTGTGTTAATGAGGATGTGTTCTTTTTGACATTGTAACCCCCCTGCTGCAGCGCCTATGGGCTAAGCGGGGTAACCTTTGAATAAAGAAGGGAGGTAAACACATTTTTCATTTGCACAGAAGGAATTCTTCTTTTTTTTTTGTGACCTTTCTGAGACGGACGCAGAGCTCTGTTACTCGTATCATTTCACTCTGAGAAACTTGGTCTCTACTGATGTACCAGGACACCTCCAAATAGAATTCGAATGTGTTTGTGTGCCCCTGTGAGCCTGCCTTGCTGCACGATGTGTCGAGTGAGTGGAATAAGTGTTTTCCCTTCATGACCCTGCTGTCATGGGCAAGTTACCAGTGTTACAGTTACCTAAGCCAGAAAAGTAACTATCTTCCAAAAGTAACTTGTTACAGTTACTGTTAAAATGTAACGTTGTTACTTTTCCGTTACTTTACAACGCAAAGTAATACATCGCAAACCAAATCATACATTTTTTAGTAGAAAGGTATGAAGGCATACGCTTAGTCAAAATTGCTAGGCCCTTTCAAGCCACATTGCTGCCACCATTTTGGGAAGTGCTTTTTAAACGTACCACTGCTTTGAGAACTGAACGTGTGCAAGGCATTTCAAAGCGTCTGTTTCTAGGTGGTTACCACGCAGGTGGTCATGAAGATATGGCTGGCCACACGAAAAAAAAAATTAACAATGCTGCACCGGCCTCTGAACAAGAGCATCTTTTCGTCGCTCAGGCCAGCTATACTGCCGTGTCGCGCCCTTCTGTGCATGGCGGCGGGGAGAACCCTTCACTGCCTTTTTGTGTCACCGACCGGCAGTGCTTCGCTTGGCTCTGTAGAAAAACTCTTCATTTCTCCCTGGAAACACGTCAGCCCATCACCAAAAAAAAAAAAAAAAAGCAAAGATCTCCATGTCCTGCACAGCATCACGATACAAGCGATAGATCATAAAAGTATTCCGCTGGGGAGATAGTAATACATTTTGCACATATATATCGATGCAGAAATACAGACAGTCAAAAGTATGTACTTGCTTCCCCACTACACAAGCAACATTGCGATACCTGGCAGCCGAGCTTTTAAGGGGTGTTGCTGCTGGGTTTTTTTTTTTTTTTTTTTTGAAAAAGGAAGTAACTGTAACGGTACTTCCCATTACGTTTACTGTGTAAAAAGTAACAGCATTACAGTAACAAGTTTCTCTAAATTAAAACTAACTAGTTACTGAAAACGGTAACTAGTTACTGCCCAAGACTGGTTATAGGCAGGGTCAATCACTGTAGGGTTCGAAGCACAACAGCACACCTCCAGTACAATTTCCGCCAGCCACTTTTACAATGGCTTTGGTGCCTCCAATGCACGAGGCTCAATCCCACCTTGGCATTCGCAAAGGGGCAGGTGAAACTGTGTCCCGAGCAGATGGTCTTTCACTGCCCTTCTGTCCCTCCCACGACCCTAACTGCATCTCTCGTTGTGTTGGTTATGTCTGTGAGCTATCGGCTGCAGATCGCATAGCTCACACCAGGCGGACTCTTTCTGCAAGGCTTTGGTTCGCAGTGGGACGAATGGAAAATCATATAATAAGCGCATATGTGGTGGCTTAATGGTTAAACACCTTTCTTAACGGGCAGAATTTTAACATTCGGCACACATTTTAACAATCCCTGGGTCTCGGCGTTATAATTGCCGTTTAGAAGACAAATCCTGCATGCCAGCTGACCATGTTCACTCTCGACAAAGCAAGTTCTTGCGCACCTGTTGTTCGAGTCATTCGCTAGCACTGGCATTTCCACGTGTGACAGTTTTGTAAGTAGTGTAGCCGCACAAAAAGATATACACATTTAATGCGCTACGGTCGGACTCACCGAAACCATCGAAATCGAGGTGGTTGTTGATGATGACGTCCAAGAGACTGTCGCCTACTGTCCCTAGTGCGCCGACTTTTTCGCCGCTTTCCCGGACGAAGGTTACATGGAAGCTGTAACGCAGAGGAGAGAACACTACGAATGTTTCTGCGAGTATCGCCCTTCGATGTCGCCTTTATCGAGGCTGATAGTACTCGGGGCGACATGATAAATCGTCTGCTGCAGCTCGCGTTAATCAAGTGTGGCCACAGAACTGGTGTGGCACACTGGTAGCAGCAGAGAGACTCGAGCAAACTTGAAAGCTGCCTAAAGGCGCGACGAGATAACTGGGTGTCAGAAACAGCGGCTTACGTTTCTTTTCTCCTGACGGGAAACGTGGTGCCAATGTGGCGGTTCGAGGTTGTTGCACCACGCAAACTCGCTGGGCATTTGCTACCCCATGCGACGGCGAACCTTTTCAGTCCCGTCCGAAGAAAAAGGTGGTAGTACATCGCGTCCACACAGTCGGCACCCTTGGTCGGCACCTTCGATGGTGCCGCAGACGGTGGTGCGCGTCAAGCGAGCGTCAGTATCGTAAAAAGCCGAGAGAGTTCGAGCATAAACCAGCAGGGTTTTGTTACGGCAGCTGTGTCATTCTCTCAGGCTGTGGCTTTCTTTCCGCGAAGTGTAATTACGATTTTCATTTCTTCTTCCTTTTTCTTTTTTTTTTTGCCAGCGGGGCGTCCTTTGCGTAACCTGCCGTTGAGCCGCAGAACTAGGCAAGGAATTTCGCCTATTTAGCTGTCGTCGTCGCGCAGGCAGCGCAGCAGCGCAGCAGCAGAGTTGAAGAAAAATGACACGAGTCGGGATGTTCTGCTGGTGGGACATGAAAGTCATCAGCTAAGTTCGCCGCGCACCTGTTGCTGCTCGGTCATGGCGTTTCTGTGCCCCGTGAGAATACGACGAGGGAAACGAAAGAAAGGTGACGTAGCTGAGGGCTTTTTGCAGACCGTACAAATGTTCGTGTGTGCTTCCCGAAAAGGCCAGCACTGCTCGGCGTCGATTGTAACCTATGGGATGGTTTAACCGTGCCGCTAAACCGGTCTGATATGTCGGAGGACTCAAAATCTGCGGACGTGTTTTTCCTGCGTAGTACCACGGGAGATAACCCGATAGCGTCGTGTACTCGGTCAGTTCTGCTGCTCTGAAGCTGCCCCGTCACGGTGGTCTAGTGGTTGTGGCACGCGGCTGCTGATCCGAAGATCGCAGGATCGAATCCCGCCCGCATTTCGATGGAGGAGAAGTGTTGAGGCCCGTGTACTGGCGGTGTCAGTGCATGTTAAAAGAACCCCAGGTGGTCGAAATTTCCGGAGACCTCCGCTACGGCGTCTCTCATAATCTAAGCTGGTTTTGGGACGTTAAACCCCACAAATCAATCAGCTCTGAAGCTGCGAGTATGCTTGAATGGGCAACTAACGAGTGCGTACAAAACTTTACCTGGACAAACTCGGGTCGACCTTGCAGCAGTGACAGAGCGACTTCCTTTTGTAAAGGAAAGCCTTTGTAGAGCATTCGTTATAGCATTGGGACGCTGATTGCATTTGAAGACCACAATAACTTCCACCTCATGAAATTTCCACTAGCAGAAATAGCGAATGTCAACAGTGTTGTGCTTGTTCGCAACGGAAGAATCTCGTTGACTCACTCGGAACTGAAAATAAAACGTGACATGCGAAAATAAAATCGTATGGTTGAAGCTTGGGCGAGTTGGTGTAAGTCCATGTTGCGTGTTTTTGCAGCGAGATGGGACAGGCAAAGAGCGCTGGTATCCAACTTATATTGCTGGTGAACATGAATACATAATACACAAGGGAGAGGGAACCAGGGCGGGCAGGCACATCTCGTTTCGCACATCACCTTGCAGTCGCTGTTACCCTCGAACCTAGCGAATTTCTCAATTGTATAGCACCATCAAGGGTGCACCGACAACGCAGATCTTGTTTAACTGTGTACTGTGCTCTGCCATGATTTGCGTTCTCTGAAATGGTGTGCCATGGCAACGGATACCAATATGACCCTTGTTGTATGCGGTGGGCCGCTGCCACCAGTCGTCCTTTTCGTGGACGACAGTGTGCGAGAGGGACGAAAAAGAAACTTGGGCTTATTTACATATAGACATGGGAAGCTTGCTTCCACAAGGCTCAACTCGCAAGAGGTTCTCGAGGAATCTCCCGGTCTCGCACTTTTTGACCGCTGTGTTCTTTCCCCATTGGCTCCTGGGCGAAGCAGGAGGGAGAGGACGAACGCCGTTGACATGACCCTGGCTGGAGTCATCGAAGGTCCTGAGAGACAATGCCAGAGCCAATCATGTCACACAAAGTCCTTTATCTGGCGCTTTCCGTCAGCACGACCGTAATGACGTACGTTTGTGGTCTGACGCTGAGAAGGTGGGCACTTGCCCGTCCTCTTTTTCCATCCCGGAAACGACGAGTCGGGTGTGATCGTCTCTTCGGCCTAATGGGCAAATGTATATATGGCCTCCCGTGCAGGAAGGACCACCCTTTAGGCCTGAGAACCGATGTTTTTCCCTGAACCCGCACCAGCGGCGCCTCGGCTGAACGCAGATGTTTCCAATCGGTGCTGACTCGGAGCTCAGGCCCGACGAGTCGGCGACTTCCCTCTTCGGGCTCGTCTTGCATGCCAAACATAACACCCTGCATGGTGTTGAACGTGGGATATGTGTTTGCTTAGCTCGCGCATCTGCCGGTCTGCCTGGTGCAACTTTTTCCACTGTGATTGAATACACTACCTCTTCTATACAAGGGCCAAAAGGCAACCTGTCTTGCACAGGACGAGACCGTAGCGCATGAAATATTGTTACGGGGAAGAAAGACTCTGGTTAATATATATTTACACGCCTTGTACAATGGGCAGAACGCAGGCATACAAGATGGAGCCTCGTCCGCGCGAACATCAGCGAACGTCGTCTTCCTCGGTGCTGTCTACATCGTCCTCTATCGCAGCGCTTCGTAGCATGACCCCCGGCGGCGAAGGCGCCGTCTCGGTGCCTGGCAGGTTCGGGTGAAAGCGCTTCAGGCGCACGACGTGCACAATATCAGAAGTAGGTCGCGCTGAGATGTCGTCAAGAGGTTGGATCTCGTAGGTCACATCAGTCACTTTTCGTAGGACACGGTAGGGGCCTGAATATGGCGACAGCAACTTCTCACAAAGGCCAACTCGCCGTGATGGTTTCCAAAGTAGGACCATGTCACCAGGGCTGAAGTGGGCATCGCGGTGGCGAGCATCGTATGCGCGTCGTTGCTTTTCCTGCGAAGTCTCAAGACGACGACGAGCAATCTCACGCGCCTCTGCAGCTTTAGAGATGGCATCACGGGCGTATTCTGACATCGCGTCGGGAATGGTTGGGAAGAGCGTGTCAAAAGGGACGATGGGGTCTCGGCCGTACAAAAGAAAAAATGGAGAGAAACCAGCAGAATCATGATGGGACGTATTGTAGGCGAATGTGACGAATGGTAGAGCGGCATCCCAGTCACGGTGGTCCGGAGAAACATACATGGCGAGCATTTCTGTTATTGTTCTATTGAGCCGCTCTGTGAGTCCATTTGTCTGAGGATGATACGCCGTTGCGAACTTGTGTTTTGTAGCGCAGGAGTGCAAGATGTCTTGCACTACCTGTGACAGAAAGGAGCGGCCGCGGTCGGTAAGCAGTTGTCGAGGTGCGCCGTGCTGAAGTATCACATCTTCAAGGAGGAAGTCTGCGACGTCAGTTGCGCAACTGGTAGGGAGAGCCCGTGTGATTGCGTACCGGGTGGTATAATCCGTAGCAACCGCTATCCATTTGTTGCCACCGAGCGATAAAGGGAACGGGCCAAGGAGATCAAGTCCAACCCTGAAGAATGGTTGCAATGGTATGTCAATGGGCTGAAGGCGGCCAGCTGGAAGGGCGGTTGGTTTTTTGCGTAGCTGACAAGATTTACACGAGGCGACGTAACGGCAAACGGAACGGTAAATACCGGGCCAGAAGAAACGACGGCGAACACGGTCATAAGTCCGCGCAACGCCCAGATGACCCGCGGTGGGAACATCGTGCATCTGAGCGAGGACAGTCTGACGCATTTGTCTAGGAATGACCAGTAGCAGTTCGGGGCCGTCAGGGTGCATGTTATAACGGTACAAGATGCCATCTTGTAGTGCAAACATACGGAAAGGTGTTGGAGTGGTGGGGCCTGCGAGTTTGGAAATGACGTCTTTGAGGTAAGGGTCACGGCGTTGCTCATCGGCGATGTTGCTAAACGTGGTAAGAGCTAGCACACAGGTTGACTCGCCGGTCTCAGGGATGTCTGGGGTGTCTACCGGATGGCGTGACAAGCAATCAGCATCTCCATGAAGTCTGCCCGTCTTATGCACCACTGTGTACGAGTCTAGTATACACCACTGTGTACGAGTTTTCATCAACTTGCATAGTTCCTTAAAGGGGCCCTCTAACACTTTTCTCGCATCGGTTTTCATGAGCGTGTTGCGTAGACTGGAGGGTGGACAGACAAATGCTACAAGAATGACAGCGATAGGTGTGTCTTCTTTCTTGTTCGCCTCTGTGCTGTGCATCAGTTGTTAGTCGGCGTTCGTGTTGTTCACTGCTCTCCTTGTGTCCGTGTCCTGCACGCCTCTTCTTTTGATTATGGACTGTTACCAACTCGCTCAACTTTCTGTCCTTTTGAACAGCGATAGGAGCACGCAGGGCAAAGTTGTTAAGGAGACAACGTTCAAAATGCAAGCAAAAAAAAATGCGGACCCTCAAGTTGGATTTCGCGGGTTCAGGTGATCGCACTTCACTCTCCACAACTGTCATAGGGACAAGCCAATGGAATTGGCTTTAGGTGCCTACGTAGTGGAAGTTCGTACGCCATCGTTGCCTGTTCGCTCCAGTGTAGTGATGACGTCGTTGCCATGTCAACAAGCGTGGAGTGAGTGCGTGCCACAGTGTCAGTTATGAGCTTTTCTGACCACTCTGACTTGTAAGAGCGGACGCTTGTGCTTTGAACCGATGCTTTACGCATCGTTTTGTGTTAAGACACTCCAAAGCAAGTGCCATCGTCTTTAAACTTGCCGTCATGACCACTGAGAGGAGCCAGCGAATACGACCATACTCGGCAACGTTTCTTCACAGATTGCTCAGCTAAACGTACAGACATGGAAGCATAGAAGTGGGAATAGGGAATTTTAGCGTGTCCGCATAACCCCAATGCGCAAAGCACTTTGCGCAGAGCAGAATACCGTGTGCAAACATTGCATGCACAGGCACAGCAGACCACCTGGGGCGGTTGCTATCCGCTTCGAATTTTTTGAGTGCTTGTCACGCGCTATGTAGCCCTCGAGTCAGCTTTGGTTGCTTTAGCTTTGTATGATGAAGCTTCGACGATAAAGCACCTGTGACAATTCGACACCATTTCTAAGCGCGACACAAATTGTCGAGGCTCTAGGGTAGCGAGTGGCTGCCGGTATCTCGGAGGACATAGATCACGCGGTTTTGCTTGTTCTGTTTACCACCCACAGCTGGCGCCACTTGACTGTGACAAACAACGCTATCCGGTATCCAGTATGCCTTTGCGTATACCGGTTTAGCAGACACGTTCAAATTCCCTTATAGTGGTGCGCGCAATACAACACACTTTGACAGAACAAGAAATTCCACCCAGTGGTTCAGCGCTTTAGCGAGCCACGAACATACACAAGAGAGATGAAACAAAGGGATTCTTTTCGTATGGACATACAACTCGTATAAGCAAAAGGCAAGAGGCGAAACAGGAGCCAGCGCCTATATTGTGTTTTATAATTGTGGGGATCTTTCTACTGCGAATGCGTCTATTGGTGTTCAATAAAACCTGCGCAAGCGAAAAACAAAGCCAAATATTACTTGCTTACTAATGTAGTGCCACGAGCACTTATAGTGCTACTTTCATGCACGTGTGAGCTACCACAGGAATACAACCGCGCCCAGCCCAACGCGCCGACGATAATTCGGTAAGCAGCTAAACAAACCTTTTTTCTTATAACAGATAGTAAAATGTGTTAGCTACTAGCACGACTACATATTCTCATAGTATTCCGCACAGAGAGGAAACCCATGCATGCGACGCTGGACACAACCAACAGACAGTCTCCGATAATAGCAACTCGTAAGAAACGGATGGAGAAAATAGATAGATAGATAGATCGATAGATAGATTCATGGCGAAATTAACATCGCAAGCGCAATAAGGAATATAATTACTCCTTGATTACTCCTTGCCTTAAGACAAGCCGTACACTACTAACCTTTACACAAATATTTTAGCTGGCCGAAGAAATTCGGACGAATTTAACACTCTGAATCCACTTCCTATAAGAATGTACACGATAATATGCCTTCACCACCACAATAGATAGTTTGCGTGTTTTTCCTGGGGTGTATGTTTGCGTGGATGTACCGCTGTATATAGATATGTGTGTATGTATCTGTGCGACTGCTACCTCCCTGATGCCTATATATTTCCATTTTGTCTTCGCACGTCCATTCCGGCATAGGAAATTATAGGTTTCATTACTCATTGCACATCATGCAACCGCGACTTACAACCAGCGATTTGTTTTGTTTTTCCATTCACGTACGTCAAAAAAAAAAAAAAAAAAAAAGAAACATGTTTTACCCACGTGGAAGGTCTCAATAATTTCTTTCACCCTAACTTCTACTACAACGTTCGGGCTCCGCGCGGAATGCGGCATGCGAAAACATGCCTGATTAGCGACAGCGGAGCAGTTAAAACTGCTCGCTAAAACACGATTTTCCACGCGCATTGATCTACCTGTCAGAGCAGTTTTAATAACCATGACGTCATGGATGTCGTGATCAGCAAAACTAGATAATCGCGGACATTTTGAAACCAAATACTGTACAAAGTAGTAACGCGCATAGAAATTATCGCACATGAAATGCTTTGAAAGCATGTACGTTTAACGATGCGGAACCGCCGCCACTGAGACCGCCAAGGGTCACAGGTTCGACGCCCAACCCCCCCCTCTTTTTTTTTTTTTCATTTCTTTTTTCAAGGATGGTTGTCATAAGCTCGAGATTACGTCGGTAGAGGGGGCCTGGCGACGGTTGGGTACCTGAAGTGCTTTCAGTCGTTCAATTGCCGTTTACGACTCACTCCTACACCAGAACAGGAATTGGCCTCCCTGGTGAAGTACTTGCCCACCACCTCCCACACGATGTCTACAATTAAACCCTCGCCCTCAGTGTCCAGCAGCTGCAGCACATCTGTCCACGGCGGCGGTCAGCTCTGTGAAGCAGCAGAGGGCAGTAACAATCACTGGACCCGGACAGGCCGCCACTGGAAACTAAACATTGGAACGTTCAATGCAAGATCCCTCTCCAACGAAGCTAGACTAGCAGAACTACTCGAGGAACTAGAGGGAGTTAGTTGGGACGTCATTGGCCTTAGCGAAGTTAGAACAGGTGAAGCTTACATAGTCTTAAACAATGGGCATGTCCTCTGCTATAGAGGATTACCCGAAAAGAGGGAATATGGCGTTAGGTTCCTAATCCACAAAAATATAGCGTGCAACGTAGATGAATTCTACAGCATTAACGAAAGGGTAGCATCTGTCGTAATAAAACTAAATAAGCGGTATAAACTTAAGATAATCCAGGGATATGCGCCACCAACGAGCTACGACGATGAACAAGTAGAGCAATTCTACGAGGATATCGAATTAGCAATAAAGAAACTACGGACACAATACACAGTAGTCATGGGGGATTTCAACTCAAAAGTAGGAACGAAACAAAGTGGAGAGCAGGCGATTGGCAACTACGGCGTCGGCCGTAGGAATAACCGTGGGGAAATGCTAGTACAATTTGCCGAAAGGAACCAGCTTTGAATAATGGTTACGTTCTTCAAGAAACACAAGAATAGGAAGTGGACGTGGAAAAGCCCTAACGGGGAAACAAAGAATGAAATTGACTTTATAATGTGCAAACAACCAGGTATAATTCAAGACACAGGAGTAGTGGGGAAGATAAAATGCAGCGATCACAGATTAGTAAGGGCAAAGATTGTACTTAACCTAAAGAAGACAAGAACTAAATTATTTACTAGAAAAAAATGTAATGTAGAGGTAATCAGAGCGAAGGACGAAGAATTTAAAGTCACCCTAAGCAACAAGTTCGAGGCATTAGACGAAAACAGTGACGATTTAGAACAAATAAACAAAACCATAACGAAAACAATCCTTGAAACCGCGATAGAAGTCGGGGGTAAAACAACAAAGCAAGCAAAAAGTAGGCTGTCCCAATCTACCAAGGACTTAATAAGAAAACGCCAACAAATGAAAGTAACTTCATCAAAAGATAAGATAGAATTCGCAGAACTATCAAAATTGATCAGTAAAGCCAGGCAAAGAGATGTAAGAAACTTTAACATGAGAGAAATAGAGAAAGCAGTAGAAAAAGGCACCAGCATTAAATCGGTCAAAAAGAAACCGCACTTAGGACAAAACAAAATGCATGCGCTAAAAGATAAACAAGGTAACGTTATCAACAGTTTCACCGAAATAGTAAAGGTAGCAGAAGATTTCTACTCGGAGCTGTACAGCTCTCAGACAGACCATACAACCTTAATAGAAATAGAACCAGAGGAGGACACTGAAATTCCATGTATAACAGCTGACGAAGTCAAAAAAGCTGTCAAAGGCATGTCCCGCGGTAAAGCAGCTGGTGACGATGGTATAACAGGCGGCTTGATCAAAGACGGAGGAGATATTGTACTTGAAAAACTTGCATCGCTCTTCACGAAATGTATCAGGACATGTAGTGTACCGCGCAGCTGGAAAAATGCTAATATAATTCTTATCCACAAGAAATGTCACCACAAGAAAGGTGACATAAAGGAGTTAAAGAATTACAGACCAATCAGCCTACTCCCAGTAATATACAAGCTATTTACAAAGGTAATTTCTACGAGGATAAGAGAAACACTCGACTTTAACCAACTGAGAGAGCAAGCTGGTTTTAGGAAAGGTTACTCAACAATGGACCACAGCCACGCTATCAACCTAGTAATTGAGAAATACGCGGAATATAACAAACCTCTTTATATGGCGTTTATCGACTACAAGAAAGCATTTGACTCCATAGAAATACAAGCAGTTCTAGAAGCTCTACGTCGACAAGGGGTACCTGACGTATACGTGAAAACCATCAACAACATATACAAAGAATGCACAGCCACACTACTCCTACATGAGAGAAGCTGAGAAATCCCGATCGGGAGAGGTGTGAGACAGAGAGATACAATATCCCCGATGCTATTCACTGCATGTTTAGAGTAAATCTTTAAACGTCTAGACTGGGAAGACAAGGGCATTCGAATAGACGGAGAATATCTAAACAATTTAAGATTTGCAGACGACATTGTGCTCTTTAGCAATGATGGGGACAAATTACAAAACATGATTGATGACCTAAACAGGGAAAGCATTAAAATTGGATTAAAAATGAATAGGCAAAAGACCAAAGTTATGCTCAATAGCTTAGCTGAGGAACAGGAATTTAAAATCAACAATGAACCCTTACAATGTGTAAACGAATATGTATATCTGGGACAGTTAATATCAGGAATTCCTACCCAGGAAAAAGAAATTCTCCGTAGAATAAGGATGGGCTGGAGCGCATTCGGAAGGCATTACGAAATCATGACCAGAAACTTACCGCTCTCATTAAAGCGAAAAGTATTCAATCACTGCATTCTCCCAGCACTAACGTACGGTGCAGAAACATGGAGAATAACGAAAAAACTAGAGATGAAACTAAGGAGCACGCAACGTGCAATGGAAAGAAAAATTATAGAGGTAACGATAAGAGATAAAAAACGAGCGGAATGGATCAGAGAACAGACAGGAGTAGCCGATATTATCTTATCAATTAAAAGAAAGAAGTGGACCTGGGCAGGACATGTGGTGAGGAGGAAGGATAATAGGTGGACAGTAAGAGCGACAGAATGGATACCAAGAGAGGGAAAACGCAACAGAGGTAGGCAAAAGGTTAGATGGAACGATGAAATTTAAATGTTTGCGGGCATAAAGTGGAACCAACTCGCTCAGGATAGGGTGGATTGGAAATCGTTGGGAGAGAGGCCTTTGTCCTGCAGTGGACCTAAACAGGCTGATGATGATGATGATGATCATCCAATCACCGGCTCGAGCCCTCAGTCGTCATTTCCGCACAAATAGTTCTGACGAGCACCACCATGCACTGATGTGGTTGGCAGTGATGTGATGATTTCATTGAACGATTAAAATATTAAATCAACTGATATGAGCAGTTTCACACCTGCCAAAAATATACTCAGCCATCTGACTACACGACCCGCAAATAAAAAATCGGCATGAGGAAAGTGTTAGAGGGCCCCTTTAAATTTCTCAGAAGCAGAGAGAAACTGCCTTCAAGTTGGCACGCCCTCTTTTCATACTCAACCAGTGTGACACATTGGGGCAGCACCGCCGGAACTTTCTCGTGCCCATGGCTTTGCCAGACCTGCTTCAGCAGCCTTTCGGCTACAGCAGACAGCAATGTTTCAAGGTACCCAGTGCATAGGGCAGCAGTGGTTTTAGCAAAAACGTCGAAACCTCAGGGAATTACCGAAGGGAAACTCCTGTATCAGCTGTAACGGCTGCAGACAATCCTGAAAAGAGGCTACAAGGTCATGACCTACATCTTGACATTTTTTATTATCTCCGTCAATGAGAATGAAAAAGTTACCTACAAGTGGACATACTAATGCAGCTGCATTTCCATCTAGCTTAGACACCATGCCACAATCCTAATAGGCAAGTATGAGCATCACACAAGAACCATTGCTATCCTGATTGCTTTAATATAATTTTGTTCATTGCGTGTGACAGATGTAGATATTAAACAAAAGCTGAACAGTTCTAAGAGGCTGCTCTTGCCGATTCCTGAGTGGGTCTGGAAAGATGAAGAGCTGAACAAGACGGTGAATTCTTCAATGTGCGTCAGCAATTTGTCATGCAAGTAAGAGTAATATAGGTCTTTAAAGTCACTTGGCAAGGCTTTTTGTCATTACTATTTAAAGAATCAATTACTGTCTCGGAGTGCTTTACCAAAAAAAAGCACCGCCATATCCACAAAGTGAACGATGTTAGAGGAGCTTGCTGGGAGATGATCGGGTAACCCTCGAATCCTCCGTACACATCTCCTACCATCATATATAGACGTGACAACATTGTTATATATACATTACATACACAATGTTTATTAATTTGCATTTGGATGCACTATATACATTATATATACACAAGAGATGTTCTTTTGCAACGTACAAGAAGGGCGTCCCTCGGTGAGCTCTCGTTTCCCTTGAAAGATGATTGCTTTATGATGCAACCTGGAGCTGCGAAGTAGAAGCGGCCCGCAGCTGACGGCGAGCCCTCTTCGGCCGCAGGGCGGTGAGCCCAAGCTGCTGTTGCGTTGCACGTGCCGAGAGTGGTGTGTGTCGCCTTGAGCGGCGTGTACACGCCGCCGGGTAAGGCACGAGCTTAAGAAGCTTGCCAAGCAAGCTCCTAAAGGAAAGGGCTGTCAGTGATTGGCTTCGCCTGTAGGAACAGAGCTACCAAATTTTGCCAAGGACAATAAATCTTGTGGGTCTTGGCTACAGAGAACATTTCAAGGCTTACTTTTGTCAGTAGCTTTAGGCACTTTTCTAAAACATAGGTCACTGCACGGCCATTTTGCTTGAGTCATGATTTTGGCTACACAGGTAACAAAATGTACTGCCTTAGCATTGAACAATGGTTTGGGTAGTACAGCAAAGCCACCTTTGTCAGTCGATGATAGTGCAAGGTCATGGGCCTTCATGAGGTGTGCTTGAAGGCTTAACTGCACCAAGGCTGGGGATGACATCTCCCAATGTGTGCACTTGCCTTAATGACATGCATAGAGTCCATATTCTATAAAATACTCAAAAAGAACCTTTTGCTTTGTTCATATTAGAAAATTTTGATATGTACAGACCCCTCATTATGACCTTGAGGCATGGCATTCTTCTTTCTTTTAATCAAGATGACATTCTGCCTCCCTGATTATTGTCAACACTATTTACTGTTTTAGCTTGCCTGCATGTGCCAAAGACAGGAGTAGGTTCACAAAGGTGGATCCAAGTGCAAGCAAACATTCATCTGTACATAAGCATGTGTATAAATGTATATTTTTACCTGAAAATAATATTTATTTAACCCTTTGATGGACATGACAACAGGACAAAGGTTATGTTCTTTAATACATTATGTGTGATCTATTTATCGCTTCATGATTATGAAAATGCAACTCTGATTGTCCAATGGCACTTTGTTACGAAGAAAAGACAGTGGGACCCATATTGTTCTGCCATTCATTTGGGTCACTTTGACCATGTGGGACCTATATGTCCTGCTGTTTGCTTGAGGTGGTTGACCTATACCTGAAATTGCTTGTATATCATAACTTTGACAGAAATATCTGTCAGCACAGTACATGGTATGTTGGTGCGTGTGGTTGACGCTTATGAGGATCAGCGTCGAATTTCTGTCACATTGTGTGTCCATGGCACCTCTTATGTGGCTGTTCAGTGCAGGGTCTATGCGACAATATGAGGTCCCACAACTTGTTTTCTAAATACAAAAAGAATACCTCAAAGGCAGTTGTCCGATGACTAAATGTTTGGGCGGTGGTGAAGATGTGATTCATCGGTGTAGCCATGCCAAGCGCTGATGTATCATACTGAAGCTCTTCAGTAACCTTTGGTGTCAGGTCTTGAAATGTCATTGTTTATTTTTATTTATTTTTTTCCTTCCTGTTACCTGCGTACAGTGGACACTCGTTTATTTCTGGATGGCTTAGAAACAACAGGAAGCCGGTTCCTCATGATCAATATATTTCTCGCTGTACTCATTGGGTTGTGGTTTTGGAGCTTGATTTCCAGGGCTGTCATGCTTACTACTTTTCTGGTAAGCTCTAGAATAATTGAAGTTCTACAGTTAGGAAACAGAATAACTCAGTATTCAGTGAGCAGTTCCATGCCTAACTTGGAACAGATGCATTCCGTTTATCCATACACGCTCAAACACTGCAGGCTGCTGCTGTCGATAAGTACCGGCTGCAATGCAAGACAAAAATTTTATGCCCCCCTCTTTTACTTTTACGTGAAAGCAATCCTGAAAAAAATCCCGCCGTATCTACGAAGTGAATGATGATGAGTGGGTGAAGCTCTGTAGGTAATCTGGTAAACCATGAATACTCCATACATGCCCACTCAGGCCTTCAAAATGTCGAAGTATTCCTTGACGGAGTGGACATTGAAGGTGGCCAGGAACTCTTCCAAGGATTCCAAGGATCCTGCCCGTGTTGTCACGTTCATGCCCACTCACGCCTTCAGAATGTCCAAGTATTCCTTGTCGGAGCAGACATTGAAATTCCAAGGGCCTGTCCCTTGTTGCCCTGCGTGTAGTCTAGTTCTCGAGGCAGCCGCTAGAGGCATGTCCATGATAACACTGGCACGATCCTTGGAAGAGTTTCTCGTCACTTTCCATGTCCACCGGCACTACATTGCAGGTCAATATCCAGTGCCTATATATATGGGGTGATGGGTGAAGGGTTGTGCAACACGAGCAGTCGGTTTTGCTATTTTTTCAGTGCATTCAAAAGCTGCTTAATTGAAACTGCACCATCCAGCTAATCCTGTTAATTCATACCTTTTGCTTACATTTAGCAGAAATGTAAGGGTGTTTGGTTCCTTATAGCTGAACATTCAGGCTCATATATTTTTTAGCCGCCAGAAATGAGGCCAATCACCTGTCAACACCCGTGAAAGCATTAAAAAAAGAAAAAAAAAATGAACACTGAGGGGGCAACAGTATGTGTGATGACTGGTATGTTGCACTGAGCCATACACCTGCTTGCATGTGACCATTCAAACAAAATTCTGGGTTGCCCTTAAGTTGCCATGAATAAATTAACTTCTTTATCTTCGGAACGCGACTGCTCAAATCGAGCTCAAAATGCCTTACAAATTCATACAGGAGGCGCTCCTGAGAAATTTCAGGACAGGCAGCGAGCATAAGAGAAATTGAATGAGAAGACCAGTCTTGTCTAATCTTTGTTAGAATCAAGCAGAAAATTCAGCTATCTTATCTGGGAAGGGGTCATAAATTTTGCGTCGTTCGGAAATACGTACATAAAAATCAATTCATCCTGAGCCAAAGTATCACTCGGAAATGAAGTGAGGAATGCTAGATCAAAGTTTCAGCATAGTGACCTTGGCTGTGCACAATCTGAAGTCTTGGTTTGGAAATTTTGAAAACCAGCCTTGTTTGTTACACATGTAGGGATGGGACAATTTCCATCCGACTGTGCTTTGAAGAAAATGCTCATCTACCCCAGTCAGCTTTGTATTCAGTAGCGCACCCAGGATCTCTGCCGGGGGGGGGTGGGGGGGGGGTGGTTCAATCTTTCACAAAGGGCCGGGCATGCGATTACACAGTTGTTGCGTGTGTAAAAAAAAGTAAATAAATGCCAAATAATAGTATCATCAATGATGATGATTATTTCTATTATCTTTTTTCGGCGTTTTGCAGAGACATTAGCGCCACATTCTTCTATAACATAGGAACAGTTACGGAGGGGGAGGGCGTTAGGTCTGCCTCAAGGGGGGGGGGGGAGGTTACAACCCCCCCCCGTTGGTGCACCACTGTTTGTGTTGGCTTTATTAAGCTAAATAAATGGATGTATAACATGCAAGCATTATAGAAAAAGGCAGCCAGTTGTGTGGCTCAACAAATGTTTTTTTTTTTTTTTTTTCCCGCACAGAAAGCAATGACAAACTGTCTGCACGCACACCAAGCATTGGCCGCATCACGGGAAGTGCTAGCATCGAAACCCTGGTGCGTGTGGGCATTGAGAAGGAACACGGCTTGTCACCGGACTCCAAGGTAGTAGTGCTGCACGATTTCACACCTTGTGTGGACGACGAGCTCGAGGTGCGGCGTGGTCAGATCGTCAATGTGCTGTACCAGGAGAATGACTGGGTTTATGTGATTGCCTCCGAGACTGGTCATGAGGGCTTTATTCCCCACTCGTACTGTGCTCCCTATGGCAGCCAGCTGGGCGACCTGGCCCTGACAGTGCGCCACAAAAAGCTGCCCCGTGGGGTGGATGACGAACTCTTGGAGCAGGCATCATCACGCGGCACGCACTCGGTCGACAGCGGACAGCAGTCGGATGCTGAAAGCTTTGGTGCTACTGCTGTTGCTGCCGCCACCACTGAACATTCGGCACCGGATGTGCACCCATTCTTCAAGGACCCAGCCGGACGATATGTCGTGTTGTACACATTTGTGGCACGCGATGAGAACGATGTGAGTGTAGAGCGCGGTGAACTGGTGACCGTGTTGAACCACGAGGACCCAGACTGGTTCTGGGTGCTCCGTTCTGACGGCCAGGAAGGATTTGTGCCCAGCGCATTCGTGTGCCCAGCAGTCGCTGACTCAATGCAGGGTGAGAACCTCCTTACTTTGCATGCATGGTGAGGATTGAAAACTCTTTGCTTGCCACTTTTGTATGAAGAATGCAGGCATGCCATTCATCAGTGGAAAGTATTCTTTCCATTCGTGAGTTGACAATTTATTCCATTCCATGGGACAGAAAGGTGGGTTTCTACAGCATAGTTTTCTTGCGGGTGGGTGGTTTTTGAGAAAAAGTGCGACTCTAGTTTTCCCAGCATATGAGTGAAGGGGGCACAGCCGCCCTTCTTGGCTAGCAGGTATAGCGAGCGTGCACCGCCTCATTTACGATAAGCACATTTTCCTATCTTCCACTATTGTTGCACAAAATATTTTGGTGATGAACAAAAATAGAAGATTTAATTAACAGTTTTGATATTGTGTTTGTAGTACCAGAACCCTACAGTTATGTTCTGCGCACATCCATACTATCATGCAGTAGTTTTGCTCTGCGGGTGGCCCTGACGAAATCGTCGCCTGAGAGGAAATGCCAGCCTCTTCCCTGCTGCTCAAAATGACAATCTACTGTCTCCCTCCGTTCTCTGACCCACAATTTGCATACTCGCTGTCAGCAAGCACAAGTTGCTTGTACAAGGCTGAGGATGAAACGACACAAAACGCATTGATCCTTGATAGAATAATCTTATCTGTTGGGGGCTATCCTGCCCATTTTATCTTGCATAACTGCCACAGACAAGCAGTGTTGCAGAAATAAAAGCAGTAGTAAAGGCAAACTAGCTCACTGACTTGGGTGATTGTTTTCCGAAATAATTTCCCTCCCTCGGCTCTCTTTATGCAGCTGTCACAAGGCATCTTTGCCACACCTGAGCTGCCCCAAAAGTGCGACTGGCAAAGTTTTGTACTCTGACCTGTATTGAGGAAAGCTCATCTGCATTCTCTGTTCCGAGCTCAGTTATGCTGCACGCATATTTTGGGACTCCAGGAGATGCAGGCTGTGTGTCACTGGGGCCAGCAAATAGACTCACTTCACAGGTTGTCTTCGAATCGTTCGAGGAAGTCTACAGGAATTGACTTTATTAGCCTCAAGAAGTTGGGATGGATGGCGTTCTCACATTTGTGTGGTGGTACAGTGTTCATGTTTGTTTTTCGTTGCTTGCCTCGAGCTCCTATAATGAACAGCGGAAACAGTAGTGAAAATAATCCTGCATAAGAACAGTCGTTCACCCCTTGAGCGCACTTCCATACTTTGAAACGGTTAGCGTGCATGTTGTGCTGTTGTGTCACGCTGCTACTAGTTCGAGAATACGAGTGAGATTACTGGTCGCGGGTGCATTATGCAGGAACATGCTTGCACTTCTATTGAAGGTGGCATAAGGAACTCCAGGTGGCAAAGTTTATCCACGATCCCATGCAATAGTTTGATCAGAACACACATTTCATCTTAACGGCGGGTTTTTACAGACTGTAGTCTTTCTTGGACTGCATGCCGTAGTCAGACGGGGAGGGGAGTCGCAGGCACCACAGGCACCTCGTCCCAATGCGTGAGGAGAGGTGTCTTTGTTTTGGACGAACGGTCCTACTTGGACTTGGGGGGCTGCAGTCGTTCGGCGCAATGAATTGAATTGTCACATGCAGAATGACCACCGCCAGCTGCCTTCTCCTGCTTAATTGAATGTCCTATCCGGACAAGGGGACTGCCATTTAGCGTGCCGAACACGCACAGAACAGACATAGCTGCTTGATGCCTCCGAGGGATTGCCTGCTCGTGATGTGCGAGACAGGAAATGACCGCACATGCCTTGGCTGTCAGTGCCTCGGTGATGCAGCTGCATCCTATAGAAGGAACGGCTCAAGCTGTCAGCAGCGCGTGCACACGGAACATGCAACAGCAGTGGCGCACGTGCGAGGCGGCGCTGCAAAAGGAGAAAAAAAAAGAACAAGGAGCGAGGAATTGCCACAGGAAAAGAAAAAAGAGTACAGCTGCCACTGGCCACGCCGAGTGCACAAGACTGCACCGTGAGCAAAGTGAAACTGGTGCATCTGAAAATGCTTGAAAGCACCGCAGGGGGAAAAAAGAAAAACAACAGTTACCGAAAGCAGCTGGCACGCTAGGCCGCATCATGAAGACTGAACAGGAGCCATCATCATATTTCGATCGTTAGTGTCCCTCCAGACTCGCCAAAAATCACAGCCAGTCTATTCCAAGTATCGAGAAACTTCAAGCCCATCGTAGTTTAGCGCAAAGGTAACACACCTTTGTTGTTAGCACCTTTGTTGTTTGTGGTCCTTCTTTACTGTGTGTGTTACCTTTGCGCTAAACTACGATGAACGTCAAGTCTGAACACCAAGTAGCCCAACTTTTAGCTATTTTAAGGGGGGACACTGTTCTTGAATATGTGAGGCATTTCTCTTTTGCATATTTTTAAAAGAAGTTCACAATTGATTGAGTTTCTGGTGCTGATTTCAAAAATATGATTATGTTTCTCCTATGTCAATTAGTTTTAGAGATAGTTAAAATTAATTACCCTTTGTTTGCCAGTACAATGGCCCAAAATGACCTTATTAGAGAGCTACCATTGACACATGTTTAGATGCTAACACGTATAAGCTATACAATGGTAGGAGTACTTTCCTTTATTTTATGATGTTTGGCAGGGCTGCAGCAGACACACCTTCCGTATGCTCTAATTGAATGAGAAATTAAAAATTTTCAGTGACGTTATCTGAAAATTTGCACCTACCATTGTGTACTCTACAGAAAAATCTGCATGCCACAACAAAATTGGCTGTGCTAGCTGCTCTGAAGGCAGGGATATGCTTCTGCAAGCTTGCCACTACAGCAAGATTTTCATTATGAGAAGTGAGAGAAAAACAGAAGCCCAATTTGAGTAAAGTGAAACACAGAATTACCGTATCTTTGTTAGGTGATTTGTGGCCACCAGGGATATAATCTGGATGCCTACTGCTGCACTACTTGTAGTTCAGCATGAAAACAGCCCATTTTTGGTACATTTTTATAGTCAAAATATATAGCTTGTCTTTGATAGAAACTGTTACTGTGGCTGAAATATCAATTCCAGATGCAAGAAACTTGTTCAGCACTTTCGGCACTGCGCATATGCCATGGAAGTACCATTTTTGAAAAGCTGATTTTTTTTCATGATATTCTGCCTCCAAGACCAGTGTCCCCCCTTAAAGTATATTTCTTCAAGCCAAAGCGATGCCACTCGCCCATGAAATGGAACCAGACCTCCTTCCCCACTTTTGCAAGCACTTGGTGAAGTTCCGGTGCTGTCCCACCGAAAATGGCAGCGTATTGTAGTACCCAAACTCAAAAACTTAGTCCGTCTGGCTGTCACTTGATTCAAGTGCCCGGACAAAACCGACCAGATGGTCAAACCCAACCGTGCTACTAGCACTGGTGGACGGGGTCACGTTAAATTGTACAGCACATAGAAAATCTCAAGCATATTTGAGGTAAAATGTGCGTACATAATTGTGATCTGCAGTGTTCTTTTAATTAAAAATACACATTGGACTGTTTTTTTGTGATGAAATGCCTTGCTGGTATTCTGATTGAGGAGCACGTTTCTGAAGCTGCAGCTTTTGTCCACTTATTCAGTTTCATAACTCCACAGACGGCCACTGTTTTTACCCAGGCAGTGGGATGCATCTGTTACGCCTCAATACAAGAGCAGCAGCGGTGGAGGCACCCTAGAATAGTGTGGTTGCACATGTTGCTCTTTCCTCAGCAAAATTGCAAGTTGGTTTAGATTCATCTTAGTTGCCTGTTGGTTTTCCATGCACGTGGTTACCCTCGACGACTTCCGTGAATTCGGACAATCGAGCACACGAGGTCGCAGGACAGGAAGCAACTTTGCAATGCCAACTTGCTTTACAATGCCATCTTTACAATGCCAAAAGCAACCCAGAGAAGTGGCACTTATTTGCGCCGCCTTCCAATCTGTAGCGTCTTGAAAGGTGAGTCAAAGCCTCATGCCGATAGACTGCTGAGCAAAAATTATGGGTCCCTTAAGCCTGGAGTTGAATGCAACATCAATGCTTGGTCCCATTCTCATCGCACTCTCTTCTGCTTGCCATGCTCGTCATTCGCCTAGCTATGTAATTGTCACAGTTACTTGCGTTACTGCGGGGCCTCCCTCCTCGTCTTGTGCCATTTAACTTAGATGCGCCATCAAACCCCGGCAATCAAGATGGCACCATTATAATTGAAACTAGTTGGTTCATCTTGCGGTGGGTGCAGTGCTACACGAAACATACGAGAAAGAAAAAGCCTGCTCGTCTTCTTCTTTGTCCTTGTATTGTGTCGCACTGCACCCAGCTCAAGATGAAGAAAGCAGGAGTATATATGCAGAATGGCAGAGCACGCACCGCCATCGGGAGCTAGGGGTCCCAGGTTTTTTCTTGTTTGTTTATTTGCACCTACCTCGAGTTGTTGCTCACAGACAATGGCAATTTTTTGCTCCCAACCAACAATGCCTACAGCCACACCGGAATCTCTGCGAAACGAGTTTTTAATGCTATCACATTAAAACATGCAAGTTTCATGACATTCATTTTATGCAAGACGACATCGTAAAGACTTACGAGCATGTCATCGATGGTAAGGTAGCTGAAACAGACTACGGCTCTTGGGCATCAAAGCCTGATAAAGAAATGAACCAGCTTGCCTAGCAAGGTCATACTTATTGCTACTGCACCATGGTGTCTGCTAGATGTTCTCATGCAGAATACTGATTTCATGGAGGTTGTGACAGAACAAAGAACTTGTCTTCCCTAGAAACTGGGGGATGACGCATCTCTGGGAGGACATGGGAAGGCTGTTTTTTATACAATGCTGGAACAAAGGGAGATGCTTATGCAATCCTGAAAAGCGTAGTCATACACGCGAATGGAAGGCTGCTGTGTAAATGTGATGTAAAAATTGACACATTTTCTGTGCAGGATGTGGAAGCAATTGTACAGACTGTGCATATAAAACAATATTGCCTTGGTTGTTCACATTTGGATGTCACCGACTCCAGCCAAGTGACACGAACAGTTGCAGGTAGGCGCTTTACCACCACAACGATTGTGCTCCTCTGACTGATGCAGACAAATATGCGAGTGCCAGCATTACAAAAAAGCAAAAAAGGAATGTCCTCACAGTAAAGAAAAGAAAAACACGTGCCTGTGGCAGCAAGTGTTGAGAAAGCGGCAGACATAAAGTGCATGGGTGAGACACGCACTGATGCTGACTCTGGATATAACATCATTGAAGATTTGCCTGAAGTACAAAACCCTCACAACCATGGATACATGGTGGACTGGCTGATGGTCTGTTTACTCTTGTGGTCGCCAGCAATGCTGTTCAGTATGCACATGTGTAAATAATGTTTCAGCATTCATTGTGACTACAAAGTATTTCGGTTTTGCTTTCACACCGTAATATTTTTTGGTATGTCACCATGTTCGAATAATTGGAAAAAATTCATGTTTCTAGGCAAAGTGAAACAGTCTAAATACCAGTATCAATCAGCACAGTCCAAGGCTTTCGAAAACACCACTTTTGCAAAGTTGCGAAATTGGATGTGGAAATTGGATTGCAAAATTGGATTGGATATGCCGTGCTCTTGACTGGACCACACTCTTCAATTTAGTGAACGCACTGGAATGCTGCACTGAAATGTGAACATCAGTTTTCATGAAATTCGGGACACACTTGCCAACTGCGAACAACTCTTTCTGCATATAATTCGAGTATATTGAAACAGCTGCATTTGGTTCATCCTACAAAACTTAGTACCCGTGAATTTCTGAGCATTTTAGAGATGTTGCTTTACTCAGTTTCCTACGTTTCAAATTCATAGGTTCTGAGCATACTCAATCGTTAAACTAGTGAGGCCTAATGAAACTGACATGGGAAGGCGCAGAGCGAAAGGACAATTTCTCGCCACATAAAACAGATGCCCTTGAAACGTGCACAGGTATTTTTCAAGTTTGTGAGCTATATAGCACCCACAAATTAAAGTGTCTGTTGTTAAAGGGCCCCTAAACCACCAAGAGGTCGAAATTTAGTTGCGGTTTCCGCAACAAACACATAGCCGCAAGAATTTTTTGAAACGGTGCCGAAATAGCCGAGTTACACGCATTTGATTATTAAAATGCGGTGCTTGCTTGTTTCGCTCTCACCTGTTCCCCACCGGCCACTTGCCAGTGCCACCTCCTTGCCGAGTGCTCCTCTGAATGACACGCGTACACGCCTCCGCGGGCTCCCGCGTCCGCGCAGGGGTTTTGTAGGTGCTGTGCCAACGCTGTCTGTTAGCACTATCTGTCGTATTCTGACAGTTGCTGCAGTTTCTAGTTGGCTGTACCTGACTTGCACTTGCATAGCATAGCGCAGTTAAGGATTCACACGCGAACACCGCACGAATGACACACGACGAGGAAAACAAACAGGCAGGGAGAGCATGCATTTGCTAGCAGACTAACCGAAAGTTCACGTTCTCCTTCGACCAATCAGCGGAGCTCAGACTCTTCTGACGTCACCAAAAACCACAATGTCGTCACGGCTAACTTTGGCATGCCGGAAATGGCCGGAGAGGCGCATGGGATTGTTTTTTGAGTTTGTGGCGCGGCCGCAGCACGTAGCGCTGCCGCATTTGACATCGTTCATCGTGACGGCATTCTCAAGTTGATGCGCATGTTAACTTGAAATGTTCGAAAAAATGTTGGGGGTGGTTTAGGGGCCCTTTAAGTAACTGGAGTATGCACAGTGTTCACCCCATTCTGATTTGGGCGTATGCAAAGGCTCATGCAAAGCCTTACGTGCCCAAAATACAAGCGCAACTAGCATAGAAGAAGCAGGAATGCTTTCGCCCACTGTAACTGTGGGTCAATTTTCATTTCTCCAAAGGCCACGTTGGCGCTATTGCACCCAGCTACCATCCCAACGCTCAGAGGGAGAGCGGAAACAATTTATATGGATATACCCGGCCACTGCGGAGGCAATGAGCTCGCTCACACTTCTCTGCCCGAGAATGACTCCTCTGACCCTGGTGTACCGCAGCCTCTCTCAACTATGCATATGGACACACACTGACATTCTTCAACACCAAAGGAACGACAGAACCTTCTGCCCCCGGGGCCCAACCTCGTTAAAGAATGCCAGGTGGCATGGCGTTGCCTGCAGGCACACTCTTACCCCATACATATTGATACGGTAAGCGGTGGATGCTGTTGGGATCCTGGTGGGGTTGCAGGAGTCGGGCCGTCAGTCCTAGGATTCCACGCTACCAGGTTGACGTTTCACCCATCCCGACTCCAAGGGGATGATTGCCGAGGTACGGAGCTGACACGGAGACGATGACGAAAGAGATGAGGTTTATTTTACATGATGATCGGAGCTTATCGAGCGCACCTGCGCTCTTATTTTATACAATACTATATACAACAGTGACCAATCACAAGGTCGTCTCCGCCTTCGAAGAGAGGAGGTCACGCCCCGCCTTCGCTCCTTCTCGGCGGCAAGGATTGACGTGACCCGAGTGGCAGCCGATGATGATTCCTGGTACGGTCCGGCGAAGGAGGCTTGCTGAAAAAAAAAACAGCAGCACAAATAAAAGCACTCTTCCCGGCCTCGTCCGTTTTGACGACACGCTGGCACTTTCTTCTAACGGGGGCGGCCGTAGAGCCACCTGCTGGCAGCAGTCCTGTGTCCAGTGCACCGCTGCACCACTCCCGCTGCGTTGGCGCGGCCTAGAAGTCCATACTTCAAAAGCAGCCCAAACGCGCACACACACACACCGCACGACACACCGATTGTCCACGGATTCTGGGAGCTTCACGCGGGCTCGTTTGAAGCTCGAGGCCAGCGGTGAACATAGCAGTCTCCGCAGCGTCCATACAATGCACTTGTCTCTTTGAGACGGTAGGCCAGCGATGTACATCCGTGGGAACGCAAGCAGCTCTCGTTCCCCACGGCTTTTTTTACGGAAAAGTAGATCCACGCCACCGCCGGCAGCCTCCCTCCACCACATCCATGGGGGGCCCATGCCGATCTTAACAGTCCCTCTGGCGCCAGGAACGTAATAGCTGTCCATGAGAGAGATCTCGGGCGTGCTGAAATATGTGGACATGCGGCTCGAACGTCCCAAAGGACGAACCGCAGCCGGAACAATCCAGGCGCCACAACACTACACCACGCGCAGGCATTCAGAATCTGCTTCGGATCTACCAGGCTTATCAAAACCTCATTAAAACACCCCCAAAAAATTTCAGACTCTTTTTAAGCAATGACCATCTTCCCTCACAAAGTTTTGCGCAAGACAAACCAGTGACAGCTATGAACGAGTTCCCACTCCAGAACTGCCTAAGAAATGGTTCTACAAAATTTGTCAAGCCTAAAAGATTAGCATTGATGGCACCCACTTTAGAATTCCAACTACCCTACTGAGTCCATCAGCACCTCCGCTGACATTACATTTCCCATACCGAACAGTAAAACATTCTTGGAGGATCGGAATCCATCGGAGCAAGCTTCCATTCTTTTGAGGCCTTTCGCCTTACCCGATAAGCGAACAGCGATCAATCTCGAGAGTAATATTCGCTTCGTGCACGCAACTGGCAATTCTCTGTGCCACCCATACAAAGCATACACATTACTTTTCCAACGCACTGTATATCTCCTCTCTCACTGTCAGCTGATTTACCACATTCAAAAGAAATGGAATGTTCTCCGTGCTCTCCTCATTTAACTTGAAAATAACGCCCGATCCTCTGTCACTCGCCTCGCACTGAGGTACAACGTAACCTTCAAATTGAGTACACTTAGAATAAGAATTTCAACCTTAACAAAAGTCGCTTACAAAACCAAGTTCACAAAAACTCACTCGCGCTGATAAGCCGTAACTAGTCTGTGGTGCCCGAAGCCCACTCTCCAAAATTAAACATTAGGTGTTCAGCGATTATCATACCAAGGAAGCAACTATAAATGCCTAGCTGGCAATTTACACAACTCGACAAAGACACTACCTGCAATGCCGTCATCAAAGTAATGTACTCCTTCACAATTGCAACGAGCTCTGCGCAAACCGCTCTAAGTACAGCTTACTAACAACTTCGCTTAGTTTACCGCTTACTGACTCCACAACGCCATTGAGCGCTTCAACATGACACGTTGTCTCTTAGACCACGTAACTGCGCGTACTAACTGCTACAGCAGGCAATGCCGTACACATGAAAGTAACAAGAAAAAACAATATGGGCATTGCTCAGGCGCTGTAAACTAAGTATCTAAAAAGTACACGACGGTATGTCTAGGTTTTGCCCAGCCATAATTTTCCTTTACATTAGCCTTCCATGGTAATGCAGCCATAATTCCTTGCCCTCATCAATGACTTTCCTACTACGAAACATACTAGCGAGAAAATACTACTCCGCAGCCCAAAACATTCTCAGATTTACCCACTGAGCTCTAAAATCACAAACAAATATTTCCTGCATCATTTCTAAGCATGGGCAAAATTATTCAAAATGACCGTCACTCTTTCAGTTAGTGGTCCCCTTAAAATGCACACGATGGGGTCGCACTCCGGACGTCTTTCGCCAACGCCAGGGCCAACAAAGAGCACGAGTAAACAAATGCACCTTGCCGTCCCCCTTCCTTCGGCAACCACGCAATTCTTTCTTTCCGGGAAAGTGATCCTGAGCACGGCGGGGACAGAAGGACCTTTCCTTTGTGCGCCTATCAGCGCGGCGCCCAACTGCGGTCTTCAGATGCATCCTCTGTCTATCCTGCCCCTCCGCTACGCTGACCGCGTCTAGTCTCCTAGACAGCCGAAGGTCGGTCGTATGCCGAGGCATGACGAAAAATTCCCGCTCCTCGCTGAACTGATTATTGCAGCTTAAACCAGCCTCGTCTTCGCCATTCACGGCTTGCTGCACAGCCCTTACTTCTAGTTCGCTGGTAGCGTCGCCCTCCGTGTTCTCGACATCTGGGCCTTCCGCATCTCCACAAAATCGCGAGCTTTCTGTCATCATTACGCATGACGTCACCCCTCGCTCGTTTTCATCCGTAGAAGGACCTTCGTGCACTAATTACTCCCCTGACGGATCCACGTGTTCGTCATTCGCACTTACGTCAGTTACTGACGCCGCTTTTCTTTCCTTGACAAATTCGTCAGTTTCTTTTTCAGCTGGTTGAACTTTTTCCTGGGCTACCTCTAGATCGTCAGAGTTCTCCCTTTCTTTACAGCTTATGGCCCCTTGTTTTTCATAATCGAAACTAACAAATGTCTGCTGCGGTTGAAATGCGCCCGCACTTTCATCGGTCGCTTTAGAGTATCACGCCGCCTCAAGCACGATACCCTCAATTTTGTCACTTACTGACAACACCTCGCTTTTACCGATGTTTTCCATTTCTTCCGCAACAAGACCACCATCCTTAGAAGCTGCCTCGCTATGATCAGAGCACTCCGTTTTACAGCTTCCGGCCACTTGGCCCCGCTTTTCGCGGTTGTAACGAACTCTCTCGTGCTCATGAAATGAGCGCACGCTGCTATCGGTCACCTCAAAATTTAGTGCCATCTCAACGACACTCTCTCTTTCGCCACTTACTGACACCGCCGCATTACCGATAACTTCCTTCTTTTCGTGGACAGTTCGCTCACACCTCTCAGAACTCAATCTCATCATAGTCTTTCTCTTTATAAGAGTTACTGGCTACTTGGGCCCGCTCTTCACAGTTGGAATCAACCACTGTTTCCTGTGCTTGAAACGTGTGTGCAACGTTAGCGGACGCCTCACAATCTTCTGCCATCTCAAGCACATCTCTCTTTGTCTCATTCCTAACAGACACACCAAAACGCCTGTACAAGGCTTCCTGCACATTACTTTTCTTACGCTTTCCGCTTGCTCTTTCAGGAGTTCCACTAATTCCTCCTTGAACCGTTAACCGATCCCTCTCAATTTTGAGCTCCAACAATCTCATCTCCCTTTCTTTCTTTTCTTTTTCGTACAGTTTCTTCATTTCCTCCTCTTTGAGATTTTCCTGAACAAGACCCCAAGCGAATTCAGTGTCTTCTTCACTGTTACCGCTTTTCTCTATTAATTTCAGTAGCTCACACCCAGTCATCGACTCATCCCACACGAGTGCCAGCTCGTCGCACAACTGCAACAACTCCATCCCTCGCAACTCACAAAGGTCCATGGCCACTGCTGAAACGATGGTTTTGCTTGCGAACAGATGCTTAAAAACTCGCACGTTGCATCTGAACGCATACACACACACCCAAGGAATCAAATTGTTAACCCAGAATTTGAAGCCTGGTAAACCTCAAAGCAAAAACCAAACACTCACCCGCAAATGCAGTACCATGTCACCAGGTTCATCCCGCCTGCTGCCATCCAAATGTTGGGATCCTGTTGGGGTTGCAGGAGTCGGGCCGTCGGTCCTAGGATTCCACGCTACCAGGTTGACGTTTCACCCATCCCGACTCCAAGGGGATGATTGCCGAGGTACGGAGCTGACACGGAGACGATGACGAGTGTGAAGAAGAAGAAAGAGATGAGGTTTATTTTACATGATGATCGGAGCTTATCGAGCGCACCTGCGCTCTTATTTTATACAATACTCTATACAATAGTGACCAATCACAAGGTCGTCTCCGCCTTCGAAGAGAGGAGGTCACGCCCCGCCTTCGCTCCTTCTCGGCGGCAAGGATTGACGTGACCCGAGTGGCAGCCGATGATGATTCCTGGTACGGTCCGGCGAAGGAGGCTTGCTGAAAAAAAAACAGCAGCACAAATAAAAGCACTCTTCCCGGCCTCGTCCGTTTTGACGACACGCTGGCACTTTCTTCTAACGGGGGCGGCCGTAGAGCCACCTGCTGGCAGCAGTCCTGTGTCCAGTGCGCCGCTGTACCACTCCCGCTGCGTTGGCGCGGCCTACAAGTCCATACTTCAAAAGCGGCCCAAACGCGCACACACACACACACACACACACACACACCGCACGACACACCGATTGTCCACGGATTCTGGGAGCTTCACGCGGGCTCGTTTGAAGCTCGAGGCCAACGGCGAACATAGCAGTCTCTGCAGCGTCCATACAATGCACTTGTCTCTTCGAGACGGTAGGCCAGCGATGTACATCCGTGGGAACGCAAGCAGCTCTCGTTCCCCACGGCTTTTTTCACGGAAAAGTAGATCCACGCCACTGCCGGCAGCCTCCCCCCACCACATCCATGGCGGGCCCATGCCGATCTTAACAATGCTTAGAAGCAGAGGAAGAATACTATAGTAAGAACTGTGGTCCCTTCAGTCCCTAGACCTCTTGCATTGATCATCTCCGAATAAACTCATCCCACCGTAACAGCATTGGTGGAAGTGCCGGGTACCGACAAAAGATCCGGTACCAACGATCACGGAAGCTCAACACCTGGAACTGCGCCGAAGCTGCCGACTGGACGGACTACCACCGCTTTCCATGGATGCCATTCCTGACGGCAACAACATGCGGTCTTCACCTTTCGGTACGTGGCAACATCACATGATGCCACGGACCTTCGCCGCAAAAGCTGGAGAAGACGTTGAAGAGTGGCTGAACCACTACGGTCGGGTGAGTTGGTACAACCGTTGGGACTCGGACAGCCGGCTCACCAACGTGCCATTGTTTCTTGAAGGCACGGCACTCGTGTGGTTTGAAAATCACGAACAAGCTATAACCACCTGGCAAGACTTCGAAAATGAAATAAAGAGCTGTTTTAAAAACCCATCTCTGAAGAAGAAGCAAGCTGAGCAGACTTTGATGCAGCACGCCTAGGTGCCAGACGAGACATGCACAACGTACATCAAGGAAATATAGTGCAGATCTGGAGACCCTCGCATGAAAGAAGACAATGTCGGCCACCTTCTTAAAGGGATTGCCGAGGACGTCTACAACTTCCTGATTGGAAAGGACACCTTGGAGTCTGTAGCAGACGTGATGAAACACTGTCGCACGTTTGAGACTCTTAAAGCAAGGCGCATCACACCTAAGTTCGGTAGACTCGCCAACGTCACCACCGTCGCCAGTGTTGAATGTACTCACTTCAGCCCTGTAACATCCTGCGATCTTGCTTCGACCATAAGACAAATAGCACGGGAAGAACTTGGTCGATGTGAAGCTGCCACTGCGACAAGGGCGCAGGTGAGAGAAGCCTTTTTGCCCTACGACCCGACGTGTGCATCCGTTGATGCCAGGGGATACGGTCATGTGGGCAGGTCAAGATCCACGGAGCGACCAATCTATGATTGGCATCGTCGTGATCGTCTGCAGAGCGCCTCCAACCAACCACATTCCATGGTGTCATCGTGGGAAGACCACTCCAAATATGTGGAGCAAAGCGGAAGGTTTGGTGATGTGTGTGATGCACCGTGGTGTTTGTGGACATGTGGCTCGCTAACTAACTTTTATTTAGCAAGACACGCACATTTAACAGAACTGACCACACCCACGTGATCCCATGACGCAGACGGAAAAGTGTGCAACAAAATATAAAAACCTCGTTACACCCAAGCATGCCTCTACCAGTTTCTGTGATGCAAAATAAGGTCCATGTGCTCGTAGATGGACGTCCTACGATGGCTTTAATAGACACTAGAGCAACTGTGTCAGTTATGAGTTTGAATTTTAAATGACGGTTCGGACACAAAGTGATGTTTTGCTGGGACAACTGTGCCACGTTTCGTGCAGTGAGCGGGGAGTCATTGTGTCCTATCGGGGTGTGTGTTGTGTCGCCTTAGGTCACAGTGTGTTCAAAGTTGAATTTGCTGTTCTGACCAGTTCCATCCACGACGTAACTTTGGGGATCGATTTTCTACAAGAGTGTGACGCAACTGTAGATTGCAGCGCTGGTGAAATTGTTATCTGCGTTTTGTGAGGGGTCTCCAAGCTGTCAAGGAACCCTCACTGTCATCAACGATGTCCTCTCTCCGCCCCAGTCGATGAAACGGGTGCCAGTTGATGGCTCTGCTTGCAGTCACTGGCGCGTTTGATGTCCTCGTGCAGCCGGTCCCTCTCAACTGCGCTAAGAAAAACGTGTTTGTGCCCCGTTGCGTGCTTTCGATCACCGATGAGCTATCTTCAGTATGGGTGCTAAATTGTGCTAGGGAGCCTATGGTGCTGGCCAGTGGGATGCGACTCGCCCTTTTCGAGCAGAAAGCGGCTGATTATTGTATTGCAACCTTAAAGGAGTACTGACACGAATTTTTGACATTCTCTTATTATTGCTCTATTATGGAAAACGGAAAGAGTGACATGCTTGTGGAATTTTCTAAGTCTATGGGGGACAAACCACCTGGATCTATAAAGGAAGTTGTCAAGACAATGGCTGAAATGACCGCAAAATTTGCGGAAGTTTTATCAGAATTGAAGACAGAAATGAAAAATATCGACAGATCAAACAACAGCATAAAGGCTGAGCTCAAATCTGTTGTGGCTTCAATGGGCTTTATCAATAGCAACTTCGAAGAGTTCAAGGAATAAATTGCTAGTCTTCGACAGGAGCTTTCCCAGGTGCAGAAACAAAACCTGGTTTGTCAAACGGCAAACAAACGGATGGACAAAGAACTCAAGGAAACACGTAGGCAACTGACTGAATTGAAGCAGTACAGTCGCAGAAGCAACCTTGAATTAAAAGGCATCCCCTGCACTGAAAATGAGGTTCTTGTCGAAACTATGCAAAAGATTGCAAAATTCTTGATGGTCGATCTTGTCGAAGGAGATATTGATGCCATCCACCGTGTGCGCACAAGGGGTGATGGACCAGCCAATGTCATTGTCAGGTTCAACTCACGCCGAAAACGCGACTTGATTCTGCAAGCCGCAAGAAAGAAAAGGCCAACGACAGCAATGCTTGGCTCCGAAAATGCTCAACCTTTGTACGTAAATGAGCATCTGTGCCCGGAATATAAGGTATTGCTCGGCAAGGCCATCCAAATGAAGCGAGAAAAAAAGTGGAAATTCGTGTGGGTATCAGAAGGCAAAGTGCTTATGCGGAAGGCGGATAACTCTAGGGTCATCAGCCTTACCAGTGAAGAAGATTTAGACCAAATAGTGTGATCCATGTTCCTCGGCTGCCTGTCAAGTTTAATCAATAAATCAAAATGGCTTACACATCAAACCAAATCGACCACCGTTGCCTGAACAAAAATGTATCAATTTTTCATTGCAACATACGCAGTTTAAGGAAAAACGTCAACCTGATGACCGCATTTTTATCGATGCACAAATTTTTGTATGACGTCATTGCGACAAGCGAAACTTGGCTCTTGAACGAAGAAATTGTAGATATGCCCGGTTACAGATTAATATCCCGCCCGCGCGTGACACGCTCTCGAGGGGGCGGTGTCGCCCTTTTCGTGAAAAATGGTCTCAGTTTCACACTTCTGCGCTCGATTACATTCTCATCACCTGATATTGAAGTGCTATTTGTAAAAATAGAAACTGGCTATATTGTGGGCGTAGTCTATCGTCCTCCAAACGCTACTCTTGCCAGTTTTCTCAATGAAATGGAAACAATTTTATCTTATTTACGAATATACCAAGACACGCCGGTTGTAATTGTTGGTGACGTGAATATTGATACACTCAGTTCAATACACAAGGATTATAGTTACCTCCTCGAATCATTTAATTTCCAAAATCTAATAAGCCAACCGACACGTGTAACAAGCACTACGGCTACTCTAATCGATCATGCATTGACAAATATCGAATCTGGAATTGTGAGTGGAGTGTATAGCCTTCCTATTTCAGACCATTTGCCAATTTTCACGGCGTTTGATATCCAGCATCCCAAAAATACCGTTGACAACAGGCTTGTAACTAAGTTAGATTATAAGAAATTCCGAGAGAAAATCACTGAGGCCGACTTCGAACAAATTTTCAGCGACAATGTACATAAAGAGTTTTCCAATCTAATCAGCTTAATAACCAGTCTGATAGCCGAGTGTAGCACTACATATACTCGAGGTTCTTATAACGAGCCTATCTGTCCATGGATGACGACCCAAATTTTAGAAATATTAAAAGCAAAAGAATATTGGTATAACAAGTGGAGGCATAATAGAAGCAACGAATTCTATTCAGGTCAGTACAGAACATTTCGCAATAAAGCTGTATCCATGATGAGGGCCCAAAAAAGATATTTTAACTTACAACGTATCAATCAAGCAGATGGTGATTCAAAACAACTGTGGCGAATTATAAATGAAGTAACAGGGAAAAAAACGAAAAAGAGTGTTTATCCGCCTACGGTAGATGCAGTCACCGTCGAAAATTTCAACACGTATTTTACCACCGTAGGTCCAGAATTGGCAGCTCAATTACCATACTCAAATGGAAAAGATATTCCTGCTCCAATTTCACTCATAAATTCATTTATGTTAAGTGAGATAGAACTTCATGACATCGTTTCAACTGTATTAAGTACACCCAACAATAAAGCGTCAGGGCTCGATGGCATAACTGTCAGGTTGCTTAAGGATAACATTGACATCCTAGGCCCAGTACTATGTCGCTTGTTCAATCACTCCATTACGCAAGCTCAGTATCCAGCTCCTCTGAAAATTGCCAAAGTCATTCCTATTCATAAAGACGGTGATCCGGCTGACCCTGCAAACTATAGACCAATCTCTGTTCTAAGCATATGCAATAATATTTTCGAAAAACTTATTTCCAACCAGATGAAAACATTCCTCGAAAAGTACAACGTGCTCTGCCATCAGCAACACGGCTTTCGACCACGCTTCTCGACAGCAACCGCAGTCATCACGTTATCACAAAAGATAAATATGGCTTTACATCTAAATAAACTAGTAGGTGTCGTTTTTTTAGATTTAAAGAAAGCATTCGACACAGTGGATCATTGCATATTGTTGGACAAACTTAAACATTGTGGATTTCGCGGTAAAGTGTTCGACTTCTTATCAAGTTACATGGAAGATCGATTTCAGGTCGTGACGATCAATAATATTACTTCTTCGAGGCAAAACATCGTTACCGGGGTTCCACAAGGCTCAGTATTAGGTCCACTTCTTTTTTCGTTATATATAAATGACCTGCAACAAATAATCGGCTGTGCAGAAATATTGATGTATGCAGATGACACATGCATTATAGTAACTGCAGATAATATTGCTGAACTTCGGCATAAGTTAAATTTAGAGCTAAATAGTATCTCTGAGTGGTTCTTAGGTAATAAATTAACAATCAACACAAAGAAAACAAAATATGTTGTATTTCAGTCTCGATTCAAAGTAGAAGATACCACAGCTTTAAACATACAGATCAATAGCATTTCGCTAGAACAGACAAGTTCTTACAAATACCTTGGAGTAGTTTTTGACAAACACCTACAATGGGAAGAACACATAAACAGTGTCTGCTCCAGATTAGCATCTGGTTGCTACGGCTTAACACTAGCTCGGGAGTATTTTGACATCCCAGTTTTGCGACTCATGTATTTTGCTTTTATCGAAAGTCACTTGAGGTATTGTATTGACTCGTGGGGCTGGGCGTATAAAACCTTACTAAACCCAATTATTAAACTCCAAAAACGTGCAATAAGAATTATGTCTCACTCTAAGCATAACGAGCATACGGCCCCACTATTCTGTCAATATCACATATTACCATTTGAATACTTGCGACAGCTGAGCATTTCACTGTGCGTTTATAAGATCGTTAGATTCAACCATCCATTCAGATCATCCATATTTTATTCGTCCTCGCGCTGTACTAGAAATGTAACTGCAGGTCACTTTAATCTCGCGCCATGTAATAATGTTTATGGTGAACGCATGCTTCAGTTCACAGGAATTAAGACCTGGAACAGGCTCCCAGCGGTAATCATTAACTCAGTAACCTTCCCTAGTGCCCTTAAACAATATTTTCTTTCTTTGTTAAGGATAGAGTGAATTATAAATACCTTGCTAGTCCTTAACGAATTATAAATTTTACTGCTGATACCGTGCGATTACTGTCACATGATAGTGTTGTATTACAATGTAACAAAAAAGTCGTATTTCTCCTGTTTTGTTCATTTGCACATTATGTACGCATTTTGCTCTTTAATAGACATATCTTGCTTGATAAAGGTTTGATAGATATGCATTTCTTATTTTTTGTGTATAAGTCACTGTACCTTTTCAACGTATCTGTACGTAGCCCCTACCTTATTGTTTGGGACTGCAATGTATGTTAGTGTTTGGTTATTTTACTTACTATTGATTTGTGAAATCAACAATGACACTTTTTATTCATTGCAAATGTTAGAACTGCTGTTTTTTGTTTTTTCTATTCCATGCAGTGTTAGGATTTCCTATCTATTCTTTTTTTTTTTATTTTTTTTTTTTTATTTTTTGTTCGGACCTACAACTAGCCTTTGGCTACAGGTCCGATAAGTGTTTGTTATCAGTATGTACAATATGAAATAAAGCTCTCTCTCTCTCAAAAAAAAAAAATGAAAGCACTGGCGTGTAGAACCCCAAAAACAGTATCATAGTGCCGCGCAAGGCAATGAATAATTCTTAATACGACTTCCTTAAAAGCCCACTTTCGGTTTCGATTTCGAGGGGGCGGTTTCCTAGTGGCGTATCAACATAGTCAGACGTACGTCTGAGTCACGTAGGGACAGTGATTCGTGATAGCGTCGCTGCAACTCTGTCGTCTGCAGTCATTTACACGTGGAGCAAGCAAACAACGACAATTTCACGGTCGTCCAGTGACTCTGACAGCGATTTTGGCGATTTTTAATAGACTGGGCTCATACGTCGTCGTAGTGTCCATGGCGCTGGGGCTGGCTTACAGCACTGTTCGATGAAAACTTTAAAACCAAACTAAAATATTTTGTACATGTTTCCTGGCTTCTGTGCGTGGAGGGCGTTAACAATACATGGCTCAAAAATGAAAAATGTATATTTTGAGCCACCGCAAAATCGTGTCAGTACTCCTTTAAGCGACCACTCAGTGAGTCATGTTCCTGTGAGTCATCCTACAGAGGCCAAGTTCCCAAGCATGATCAACAAGTAGTTGTCGTCAGAAAAGCGCCAAGCTTTGTTTTACCTCTTGGCAAAGCATGCCACCATCTTTATCTTGCACAGAGTTACGAACAGTGTGGAGTACCAGAGTCACGTACCCGTCACGTGATCGACACAGGATCCGCGCATCCTATCCAGCAGAAACCATACCAAGTCTCATCTGCAGAGCACAAAATTATTGCTGAACAGATCGAAGACATGCTTAAGAAAAACGTCAATCAGGAGTCATGCAGCCCTTGGGCTGCACCTGTGATCCTTGTAAAAAAGAAAGACGGTTCCTGGAGATTCTGCGTGGATTATCGACGCCTCAACTCCATCACCAAAAAAGACGTATACCAGCTTCTCAGGATTGATGATGTCATTGACTGTTTGCATTGTGCCTCGTATTTTTCCTCCGTGGATGTAAGCTCTGGTTACTGGCAAATTCCCATGCATTCAGATGACAAGGAGAAAACAGCCTTTGTAACCCCGGATGGCTTGTTTGAATTCAATGTAATGCCGTTTGGTCTATGTAACGCCCCAGCAACGTTTGAACGCTTTATGGACACTATTCTGCAAGGACTAAAGTGGGAAATTTGTCTATTTTACTTTGACGACATCGTAATTTTTGGCCGCACGTTTGAAGAGCACAATCGCCGTTCTGACATAGTACTTACAGCGCTCGAGAGAGCCTCGCTCACCTTGAATTCTAAGAAATGCCACTTTGGAAACCGTGAGACTCTGGTTCTCAGTCATCTTAACAAAGACGACATTCGTCCTGACCTCCAGAAGGTTGCTGCAGTTAGCACTACGAGAGCTAAGAAGTTTTCTGGGCTTGTGCTCCTATTTCCGCCGCTCCGTGCCTAAATTTGCCGACCTAGCTTACCCCCTGACGTGTCTGCTCAACAAAGACGTGCCTTTCCAGTGGTCAGCAGTTTGTGAGTCATCGTTTTCACAGCTAAAGTTTCTCCTTACCTCTGGGCCCGTACTTCGCCACTATGATCCCACTGCTCCCACTGAAGTACATACCGACGCCAGTGGTAGAGGCCTTGACTCACTAGAACACGTCGTTGCCTATGCCAGTCGTTGTCTGAGTAAGCCTGAACGCAACTACACTGTAACGGAGCAAGAATGCCTTGCGGTCGTGTTCGCCATCCACAAGTTTCGTCCGTATCTGTATGGACGCCGATTCTCAGTTGTCACCGACCGTCATTCGTCATGCTGGCTCACCAGATTATGTGACCCATCCGGCCGTCTTGCTCGTTGGGCCCTACGATTGCAAGGATATGACTTTGAGATTTCTTACAAGAGTGGTCGCCGTCATGCCGGCGCTGACTGTCTATCAAGGTTTCCTCTTCCAACAACCGAATGTGACGCAGACAACTTCGACGAATGCTTGGCGGTTGTTGACCCTCCATTTCCCGACATTGCCGCTTTTCGCAGGGAGCAACGCAGCGACAGCAGCTTAGCTCATTACTTTTTCTCGGAAGCAAATGGTCATCGTCATTTCTTTATACACGATGGCATGCTATACAAGCGGACTTACTCTAGCAATGGCGCCCGCTTGCTTCTAGTTGTGCCAAGAACCTTGCGACGTGACGTGCTCCAAGCAGTGCGCAACGACCCTACTTCTGGGCATATGGGTTTTGCCCAGACCTTTCAGCGCACACAGGAACGATTCTTCTGGCCAAAGATGCGCCACAGTGTAACCGCGTACGTTGCAAGCTGCGAGCTATGCCAGCGCTACAAGCGTCCAACTAGCGGCCCTTCAGGACTTCTCCATCCCATCTCACACCCTGCTTCACCGTTTGAAGTCGTTGGTATTGACGTGCTCGGCTCTTTTCAGCGATAAACGTCAGGCAACCGGTCGATTATCGTATGCGTCGATCACCTGACACACTATGCCGAAAGTGCGGCAATTCCTGCTACAATGGCCGCTGATGTCTCCCGCTTCATGCTGTCATCCATCATATTTCGACACGGATCTCCTCATGTCATTATCAGTGATCGTGGCCGGCAATTTGTTGCTGATGTGGTTGAAGAACTGCTACGTCTTTCTATGTCTCGTTTTCGTCACGCCTCCCCGTACCACCTGCAGACTAACAGTCTAACTGAATGCACCAACAAAACTGTCATTAACATGCTTTCAATATATATCGATTCAGCTCACAAAACTTGGGACACTGTCTTGCCTTTTTATATCATTTGCCTACAGTACTGCACAACATGAAACAACCGGATACAGCTCCTTCTATCTCCTATACGTACGAAAGCCCCCCACACAGCTCTTGATTCGATTCTGCCATAGTCTGAAACCGACGAGCCTTCACTGGCCGAAACGCTTTGCTGCGCAGAAGAGGCCCGACGCATCGCACGCCTTCGAACCTTTGCTTCTCAGCACCGCTCCAAGATCCGCTATGACAAGCATCATCAGCCCGTGTCGTATGAGAAAGGTGGCTTGGTGTGGCTATGGACACCACTTCGCAAGCGTGGCCTATACCAAAAGTTCCTGGCCCACTACACCGGCCCCTTCGTCGTCATCGCACGCCTCAGTGATGTCACTTACATGATATCTCGACTCTTGTCTGCTGGCCGTCGCTCAAACAAGACCGACGTCGTCCATGTCGCCCGCTTTAAACGTTTTCACCATCGGGACACGACGTGACTCGCCCTGTGGGCATCGTCTGCCAGGGGGGAAATGCTATGGTACGCGGTGGATGCTTAGAAGCAGAGGAAGAAGACGCTAGCAAGAACTTGGGTCCCTACGGTCCCTAGGCCTCTCGCATTGATCATCCCCGAATAAACACATCCCAACGTAACAATATTATCAAAGATAGGTCCCGACACACACAATCCACATTCACGGCCGTTCAGTTGGAAATGTCTGTTTCTTTATCAAGTGGCCGTGCCACAGTGCAGGTTCTGCAATAATGAAACAGGCTACAGCCACCCTGTACTGCATGGTATGGGAGTGTCCACACAATCAACTCAGGCCGTACGGGACATAATGCAACACTGGAAGGTAGGAGGCAGCTTTGTCCATCTAGAATACCAAGACCCAAGAGGTCCTCGTGAAATGTGCAAGGACAGTGGCCCGCGCCAATGGAATCCCAGGCTACGGATCCCACTCGCCAACGTTCTACTTTAAAATATTAATTAAATGTTTTATTCTCTCTCTTACACGATAGCAGACGACTCTCGCTCTCCTAGCACAAGCAGATGCGGCAACACTCCACTCCTACCTACGCGTGGCATGAGGAGATACGGAACTGAAAAAATATTTATAAATTTTTGCTTTTGTTTAGGCAACAGTTTGCCCTGCCCAAATTTTATAATCTGACCGTTCATTAGTTTAGCTGCTTTTGTATAGCACTGAAAGCTCGCGACTTCTGTCTTGGGAGATCTTCGGAGCCGAGTTTGCAAAGTAACCATGTATAAATATTGTAACCAACAAATGCAGGTTTCAATTCAGATGTAGTGGTTAAAGCGGTCAGACAGACATCGTTCTCATCATCACCTTGGCTATGCCCACTGCAGGGCCAAGATCACCCCCCAGAGATCTCCAATAATCTCACCCATAGATCTCCAATTGTCCCGGTCTTGTGCTAACTGCGACCAATTTATCCCTGCAGATGTCTTGATAACTTTCTGCCATCCCTTGGCATGTATGCCTTCTCTAGGGATCGACTCTTTTGCCCTTAATAACCAACGGTTGTCTTGCCTCTGCATTACATGCCCTGCCTACATCCATTTCTTCTTCTTAACATCTATTAGTGCATCCTTAACATGCGCTTGTTCCCTGACCCACTCCACTCTCTTCTTAATGAGCAAACAGACATTGAAGCCTAGGAAAGCATAGGGGAAGTTACTTGTGGTATTGTAATTGTGGAGAAAGTAGAAAGGAATTAAAGTGGACAAAAAAACAAACCTGCCTTCGGTGGGAACCAAACCCACGACCTTCGGATGTCGCGTCCGATGCTCTACCAACTGAGCTACGAAGGCGGTCGTCCCCCCGTCCACTTTATTGTGTACTTATGTATGTATTATCCTGGGAGTGTTAGGCAGCGCCACTCGTGGCCAAGGTGGCGTGTGTGGAACACACTTTCTTGCCAGGAGGCGTCACGTGGAACGTGAACTTAGATGAGATGGCTGCTGCCCAATAAGCCCTCGCATGCTACTTAAGGCACCAATTCTGCCGCAACGAGGCCCCAGCTATGAAATAACGAAAGGGAAGGGGTCAAGGGCTCGTTCTTTATTTGTTAGGAACAACTTAATGAGCAAACAGACAATGAAGCCTAGGAAAGCATAGGGGAAGTTACTTGTGATGTTGTAATTGTGGAGAAAGTAGAAAGGAATTAAAGTGGACGAAAAGACAAACCTGCCTTCGGTGGGAACCAAACCCACGATGTCGCGTCCGATGCTCTACCAACTGAGCTACGAAGGCGGTCGTCCCCCCGTCCACTTTATTGTGTATTTATGTATGTATTATCCTGGGAGTGTTAGGCAGCGCCACTCGTGGCCAAGGTGGCGTGTGTAGAACACACTTTCTTGCCAGGAGGCGTCACGTGGAACGTGAACTTAGATGAGATGGCTGCTTCCCAATAAGCCCTCGCATGCTACCTAAGGCACCAATTCTGCCGCAACGAGGCCCCAGCTATGAAATAACGAAAGGGAAGGGGTCAAGGGCTCATTCTTTATTTGTTAGGAACAACTTAATGAGCAAACAGACAATGAAGCCTAGGAAAGCATAGGGGAAGTTACTTGTGGTATTGTAATTGTGGAGAAAGTAGAAAGGAATTAAAGTGGACGAAAAGACAAACCTGCCTTCGGTGGGAACCAAACCCACGATGTCGCGTCCGATGCTCTACCAACTGAGCTACGAAGGCGGTCGTCCCCCCGTCCACTTTATTGTGTATTTATGTATGTATTATCCTGGGAGTGTTAGGCAGCGCCACTCGTGGCCAAGGTGGCGTGTGTAGAACACACTTTCTTGCCAGGAGGCGTCACGTGGAACGTGAACTTAGATGAGATGGCTGCTTCCCAATAAGCCCTCGCATGCTACCTAAGGCACCAATTCTGCCGCAACAAGGCCCCAGCTATGAAATAACGAAAGGGAAGGGGTCAAGGGCTCGTTCTTTATTTGTTAGGAACAACTTAATGAGCAAACAGACAATGAAGCCTAGGAAAGCATAGGGGAAGTTACTTGTGATGTTGTAATTGTGGAGAAAGTAGAAAGGAATTAAAGTGGACGAAAAGACAAACCTGCCTTCGGTGGGAACCGAACCCATGACCTTCGGATGTCGCGTCCGATTCTCAGTTGGTAGAGCATCGGACGTCCGAGAACTTGGGCACATAACAGCACAGCTGCGAAAACCAGTCGTTTTAGTTGGTGATCTTAATTTTAACGCTCGTGGTACTCTCTGGCGTAGCGAAAAATGGACCAGAGAGGACAAGTCATTGAAGATTTTATCCTGTCGAACAACATATGTGTTTTAAACTGCTGAGCACCAGAATACTTCTCACCTAGCACCCGTAAATTCAGTTGTCTTGATTTAGCATTTTGGTCGACATCTCTTTTTAGTTATTTTACCTGGGAAGTTCTTGACAAATCTTATGGAAGCGATCATCTACCTGCTATCGTCAAATTACTTCCCACAGTACCGATAAGCACTAAACCACGTTGCTGGTTATTACAGCGTGCCGACTGGAGTCTGTTTATGGAGAATGCTACGCTAGAAAATGTGGTTTCACGAAATCGCAGCATCAGTGAGACGAATCGAAAACTAACCGCAATGTTGATAGCAGCAGCGGAGAAATCAATACCCCGGTCATCTAGTCACATGCATAAGATACCGAAGCCGTGGTGGACACCGGAGTGCACGGAAGCAAAGAAGCTACAGAATAAAGCATGGGGTATCTTGAGACTGGAGTCTGTTTATGGAGAATGCTACGCTAGAATATAACGCTGGATATAACAACCGACGGTCTCGGATAGTAGCAACTCATAAGAAACGAAGAAAATTAGACGGACGGACGGACGGATGGCAAAATAACATCACAAGCGCAATAAGGATTATACATTACTCCTTGATTCCTCCTTGCCGTAAGACTCATGCCGTACACTACTAACCTTCACACAAATCTTTAGCTGGTCGATGTAAATTGGATGACGCATTAACACTTTGAACTCACTTCCTATGAGAATGAACGCGATACTCTGCCTTCACCACCACAATAGATAGTTTGCGTGTGTCTGATGGGGTGTACGCTTGCGTGTTTGCGTGTTTATAGATATGTGTGTATGTATCTGTGTGCCTGTTACCTCCCTGATGCTTGTCTATTTCTGTTATAGCCGGACACCGGGCAAATGGTAGAACATCTTTATTCTCGAGGCGCACACCGGCAGCCTCAACACAAGAAGTACAAAACAGAATAACGCCCCCCCAATGTACTCTGAACAATATATACACACACGCCATCTCTCGGCGCATGCGCAACCATCAGTATCTTGAGCATTGATATAAACCACCCGACTGACGTCACAACAATTTCCATTTCGTCTCCATACATCCATTCCGGCATAATAAATGGTAGATCTCATTACTCATTGCACATCATGCAACCGCGATTTGTTACAACCAGCAATTTGTTTTCGTTTATTTTTCATATTCACGTACGTCGTAAAAATATTTCTGTACACGGGACCACATGGAAGGTTTTCAATAATTTCTTTTACCCTAACTTATACTACGCTCGCCAACGCGCAGAACTCTGCACGCGAAAACAGGTCTGTTTAGCCACAACCGACAAGTTAAAATGCCTCGCTAACACACGATTTTCCACGCGCGTCAATCTACCTGTCAAAGCAGTTTTAAGAACCATGACGTTCTGGATGTCACGATCAGCAAAACTAGAAGATCGCGGACATTTTGAGACCAAATACTGTACGCAATATTAATTCGGATAGAAATTATCGCCCATGAAAGGCCTTGAAAGAATGTACGTTGAACGATGCGGAGGCGCTGAAACCGGGGCCGCCACGGGTCACAGGTTCGACGCCCCCCCCCTTTCTTTTTTCTTTTTTCTTTTTTCTTTTTTTCTTTTTTTGCGGGTTTATTATTATACTGCTCGAAATCACGTCGGCAGGGGGCCTGGCGACGGTTGGGTACCTGAAGTACTTTCAGTCGTTCAACTGCCGTTTACGACTCACTCCTACACCAGAACAGGAATTGGCCTCCCTGGTGAAGTACTTGCCCACCACCTCCCACACGATGTCTACAATTAAACCCTCGCCCTCAGTGTCCAGCAGCTGCAGCACATCTGTCCACGGCGGCGGTCAGCTCTGTGAAGCAGCAGAGGGCAGTAACAATCACTGGACCCGGACAGGCCGCCACTGGAAACTAAACATTGGAACGTTCAATGCAAGATCCCTCTCCAGCGAAGCTAGATTAGCGGAACTACTCGAGGAACTAGAAGGAGTTAGTTGGGACGTCGTTGGCCTTAGCGAAGTTAGGAGAGCAGGTGAAGCTTACATAGTCTTAAACAATGGACATGTCTTCTGCTATAGAGGATTACCCGAAAAGAGAGAATATGGCGTTGGGTTCCTAATTCACAAAGATATAGCGGGTAACGTAGATGAATTCTATAGCATTAACGAAAGGGTAGCATGCGTCGTAGTAAAACTAAATAAGCGGTATAAACTTAAGATAATCCAGGGATATGCGCCAACAACGAGCCACGACGACGAACAAGTGGAGCAGTTCTACGAGGATATCGAATTAGCAATAACGAAAGTACAGACGCAATACACAGTAGTCGTGGGGGATTTCAACGCCAAAGTAGGGACAAAACAAAGTGGGGAGCAGGCGATTGGCAACTACGGAGTCTGCTCTAGAAATGACCGTGGGGATATGCTCGTACAATTTGCCAAAAGAAACCGACTCCGAATAATGAACACGTTTTTCAAGAAACACAAGAATAGGAAGTGGACGTGGAAAAGCCCTAACGGGGAAACAAAGAATGAAATCGACTTTATAATGTGCGAACAACTCAGTATAATTCAAGACACAGAAGCAATGGGGAAGATAAAATGCAGTGATCACAGATTAGTAAGGGCGAAGATTGTACTTAACCTAAAGAAAACAAGAACTAAATTATTTACTAGAAAAAAATGCAATCTAGAGGTAATTAGTTCGAAGAACAAAGAATTTAAAGTCGCCCTAAGCAACAAGTTCGAGGCCTTAGGCGAAAATGGTGACGATGTAGAAGAAATAAACAAAACTCTAACGAAAACAATCCTTGAAACAGCGATAGAACTCGGGGGCAAAACAGCAAAGCAAACAACAAATAAGTTGTCCCAATCTGCCAAGGACTTAATAAAAAACGCCAACAAATGAAAGTAACTTCGCCAAAAGATAAGATTGAATTCGCAGAACTATCAAAGTTGATCAGTAAAGCCAGGCAAAGAGATGTAAGAAACTTTAACACGAGAGAAATAGAGAAAGCAGTAGAAAAAGGCACCAGCATTAAATCGGTCAAAAAGAAACTGCACTTAGGACAAAACAAAATGCATGCGCTAAAAGATAAACAAGGTAACGTTATCAATAATTTCAACGAAATAGTAAAGGTAGCAGAAGATTTCTACTCGGAACTGTACAGCTCTCAGACAGACCATACAACCCTAAAAGAAATAGAATCAGAGGAAGATACTGAAGTTCCATGTATAACCGCTGATGAAGTAAAAAAAGCTGCCAAAGGCATGGCCCGCGGTAAAGCAGCCGGTGAAGATGGTATAACAGTCGACTTGATCAAAGACGGAGGAGATGTTTACTTGAAAAACTTGCATCACTCTTCACGAAATGTGTCAAGACATGTAGTGTACCGCGCAGTTGGAAAAATGCTAATATAATCCTTATCCACAAGAAAGGTGACATAAAGGAGTTAAAGAATTACAGACCAATTAGCCTACTCCCAGTAATATACAAGCTAGTATTTACAAAAGTAATTTCTACAAGGATAAGAGAAACCCTCGACTTTAACCAACCGAGAGAACAAGCTGGTTTTAGGAAAGGTTACTCAACAATGGACCACAGCCACGCTATCAACCTAGTAATTGAGAAGTACGCCGAATATAACAAACCTCTTTATATGGCGTTTATCGACTACAAGAAAGCATTTGACTCCATAGAAATACAAGCAGTTCTAGAAGCTCTACGACGACAAGGGGTACCTGGCGTATACGTGAAAACCATAAAAAACATATAGACCTATTCCATGTTGGTAAACAGTGGTAGGCACCGGCGATATAACCAGGCCTTGTATCGACGTCGAAGCGCGGAGGCCCCGCCCACCGCTTGCCGCGGCCCTGCACGGTCGCGCCACCGCCGCCGGCGAAGCGTGTGGGAAAGCTGCCTCCGAGCACGGGGCGTCGGAGCGCCGACGGCGTGTTTACAACAGTTTGCGAGGGGCAGCCGCGCGAGATGAAGTTGCGTTAGCTCTGTAGGAAGAGTTCAATGAATGTAGAAAAGAATGTGCCGACGCCCAGCTATGACAAGATGTGAGAAACTGATTGAAAGGATAAGCACCTTGCCACATGATGCGAATGATCGCGAGCTATCATGTCGGCATCGCTTCATGCGTATGCTTTAATTCGGTAACTAGCGCAAGGATGAACCACTTGCAACAGCGAGACTTGTTTAAATACGACTTGAAGATGCCTCAGCTAAAATACTGTTTTGGACTAAAGCCTCGAATCCCTACACGAAATCCTTGCGCAAAAACAAATGTAACGGAATAAACTGAACGAAAAAAGAAATCTGGGCGAGTTGGTGATTGGTGGGCGAGTTGGTGGGCGAGTTGGTGAGTCTTCGTCCCCGTTTGCGCTGTAAGCTGGTCAATATGAAGTAACGGAATAGGTACTCAAGCATGCGATATTGGTGACGCTATAACCTATATAAATACGGCTTTGATAACGCACACACACACACAAAAAGCAATAACGTGCCACGGACAACGCTCTCAAATAACCGCCAGCAAGGCGCATAACCGCGGCTTGCGGCTCTGTCCATACGCTCAGTTCCGATCGTGAAGGCATGAAGTCCTGTAACGACGCGGCAAATTCCAAGCGTGTAGTTCATTCGAGCAGTCTGACAATCGAAAAAAAAAATTTAATGCGCATCATAACCACTACAGCATTGCCAAAGACACTTCTCGTGTGTATGCTATCGCAGCCGCAAGCAATTTGCAAAAGTGTCGCTGTAATCGGCCTTTCGCTCACGGCTACGTGAATTAAACTCTTATATATTTGTTTCATTTGAGTGAATGAAACTCGTATGATGTATGTATAGCTTCCCCACTTCAATAATACACGGCGGCCGCGATTACTTCTACACATCGAGCTAAGCTAACGTCGTACGCGCTTTGCGGTAAGCGTGATCGCTCTGTCTCCGCACTTTGTTTATGCCAAGAAACTTGGTGTCGAGCATTACACTTCACAAACTTCTGACAATGCTATTTCTCTCAAATGAAACAAGCCGCACTAACGCTAAATAATTACACATATGCTTAGTCGTGACGAAAATGTTTGGCGCATAACCGATGCGCCAAACAGCCGGCATTACAGGTTCGTCCCTTTCCTTACAACAGACATAAGCAGGAAACCGATAAAAACCTATCGCACATATCTTGTGCGTTGCTGAGCAACCAACCCACGGCGCAGGTCATCGGTGAACACTTTTTTCTTCATTTCACGGCGGTGAGAAGCGCCCGCACCAGCGAAAACGCAGCGGCTGCTACGGTAGGCGCGCCGGCGGATGCCTACCATGCGAAACCAAAACTCCCGACGACAGCGCCACCGCATCTTCGTGACGTAGGCCCGGTGGAATAGGTCTATACAAAGAATGCACAGCCACACTACTTCTACATGAGAAAAGCAGAGAAATCCCGATCGGGAGAGGTGTGAGACAGGGAGATACGATATCCCCGACGCTGTTCACTGCATGTTTAGAAGAAATCTTTAAACGTCTAGACTGGGAAGACAAGGAAATTCGAATAGATGGAGAATATCTCAGCAATTTAAGATTTGCAGACGACATTGTACTCTTTAGCAATGATGGAGACGAACTACAAAACGTGATCGATGACCTAAACCAGGAAAGTATTAAAATTGGGTTAAAAATGAATAGGCAAAAGACCAAAGTTATGCTCAATAGCCTAGCTAAGGAACAGGAATTTAAAATCGACAATGAACACTTACAATGTGTAAGCGAATACGTATACCTGGGACAGTTAATAACAGGAACACCTAATCATGAAAAAGAAATTCTCCGTAGAATAAGGATGGGCTGGAGCGCATTCGGAAGGAATTACGAAATCATGACTGGAAGCTTACCGCTCTCACTAAAGCGAAAAGTATTCAATCACTGCATTCTCCCAGTACTAACGTACGGTGCAGAAACGTGGAGGTTGACGAAAAAACTAGAGATGAAACTAAGGAGCGTGCAACGTGCAATGGAAAGAAAAATGATAGGGGTAACGCTAAGAGATAAAAAACGAGCAGAATGGATCAGAGAACGGACAGGAATAGCCGATATTATCTTATCAATTAAAAGAAAGAAGTGGGCCTGGGCAGGACATGTCATGAGGAGAAAAGATAACAGATGGACTGTAAGAGCGACGGAATGGATACCAAGAGAAGGAAAACGCAACAGAGGCAGGCAAAAGGTTAGATGGAGCGATGAAATTAAAAAGTTTGCGGGTATAAAGTGGAACCAACTCGCTCAGGATAGGGTGGAGTGGAAATCGTTGGGAGAGGCCTTCGTCCTGTAGTGGACCTAAACAGGCTGATGATGATGATGATCTTGAGAAGGTACCCCTCTTATGGCAGTCTTGTTATCTTCAAGCAGGCGAAGGCGTGATATGTACGGAGGCAAGCCGAGAAATCGTCATGATAAAAATATGTGTCGTCTATTAATAGCACAGTCCCATACAAAAATGTTTGGTAGCAGCTGAGAAAGTTTAGGGGGAACCTTTACTCACAATTGCAGGCGTTCAGACATCAATACAAGAACAAGTAGATATACTGGGGGAACAGTTTTACAGTGTTTCAAGCTCAGGAAACTGTTCTAATGCATTTGTGAAACACAAACAGACCGCCGAAAAGCAAAGGCTACCCACCTTAGGTTTTGCACACGAAGCTGACAATAACCCTCTTACAATGCGTGAACTTAACAGAGTGTTCTCGAATGGTGGTGGGTCTAGATCGTATTCATTATTCAATGCTGGCACACCTTTCACAAGCATCAATACAGGCTCTCCTCGATGTTTTTAATAGAATCCAGGAAGATGCCCAAACAATGGGAAAATGCAATAATTGTTCCGTTACTGAAGTCCGGTAAACCCCCGTGTCCCCCAGTAGCTATAGACCGATTGCATTGACGAGTTGCTTGGTGAAATGGTATGAAAGCATATAAATATTAGTCTGTTATTTATACTCGATTCCAGAAACCTCTTAGACTCTCATCAATGTGGTTACAGAAAGGGTTGTTCAACAACTGACCATCTTGTAAAGCTTGAACATCAAATACGGGAAGCATTACTATGCAAGCAGCACTGCTTTGCTGTTTTATTTGATTTAGAGAAGGCTTACGATGTGATGCAATCTTTTAAGAACAACAGCACAAAAACACAAAATCCGAAGACACAGACCAGGAAGACAGAGTGCTAACTTCATCTAACTGTTTATTTTGGTTCGGCTTGCATATTTATGGGGCACCCCTTCAATAACAACAAGATAAAACAAAAAAAAACACAACTGAAATGCCACTGCATTATTCACGCAAAATCAAGCGATCACTCCCTAACTAGCGATAGGTAATCGTGTTCCTTCTTCGTGGGCAAAATAGAAGGAGTGCTAACGCATGATGAGCCCGCCCGGTAAATCTCCCACATGGAGATATGGAATTTTAAAAGACCTTGCTTACCTAGAGGTGCAAGGTAAAATGCTAAACTGTCTGGCTGATTTTACGAGTAATCAACCATTTCAGGTACGGCTGGGTACAATACTGTGGCTGTCATTTGTCGAGGAAAATGGGTGTGCCACAAGGTTGCATCTATAGCACAACCCTCTTCATAATCAAAACGAATTCCGTTAGCAAAGTCACATCGCCCACAGTTATGCACTCCATATATGTAGATGATCTTCATATAGCCTGTCATGCCTCGAAGCTGTCGACCTGCGAGAGGCAGCTTCAAATCACAGTGGACAAACTGACGCAATGGGCTGACAAAAACAGTTTCTGCTTCTCTACGCAAAAGACTGCGGCTATTCTCTTTACGCAGAAATGGGGATTATTTCCTGAGCCAGTCTTGAAACTAAACGACATTAAAATGCCAGTGCCACAAGATCACAAATTTTTAGGAGCGACATTCGACCAAAAACTCAACTTTTTGGCCCACATTAATACAGTAGGGCATTGAACCTTCTAAAAGTGTTATCACATGAGCAATGGAGCTCCGATCGATAGTTCCTACTGCGTATTTTCCATTCCGTTGTATGAAGCATCTTAGATTATGGTTGTGTAGTTTACGGCACGGCACGAGAGTCCTACATTAAGCATCTTGACCCCATACATAATCATGGTGTGCATTTGTCCAGTGGTGCTTACAGGACATCGCCATTGCAGAGTCTATGCGTAGTGCGTAACGAACCTTCCCTGTGCCAGCGAAGAGTATTACTCACACTGTCCTACGTCTTACGGATAAGGTTGTCACCCCAGCACATATGTCATGACATTACCACGACTTGTGACTCACGCTAACACTATGCAAACAAACCACAATCAATTAAACCACTGGTTCTATGATTTGACATTGCCGTAGATATGGTGTTTCTGATGAAACACTCGATATTGCTGAGAAACCACAGAGACTACCTCCATGGCACGATATGACGCAGCTTTGCAACCTTTTCCTAATCCATCTGAAGAAAAGAGGCACTCCACGATCATTCAAGAATTTCGCACTCTTCAGGAAAGACTTCACAGAATGTTACACAGATGGTTCTAAAGCAAAGGGCCATGTGGGTATAGGTATTGTGACCGAGAAAAGCGCAATTAGTTTTAATCTTTCCCTATGTATTTCCACTTTCACAGCCAATGTTTATGTGTTAATAGAAGCAGTGAAGAAAGTCATAAGCAGCCAAAACAAGAAATCGCCTACATACACAGACTCCGTAAGTGCACAAAGCTCTGCACTGAAAATTGGAATGCGAACCTTGACTCTGCGACATTTTAAACAAAGTGGTTATAAATAGTGGGGCTACTATCTGCTTCTGCTTGGTACCTAGTCATACCAGAATACCTGGTAATGAAAAGGTCGATGAATGCGCTTCTCTGGCGGCGCAGAAACTAGTAACAAGAATAAAAGTTCCTTTAAAAGACAGCCAGCGTGCCATTCGTCTGTCTCCATTATCGAAGTGGCAAAAACAATGGGACAGCTCCATCTAGTTGAGCCCCTCACTAGTGAATGGAAAACATCTAGTCATCGAGAATGTTATATTGAGGTTATATTGGGCCGACTCTGAATAGGGCTCATGCATCTCATACACAACTATCTGCTTAGAAACGAACAACAACCAACATGCGAAAAATGCCATGAACCATTAACAGTCATGCATATCCTAATCGTACGCCCTCATATTGCAACACAAAGACGGATATGTTTTGGTCAGTTATACAACCATCATATACCCTTGCACCCCAATCTAATCCTAGGAGATGACTCATTTGTTCCATTGACTAATGTTCTCAGTTTTCTAAAGGCTACTGGCTTTTTAAGCAAGCTCTAAAATCGTGTAACCATAAGTAATAAGTACTTAATAACTTGTGACTAGTGCAGCATAACCTCAGCTGCTCTTGCACCATTAAACCTCAACTAACCAACCAACTAGCAGTAGAAATGACCGTCAACTCGCAGTTCGGTAACTTGCAATCAGAAATGGCAGGGCCGACAATAGGTCTATTCGATTCAGCCAAGGTTCCCTGCACCTTCTGCACCTTTTCGCAGTGCGCTGCACCACCGTCCTCGATTGTGGTGTGGTGCAGCTAAGGTGCCGTGCACCTTTGCACCTCCCAGCGTGTGGGTGCAGACGACGGCGTCGGCTTGTCTAAATGGAGATGGTTAGGACGTACGCCGCGACACAGCAAGTAATTCTGTGAACGTGATAAATGTTTGACATTTTTCTCTGAACACGTGCACGATGACGGCTTGTTTTCACCTTCACTTTTTCTTTTTACAAATGGTAGGATGCAGATTGTATCGCGTCGTTCGTGTCAGCAAATGCGTGGATGCGCATAATATAAATATCACGTCTTGTTTCGCACGCCCGCGCGCAGGTTTTGTTGTAGCATATCACCATGCATAGTTGTAGCGAGCACAAGCAGGCTACTAGAAACAAAAAACTCATCGAGCTGGCCGTGCAGCAGACGACAGGCCTGCACCTCAACGTTCGATTCACACATTTGGGTGGCGGCGGACGGAGCTCCATCTGCACCGCGAAAACAGGTGCTGGGAACTGCTGCACCGGGTGTCGACACCACCTGCACCTTTTTGCGCGGTTCCATGCACCTTTTCTGAATCGAACAGACCTAATATTTTTGAAGCCATGTTGGGAGAAATCCTCAGGCAATGTCACTGCACTAGCAATCTACCATGCCAGATACCTTTACTTGCGCTTTTTCGATTACATCATCAAAAGCGAGGTGAGCTGAAACTGGAAGTAGAAAGTTGGAGATTTCGAACGCTATCAAGATGGCAGCGCTCGGTGGGGGGCATGGAAGAAGGAAAAAACTGAGCAGAGGCCGTACCATATCCCAAAGCATTGCAAAAAGTGTGGTGGAAATTACATCAGAAAGTATGTACCAAACAACAATTTATGGGGCAGACAAAACAGCAGATGCCCTCGGAAACGTTCTCTGCATCTAACGGAGGTTTGCACTTCGAAGTGCCAATTTCTAGTCGCTTGGCACATGCTACGGCCTCTGCATGAGGTGAAACGTCTTTAAGAGTGCATATATGCAGCACGCGCGGCACTCGACACTGAGCCGTTTTAGTAGCACTCGCTGCAACGCTATTGTGCGCTTATTCGACCAGTTTTAAAGACGATAGTCTTTCTTGGGATACTTCAACGCAGAAATTTTGGTCTGTCTGTCTGTGTGTGTGTGTGTGTGTGTGTGTGTGTGGGTTTGGTGTCTGTCCTGCTGCGAAAGGTGAACCCCTTCCTCAACGACCACCCAGCTTGAACTGGTGGCTACCTTCATACTTCTGAACACAGTCGGCCAAAAAGCAAATATTACGTATATCTGAGGCGCAACATCAATACGTAAGTCTTAGACGGGGCGTTCCTTTAGTAGAAAATACATAGATGCGTAATTCTAAAGACCCTAGTGCTTGTTAGGATGCGTAAAAGCGGGCGTTTCCTGTACTAGGCAAGCTTCTTGCGTTTCCCGAAAGCATGGCCGGATGGCGCCTTTACCTCGCGCTCGTGCCGAACGGAAGGCAGGGAACGGCCGCCCGCCACTCCGGCCGGTCCCTTTCTCTCCTCGCGTCTCTTCGTTTTCCCTCTCGCTTGCGCAACTCCTCGGGGGAAATAGAAACACGCGAAACGGGACTCATGTAGTACGGCCGGTAGAAGGCTATCGTCTTTCGACGGCATTTGCAGCGAAGCACGGAGATACGCGGCCAATTTTTTTACATAGAAAAAGAGGACACGTACATGCGGCGTGGACAAACCTCACAGGACACAGTTGTACAACGCCTTCCAGTAGAATATAATCATTGGCACTGTGTCGAAAAGCACGATACTCTCTGTGCACGCTTTTGTGCTGCATGAGAAACGCCACAAACAGAACTTTACATACGTGTGTTCTTCTCTGCTGGACAAAGCGCGAACAATGTACACATCAGAGAGCGTGCATTTGCATCAGTGATGCTTCGGGAGTGAAACATACGTGTAAGCGTGCGCACGAGAAGCAACAGCTGCTCATTTCTTGGACCACGACTTGCACCAACGCACGCAACGGCTGGGAATTTTCTTGCCTTGCACGCTTGCATGGCAAAAGGCTACGGAACTTACGTGGCTTTCGTGTACACATCTCTGTGCGTCCATGCTCAAAAAACGTGCCGGAAACAAGGCGACCTCTGAGATTCAGGAGTGCATGTGTCTTGAAGGTCATGTAAAAACAGCCTGTTACTGCTAGGCGGCGCTACTAATGTTAGCGATGTGGAGGCTTCACAAATTTAACCTCATGGTCTCTCCTTCCTTCAGGGTGAGGGGAAAGACAAGGGATGACCTGCATGAACACCGTTGTGCCCATCCGACAAAATTTTTTTTTCTGGTAGTTCATTTTCGGCTAAACACCAGATCAGAAGTCGTGCATGTTGAAAGCAGTGTATTTATTTATTTATTTATTTACTCGACCAAATTAACTCGATTAAGGGGGATGTACAACTAAAATACCAATTTCAGAAAAAAAGAAAAAGTGCGTTTTCAAGCTCGAGTTGTGTTTGATCACTTGTTAATTAAAGTATCTTTTCGCGAAGTTTCATGGCAATCTGAGCAGCAGAAAAGATTAACACAATTTTTTGTCACGAGCAGGTGGATTGAATTTGCTGATGTAAGCATGTATGTATGCTCCTTTCAAGACATCGTGGCACAGCAGCCGCGCGGCTGAATGCGAAGTGAACGCTCACATTACAAAGCTTGCTTTTTGCTCATTTTAGCCACAGACTTTCTCTCACAAGTACATCACACCACTAACAAGAAAGTAAAAAAAGCAGGTGTATCTTTAGCTGTGACAATGCTGAGTGGCAAGCGTACCAAAACAGACTGGCGGAGGCATATGGCATGACAGTCTAACACTGGCTTTGCAGCATTTGGAGTTGCTCAAGCTCTGGTTGTGTGTGACACTAAGGATCCGTCTGCCTTTTGTCTCTCTTGAGGGGTAACTGCCATCAGCGAGTGGCAGGTGGTGTGACCAAAGAGGCCTACGACTCTTTCTTTGAGCTCGAAAGGGGGAAGAATATTTTGAAGCAGTTGCCCCAGAACAGCGCCTTGTTGAGAAAAAGAGTCCCACCCATGTGGCTTGGCACACTGAATGAATTTTTTTTCAGCTGTTAAGTGAAATAGCGTGTTGCAATAACTTCGAGCTTGTTTTTCTCAATTTGCACTTTTTGAGAGAATCACACCCCAACGAAAACCATCATTTCCAAACCACTTTGCCAAAAGCTCGTTATGTGTTTCTGAGCTGAGTAACAAAATGATGTGCTTTTTAGATTGCTGAATGTTTTTGAAAACGGATATAGTTACCATCTTTGTTGGATAGTGAAGAATGTTGGCGTTTTTTTTTTTTATTTAATGAAGAATGACATGAGTGTGTAACTACCCTTATCCTGCACTATAAACCACTGAGGAGCTTTCTGATAAAAAGCAGCTAGTATGCCTTCACTAATTTCAAGATGGCACATGCACTCTGCAGCAGCAGCGGAGCTGACAGTTGAACGGCGGCTAAATACGTTTTTCACGGACGTTACAGGTTGGTCTGTTTCTTAGCCTATCGACACCGCTTTTTGTCTTCTATGCTTCCTGCTGCTGCTGGGTGCATTTTCTGAGCGAACTTTGCTAGCGTATGTGTGCTGAGTGCTATGAGTGACATATGTCCAGCTTGCGACAGCAAGATTCATGACTTGGAGTCATGGTTGCTATGTTCAGAATGTAAGTTTAGTTACCATGTCGGCTCATGCTCTGCATAACTGAAAACGCTTACAAAAAAAAAAATCCGCAGCTGCGAAAAAATCGTGGACATGCGCAACGTGCAAAGCGTCGACACGTGGCGCCAATTCCGCGGAAATGCAAAGTGAGATGTTAGAAAAGAAGTTCACTTCGGAGCTTGCGGCAATTCATCGCAAGCTTACTGAGCTACTGGACATGAAATCAAAGGTTGACGCTTTGTCCCAAATTAAAACAACTGTCGATAGCATTGAGGAATCTGTGAAAGTTATGTCGAGTAAATACGATGAAGTTCTTGTACAGATGACACAACAGTCCGCAGACATCTCAGATCTCAGAAGGCGGGTTGTGAAGCTTGAGGCCCAGGCTAAAGAAAAAAATTACAGCATATTCATGGAGTGAATGATGATGAGTGGGCGAAGCTCGGGAGGTTCATCGTAGATCGTGCCGAGTTCCGGATTAATTTAGTTAACGCGCACGCTACGAATCCTTATGGTTCAACTATGCACAAGTGAAATCTCCCACCGGCACTTCATTGCAAGTCAAGATCCAGTGCCTATATATATATTGCAACGGAGCACTACGATAGAAGACGATGGAGACAGCGCCGAGGAAGACGACGTTCGCTGATGTTCACGCGGACGGGGCTCCATCTTGTATGCCTGCGTTCCGCCCGTTGTACAAAGCTTGTAAATATATATTAACTACAGTATTTCCTCCCCGTAACATTTTGGTGGAAGGTGCGGGTTCTCCCAGACTCAAGACGGATTTACGCAGCGGACGTTCGCTGGCTTCACCTGCAATGCCAACCGCAGGCGCGGACGAGGATGCTCCGGGCAGATCACCAACCATGCCTCGACCAGCCGTCCTCAATCGCCCCATCGTCGTCACGCAGCCGCGTGACCCTGGGACGTTTTCCGGCTCAGATGGCAAAGACGTTGAAGATTGGCTTCAACTCTACGAACGGGTGAGTTCACGCAACTATTGGGACCCGACCCTCATGTTGGCGAACATCATATTTTACCTAACTGGAACAGCACAAGTGTGGTTTTTGAACCACGAGCAGGAAATTACCAGCTGCTGGGACGTATGCAAGCAAAAGCTCGTTGACCTTTTCGGCAAGCCCATCGGACGCCGTCGTGCTGCCCAGAAAGAACTTGCGTGCCGAGCTCAAACTTGCACAGAGTCCTATGTGACGTATATTCAAGATGTGCTCGCGCTCTGTCGCAAAGTCGACGACAATATGCCGGAAGCGGAAAAGGTTGCGCACATCCTCAAAGGTATCGCCGATGACGCATTTACCCTTTTGGTGTTTAAGAGCTCATCCACAGTGCAAGACGTCGTCAATGAATGCCGACGCTTTGAAGAAGCAAAAAGCCGCCGCATTACTCCGAGCTTTAGCCGTCTTCCAAACACGGCTGCGACATCAACCTGCGAGGACCTTCGTTCCCCACCAGTTCCCGCACCATCCGACAACCTTGTGCGCATCGTGCACCGCGAGATTGAAGCGGTCTCTCCAGTTCCCCTCCAAGTAGGTTCCTCCGATGACTCGCGCGCAACTGTTTCGCTTATTCAGACTGTTGTGCGTCAGGAACTGGCAAATGCAGGACTCCAGACTCTTTGTCCAGTTAGCAGGCCCGACTACCGTCCACCCCGAGCGCCTGAGCTGTCCCGAGGTCCATACGATCGTCCTCGTTTTCAGAACACCGCAGAATGGCGCACTTCTGATGACAGGCCCATCTGCTTCTCTTGTCGACGCGTGGGTCACATTTCCCGTCATTGCGGAAATGTTGGCAGCTGGCAGCCCTGGTCAAGTTATCGATATACCCGACGTCCAGCTGGTAGTCCCCGCGTCCCGTTCCACAATGAAGACGACAACGCTCTGCAGTCATGGCCAGCTCGACCAAACCGCTCTCCTTCGCCATCCTCGCACCGGCCCCACTCACCAATGCGCCGTCGCTATCCTTCTCCTTCCTGCGCACGCCGCTCTTCGGAAAACTGACGGGCGCAGCTCCGAGAGGTGAGCCTGCCACAACGACCCGACCCGAAATTCCTCTGCTCACACTACCTGGACATCACAACCTTATCAACGTCGACGTAGATGGTACACCTGTCATCACACTTATTGACACTGGCGCCCACATATCGGTCATGAACTCAAACCTCTGTGCTCGACTGAAGAAAGTTCTCACCCCTGCTCCGATTGCTCTAGTCCGGGTAGCCAATGGCGTAACACCAGCTGTTACTGGGATGTGCACCGCCCGTGTCACTGTTGCTGGACACAATACTTCTGTTTTGTTTTACGTCCTGGACCAATGCCCACATGACATCATCTTGAGTTTTTTATCAGCACATTCAGCACTTATTGACTGTTCCGCAGGTGTTATCCAGCTCGCCTTACCGCATGCCGTTGAGCCTTCAGATCCAGCGCCCAGTCGGCTCCGCTCCACAGATTACATTCGCCTCCCGCATCTAGCCGTGACGTACATCGATGTGTTTTCTGATCCCCCTGTTGATGACGGAGAGTACATCGTTTCACTCAACGTTACCGTGCTCTGCTCGCGCAGTGTGAGCTTCCCCCACTCCGTAATCAACATGAAAGACAATGCGGCATGTCTCCCTATTGTAAATTTCGGACTATTCCCTCAAGTACTACCCCCAGCTATCGCTCTTGCAACACTAGCTCCAGCTTGCAATCACGATATTTCTGTGCTAACTGATCCTGCTGTGTCTCCTGCCGCCACTGATTCAAACTCCACAATAACAGATAGCATGACAAAAATGATCACCACTGACCTTCCGGCCCATCACGTCGACGCGCTTCATGCTTTGCTCATCTCCTACCAGGACATTTTTGATCTTAATGATCGACCACTGGCTCAAACAGCTGTTGTCAAGCATCGAATACACACCGGCGATGCTCAACCCATCCACCGACGGCCCTATTGCGTCTCGTCTGCTGAGCGCCAAGTCATACAGGAGGAAGTTGACAAGATGCTTGCCCGTGACCATAGGTCGGCAGTGTAGGGGAACACTCACTCACACTCACTCACCCAAATTTTTCCAGCATCCGCACTCACTCGCACTCGCACTCACCTCCACTCACACTAACTTGCACTCACTCGCACTCGCACTCACCTCCACTCACACTCACTGGCGCTCACTCGCACTCGCACTCACTTCCACTCACACTCACAAGCACTCACTCGCACTCACCTCCACTCACACTCACTGGCACTCACTCGCACTCGCGCTCACTTCCACTCACTCGCACTCGCACTCACTTGCACTCACACTCACAAACACTCACTCGCACTTGCACTCACCTCCACTCACACTCACTTGCACTCACTCGCACTCGCACTCACTTCCACTCACACTCAAAGGCACTCACTCGCACTCACCTCCACTCACACTCACTTGCACTCACTCGCACTCACTTCCACTCACACTCATTGGCACTCACTCGCACTCACTTCCACTCACACTCACTGGCACTCACTCGCACTCGCACTCACTTGCACTCACACTCATAAACACTCACTCGCACTCGCACTCACCTCCACTCACACTCACTTGCACTCACTCGCACTCGCACTCACTTCCACTCACACTCAAAGGCACTCACTCGCACTCACCTCCACTCACACTCACTTGCACTCACTCGCACTCACTTCCACTCACACTCATTGGCACTCACTCGCACTCACTTCCACTCACACTCACTGGCACTCACTCGCACTCGCACTCACCTCCACTCACACTCATTTGCACTCACTCGCACTCACTTCCACTCACACTCATTGGCACTCACTCGCACTCGCACTCACGTCTATGAAATGAGTGCGAGTGAGTGCACTCATGAGTGAGTGCGCCGACCTATGGAGGCATCTGCGGCAAATAGAGTGACACGAGTTTTTCCTCCCGGGTAGAATAAACGGCAGCGGTGCCAGTACACTGCGCAGGTTTCACCTGGTCGCCGACCTAACTCGGCACTACGCGCACCTCTTCAGTCGCGCGTACATCTCGAACTGTGAGTGCTGTCTAATGTATCAGAGACTAGAACACATAGTATTTCGCGACTGTCCCCCATTCGTGCCACAGCAGTAGACGGCGGCCACTAGACTAGCTGATATGGGAGTACAAGCAATAGATGAAAGCTGTATTTCACCCGAAATAGGGGACCATACCGAATTACCAAATGCTGCAAGGTCATTTTTTCAATAGAAATGGACTGGATGCTAGACGTTCGGTACCACTGCGCAAAGTTGCGGATTATGAAAAGCGACTATTAAACTTAGATGCAACTAAAGTGGCTTCTTTTCATTATGCGACTATTAGACCTTTATCATAATCTTCGAGTGCATTTCCCTGCACGGCATATTCGTCCGACTAATGGAGGCCCCTGTCGCGTTTCAAGTAGAGGCGAGGTCCCAGTTACCCGTGCTGGGGTTTGACTATTGCCAGTGTTTATGTCAAGAGAGCCGGGTCGACATTTTCCGCGTCACAGCACATTGTTTTGCAGAAGTGAATAGCTGCCATAAGTTGGGCTAGTTGGTATCAAGCGTAATGAAATATGATTACTGGCGTCCATGTCCCTTTTGCGCAAGCAGTCATGTCTTATTATGTATATACGGATCACTCATTCTTATCCCCATCCTCATGCTTCATCACTCTTCTTCCCCTGTTGCGTTGTCCCCGAAGTAGAGTAGAAGGCCGGGGCGTACTAGATCAGGCCACCCTCTCTACCTGTCTCCAGTGTATTGGACTTCAAGTACGCGAGTATGTAGCTTTATTATGAAACTGAGGTTGCTTCGATGTAATGTTGCTCGCTGTGACAGATTATGCACTGCATTGTGATGTTGTTCATTATAACGATTATGTTAATATTTCATGCGATATTTTCTTTGAAGATCACTTAGGTCAGTATTCATTGTCACTTGATTGATGCTTTTGGCAGTCTTTTCAAGCTTGCCTCTTTACATCAGCTGATGTCCTAGGCAAATTTTCACTTTGATACCTGGGTCATATTTGAGTTCCTTTGTTCATACTCATTGATTTTATGTGGCGAAGATACTGCATAACATGACTGTCACACAGTCATCCATTATGCTGTCTGTGCTCATATAACAGGATGCGCTGCTCTCATGCTGAGAAATGCATTGTCGTTTGGCTTTTGATTATTGTTACTAGTGCGCTTTCTGTAAGCCTCTAGTCGTTAATAAGTTCCAGATATATTTAAATTACTTCTTCTGCAGTTCCTTTTGAATATTTGTGGTTTTATTTTCTTCGCATTTCTCTTTTTTTAAAACTACCATAAGTTAGTTTCTCAATGAAATGTTGAATAAAATGTTGTTGACATCATGATCATTGGCAGTGGGGCCTCCTTGTTAGGCCGCTTGCCAAGAAACTTTCTATCCTTAACTGTAGAAAGATATGTCACTACTGTTTCTGGTAGATTTGCTTCATACTATACAAAGTACAAGCTATATTGATTTTTGTATGCATGACAACTAATTGTGACCTAAATGCTAAGACTGACGAAGCCTTTGCAGACAACTGTGCCTACGTTACTGCACTATTGCTCTGTTGCACTCAATGCTAGTGCTTTGACCCACCAGAAAAAAAAAAAAAAACGTTCCGCGCAAGTGCGACACCAGCACTTCTTCTTACGACGAAAGTATTCAGCTGGGCGCTGGCACTAACCCCCACTCTGCAGCACCCTAAACCTTATGGTGAAGCTGGTAACGTAGCAGGTCGCAGCTACTACCATAAGGCAGGGACGACGTCCGTGGATCGTGGGTGCCCCCCAAAATTATTATCCCGTTGACACCTTCAGAACCACAGAGTTAATGCCTTAGGGGTCCAAAAAATGCCTTGGCGTCATTTGAACCCCTAAGGCGTTAGCTCTGAGGTCACATTATCATTTATATATTCTGAGGGTGGCAACCAGACCAAAATTTTGGTGGGCGCGCCCAGTTCCCGAGCACGATTCCTGCTTCTTTTTCAGATTACGGCTAACATTTCAGGAACAGCTTTTTGATGACGCACATGCAAGTCTTTGAATGGATTCAGAAATCCCGGAAAATGGGATCATTGGAGTCTCCTCGAAGCCGTCGAAAAGACCACCTTTTTGAAGACGCATGTGCAACGAGCCGGGCATCAGACGATATACGACGCATCCAGGACTAAGGCTTCTTATGCGTGCCGTCTGCAACGTTAAGATCTAGGATATCCGTTTCAAAGTCGTCATACATCCTTTGTATGCTAGCTGGGCAGGAGAGTACCAAGACCGTGGCATGTAAATCAAGCCGCACATGCCATACATGCCATGATTTTCATGTTATGACCTGTCATTTATGTTCATCATGCAGTCATGTTGTGCCATACTGATTTTCGTATACATCCCATTAACGAAACGGCCCAGGATAGCACCAAGACCGTTTCATGTAAATCATGCATGTCATGATTTTCATATAATGACCTGTCATTTTATTCGTCATGCAGTCATATGGCATAGCGATTTTCGTATACAATCTATTAACGAGACGGCCACGGATACATCTACAATGACGGCCACGGATACAATCTATTAACGAGACGGCCATACATACATACATACATACATACATACATACATACATACATACCACTCACACTCACTGGCACTCACACTCACTTCCACTCACTCGTACTCGCACTCATTTCCACTCACTCGCACTCGCACTCATTTCCACTCACACACACTGGCACTCACTCGCACTCGCACTCACTTCCACTCACTTGCACTCTCTCGCACTCGCACTCACTTCCACTCACACTCACTTGCACTCACTCGCACTCGCACTCACCTCCACTCACACTCACTGGCACTCACTCGCACTCACACTCACCTCCACTCACACTCACTCGCACTCACTTTCACTCACGCTCACTGGCACTCACTCGCACTCGCACTCACTTGCACTCACACTCACAAGCACTCACTCGCACTCGCACTCACCTCCACTCACACTCACTTGCACTCACTCGCACTCGCACTCACTTCCACTCACACTCATTGGCACTCACTCGCACACTCACTCACCTCCACTCACACTCACTTGCACTCACTCGCACTCGCACTCACTTCCACTCGCACTCATTGGCACTCACTCGCACTCGCACTCACTTCCACTCACACTCACTGGCACTCACTCGCACTCGCACTCACTTCCACTCACACTCATTGGCACTCACTCGCACTCGCACTCACGTCTATGAAATGAGTGCGAGTGAGTGCACTCATGAGTGAGTGTGCTGACCTATGCCCGTGACATCATCGAACATTCTTCAAGCCCTTGGGCTTCTCCTGTCATGCTGGTCAAAAAGAAGGACAACAGCTGGCGATTCTTTGTTGACTACAGGAATCTTAACCGTGTAACCAAGAAGGACGTGTACCCTTTGCCACGGATAGATGATGCCCTTGACTGTCTCAGTGGTGCCAAATATTTTTCTTCAATCGACCTTCGTTCCGGGTACTGGCAGATTGCAGTTGACGAAATGGATCGTAAAAAGACAGCGTTCATCACGCCCGATGGACTCTATCAGTTTAAAGTCATGCCATTCGGACTATGCAATGCTCCCGCTACATTCGAACGAATGATGGACGCCCTTCTTCACGGCTTAAAATGGTCAATCTGCTTGTGCTACCTCGATGACGTGATCGTCTTTTCACTGACGTTTGCCACACACCTCGAACGTCTCTCAACAGTTCTTTCAGTATTCCGGAAGGCAGGGCTTCAGCTCAATTCGAAGAAATGTCACTTCGGCCGCCGCCAGCTTACTGTGCTCGGACACCTTGTCGATTCGTCGGGTGTTCGGCCCGATCCGGAAAAAGTTCCAGCAGTCAAGGACTTCCCTGTGCCCACCTGCGCAAACGATGTTCGAAGCTTCGTGGGCCTTTGCTCTTACTTCCGAAGATTCGTGCGCAATTTCGCTCACATAGCGCGCCCTCTCACGGGCCTTCTGAAGAAAGACGTCACCTTTGTCTGGGGTCCTGAACAATCTAGCGCATTCGCTGAGCTCACGATGTGTCTCACTTCTCCATCAGTTCTTGGCCACTTTGACATGTCGGCTCCAACAGAGGTACGCACCGATGCAAGCGGCCACGGCATCGGTGCAGTTCTGGCGCAACGACAACATGGATGCGACCGTGTCATTGCGTACGCTAGCCGCCTTCTGTCCCCGGCTGAACGCAATTATTCCATCACAGAACACGAATGCCTGGCCCTTGTTTGGGCAGTGAGTAAATTTTGCCCTTACCTTTATGGACGGCCTTTCACGGTAGTCACCGATCATCACGCTTTATGCTGGCTTTCGTCCTTAAAAGATCCAGCTGGACGGCACGGTCGGTGGGCTCTACGGCTGCAGGAATACTCGTACACAGTGGTGTATAAGACGGGTAGACTTCACGGAGATGCTGACTGCTTGTCACGCCATCCGGTAGGCCCCCCAGACATCCCTGAGACCGGCGAGTCAACTTGTGTGCTAGCTCTTACCACGTTTAGCAACATCGCCGATGAGCAACGCCGTGACCCTTACCTCAAGGACGTCATTACCATACTCACAGGCCCGACCACTCCAACCCGTTTGCGTATGTTTGCACTAAAAGATGGCGTCTTATACCGTTATAACATGCACCCTGACGGCCCTGAGCTGCTACTGGTCATTCCTAGACAAATGCGTCAGGCGGTCCTCGCTCAGATGCACGACGTTACGACCGCGGGTCATCTGGGCGTTGCGCGGACTTACGACCGTGTTCGTCGTCGCTTCTTCTGGCCCGGTACTTACCGTTCCGTTTGCCGTTATGTCGCCTCGTGTAGACCTTGTCAGCTCCGCAAAAAACCAACCGCCCTTCCCGCTGGCCGCCTCCAGCCCATTGACATACCACCAGAACCATTCTTCAGGGTTGGACTTGATCTCCTCGGCCCGTTCCCTTTATCGCTCAATGGCAACAAATGGATAGCGGTTGCGACGGATTATACCACCCGGTACGCAATCACACGGGCTCTCCCTACCAGTTGCGCAACGATGTCGCAGACTTCCTTCTTGAAGATGTTATACTTCAGCACGGCACACCTCGACAACTGCTCACCGACCGCGGCCGCTCCTTTCTCTCACAGGTTGTGCGAGACATCTTGCACTCCTGCGCTACGAAACACAAGTTCACAACGGCATATCATCCTCAGACAAATGGACTCACAGAGCGGTTCAATAGAACTATAACAGAAATGCTCGCCATGTATGTTTCTACGGACCACCGTGACTGGGATGCCGCTCTACCATTCGTCACATTCGCCTACAATACGTCCCATCATGATTCTGCTGGTTTCTCTCCATTTTTTCTTTTGTACGGCCGAGACCCCATCCTCCCTTTTGACACGCTCTTCCCAACCGTACCCGACGCGACGTCAGAATACGCCTGTGATGCCATCTCTAGAGCTGCAGAGGCACGTGAGATTGCTCGTCGTCGTCTTGAGACTTTGCAGGAAAAGCAACGACGCACATACGACGCTCGCCACCGTGATGCCTACTTCAGCCCTGGTGACATGGTCCTACTTTGGAAACCATCACGGCGAGTTGGCCTTTGTGAAAAGTTGATGTCGCCATATTCAGGCCCCTACCGTGTCCTACGAAAAGTGACTGATGTGACCTACGAGATCCAACCTCTTGACGACACCTCAGCGCGACCTACTTCTGCTATCGTCCACGTCGTGCGCCTGAAACGCTATCACTCGAACCTGCCAGACGCCGAGACGGCGCCTTCGCCGCCGGGGGTCATGCAACGAAGCACTACGATAGAAGACAATGGAGACAGCGCTGAGGAAGACGATGTTCGCTGATGTTCACGCGGACGGGGCTCCATCTTGTATGCCTGCGTTCTGCCCGTTGTACAAAGCTTGTAAATATATATTAACTACAGTATTTCCTCCCCGTAACAATATATATATATGGGTGGCCAGTGAACGGTTCTCCAACGCGAGCAGTCGGTATTTCTCAATCAAGAAACTCGCTAGGCGACGCTGCCTGCACCAACGTTGTCTCTCGCGGGTGAGGGCGCGTTCTCCTTCTTTGCGAGCTGGTAGAGCGTTTGTCTAAGAAAGAGCGTTTCCATAGTCAACGCGCGCCTTTCGCTCTCTCTCTCTCACAAGACAGCAGATGGAAGAGAGAGAGATGGAGGCACACGCCGGGAGGCATGCACCGAGGGCGAGCGCGTGCCTCCCGGCACGCCGGTTACGCCTGACGCCTGATGCAGGACAAGGTTAGACTAAGAGGAGCTTCGCCCCTAAAAGACGTGGAAAAACTTCAGTGTGAGTTGAACGACCTAGACCAGTACAGCAGGCGCCTAAATCTTGAAGTGAACGGCTTGGCCTGTCACGAAAATGAGAACCTTCTGGTAAAGCTCAACCAACTGGCAACTGATCTCGGGCTTCCACAGCTTTCTGAGTTTGACATTGAAGCCGCCCTACCGACTACCTTCAAGAAACGAGAGGAAGGGAGACTAGCCCAATACTGTGATGGTGCTATTTTCGTCTCGTCAAACTAAAGAAAAACGGATTGCAAATAAAGGGGAACTGAAGGAAGCAAAGTCAGCTATATTCTTCAGTGAAAACCTCACGACATGCAATAAGAAGCTTTTCTGGTAAATGAAAGCTAGGGCTCTTGAAAACAAATACGATTTCACATGGCACAAGAATGGCAAACTTTTCATGCGCCGCAACCCGAGTGATAGGGTGATTAAAATTGCAACAGTGCAGGACCTAGAAAAAATACGATAAAATGAAAGATAGCTTATCGCAAGAGGTGATTACGTCCTTTTCGCAAACATAAACTACTATGATGCTGAGGCCTTTCAAAAAATTGCTTCACGCCACTAAAAGCAGTTATCACTGATTCACCTTAATGCCCAAAATCTTCATAACAAAAAAGAATGCGTTGACCTCTTTTTAGTAACTTAAATCACAAGTTTGATTTCTTAGCTTTCACTGAAACATGGTCTACTGATAATCACGATACCATGCCGTTTGATAATTACAGTTGTGCTTCAATCTGCAGGGAAAATAAAAGGGGTGGTGGTGTATCGATTTATGTTCATGACAGCGTGAAATACAGTATTGTCAAAGAGTATACTGCCATATCCCCTCATTTTGAATGTGTCATGATAAAATGTTGCAGCCTTTTAGTTGTTGCTGTATATAGGCCCCCTTCAGGAACTGTGTCTCATTTCTTGGATTTCATAGATGAAATGCTTGAGTACTGTGAGCAAAATGGTGCACGCGTAATTGTTACAGGAGATTTTAACATAGATATGCTGTCACCAAGTAACAACGAACAAAGTATTCTTGACGGAATGCTTTCTTTTGGCTATGAAAATACAATTCATGTACCTACCAGGATGACACAGTTGACTGAAATTACCTTGGATTTATGTTTCACTAACTACAAAAATGAGATATGCACGGGGGTTCTAACACCTGGAGTCAGTGATCACTTGGCGATTTTTGCATTTTTTCCATGGTGCACAAAACAACAAAATCCAGAAAATCCTATGCAGCATAGAAGAATTAACCAAGAAACAATTAAGCTTTTCGAGAAAGTTGTCGCCGAAACGGATTGGAGCTGTATTTTTAATAATACTGACCCTGTGAGTGCCTAAGACATATTTATTACAAAGTTAACAGACCTTTATAATTTAGCTTTTCCGATTGTCGCGTATAAAAGAAACAAGCAGGCAGGAAAACCGTGGATAGACGCTTCACTTTTGAAAAGGATGAAAGCAAGAGATAAGCTGTTCACTGAACTCATAAAAACAAAGCGCTTTGAGCACTTGGTTGAATTTAAGCAGACCAGAAATAAGCTAGGATCTGTATTAAAAAGGCGCGAATCAGCTTAATGACCAGAAACCCATTTGGAACACAGTGAACGATCTCTTGCAAAAGAAGAATACGAAGACCATCTCTGAGCTTCAAGTAAAGGGCAGATCTTGTTCAGGTACTTTACTTGCCAATATGTTCAATGATCATTTTTTGAGTTCGGGAGCTCCCGATATTTCAAATGGTGCTGACCAGTCTTACAAATCGTATATTACAGCACGCGTCTCGGAATCTATCTTCCTAATTCCCACGGATGAATCGGAAGTAGCCTCGCTGATAGAGAATTTAAGTAACAAATATGCTGCGGGTTGTGATAGTATAAAGGCCGAACCTTTAAAAGCAGTTTCAAAGCACATTAGCGCACCATTTGCACATATTTTAACCTCATTTTGAGCACTGGAATGTTCCCGGACAAATTGAAAATAGCAAGAGTATCCGTTATTCACAAAGGTGGTGATGAAAATGACATGAATAACTATAGGCCCATTTCTGTTTTGCCCATTTTTTCAAAAATTATAGAACGTGTCGTATACTATGTGCGAATTGCAAACTTCTGTAGCTCAAAAAAAATTATAACAGAACAGCAATTTGTATTTAAGAAGAACAAGTGTACAGAAAAGGCCCTATTATCTATTAAAGATCAAATTATTGAACATTTTGAGCAAAAACATCACACAGTTGAAACATTTTTTTTATTTTAAGAAAGCTGTTGATTCGATCAAGCATGAAATTCTTTTGCAAAAGCTGAATGAATATGGAATAAGAGGTACGCCGCTTAATTTAATAAGAAGTTACCTTAGCAATCGGTTTCAGTACACGGACTTGCAACACTCAAAGTCACAAATGGGTAAAATAAATTACGGTGTCCCACAGGGGTCTATACTTGGGCCACTCCTATTCTTATTCTATATAAATGACATTGTAAACGTACCTTTAACACCAGATATTATATTATATGCAGATGACACTAACGTCTTTTTTTCGGGTCAGGATATGTTTAATCTAGAAAAAGTAGCAAACCTTTGGCTTAGCAATATGTCATTATGGCTGAGAACAAATCAGTTGGAATTAAACATTAAGAAAACAAAGTACATTATCTTTCGACCACGAAGCCATTGTATTCTCCGCAATATGCAGCTCACATTCCGAGGAGCTTTGATTGAACGCGTTCAGACTCAAAAGTTCTTAGGCGTTATTTTTCACGAAACATTGAGTTGGTCCAATCACATAGATAATCTTCGCACCCACATATCATGGTCCATTGGCATAATTGGAAATTAGATGCTTACTGCCCCTTTGGGTGACAAAACAGCTTTACTACACTTTAGTTTACTCGTGCATACATTATTGCCTATTAATCTGGGGCACTACAACAAAAACAAATAAAGATATTATTCAGAGATTGCAAAAAAGAATCTTGCGTATAATCGAAAATGTTCTGCGCCGAACGCCTTCCGCTCCACTTCTCCATAAGCACAGCATCTTAATATTTGAAAATATATTTTATAAAAAGCTAGCGACAGTGATCTACAATCAAATTAAATCGAACACAGATATATTCAAAGATACTTACTCCTGGAAGACACACACGTATAATCTTAGGAAAACCACCTATTCCAGTGAAAGGATTTGGACCAACTACGGCAGGCAGAAATTAACACACCTGATTCCTTGGTTTTTGAACTCTAACACGATGTCCATGAGCATAGTGAATGAAAGCCGGTCAGAAGCAATTCTCAAAAAAAAGATACATGCTTATCTACTCACGCTTCAAACATGACACTTTCTTTTCTCTTCTGTGTACGACTTGCATATCCTGTATACTTTTTTCAGAAATGTACTATGCCCTAAAATTCAGCTGTGAAAATTTCTTTTCGATAAGTTCTTGATATCAGATATGTTCTTGGTCACTTGTTAACCCACGGCTTAGTTTTTTCCTCTTTTTTTTTTTATTTCACGGTACTTATGTATTAGAACACCAGGCTGAGTGTTCTGGAATGTTTTTGTTATTTTGTTTACTGCATGTATGTATCACATGCTGAGTGTTGTGCAATATCGTGGTCTGGGCAGGGACTGGCGCATTGTCAGGCATTCAGTTGCCTTTTCGCCACCCCTTCCCACTGTACCACAGGATGTATGTTTGAATTAATGAAAATAAACTTCAACTTCCTAAGCTGGCACACCTGATTGCAAAGTGGGGCGCTGAATGACCTCTGAAAGTTTTATCAAAAGCCTCAACCCAGCATTCCCACCCAAAAACGGGAAGGAACGCAAGGCAACATTGCAAGTGAGCCAAGTATATTAGCCAACTTGCCCCAGCTAGAGTCTTACTGCAGTAGTATATTAACTGGAATTGATGTACATGTACTCGTTTAAAATTTGTGTTATGGGGCATCCAGATTGAGACACGCAAGTTTATCCACATAGTAACACACATCAGAGAACAATATATGGAGGAGCCACCACAATTTCTATGCATTTTTCCCAAGCTCCTTCCCAGCTGTTTGCATTCTCGTCTACTGAAGAATTGCTTGACCCAACTACACTGCCAACTAACCTTGCTGTGTGACCAACGCCTCATTACATGGTAGTCATCATTAAAGCCGCACTGCACTAATCACGCTTTTTAATTTTTGGCTACATACATAACCTCTCAAAGGGACTCTTCCCAGCCTTGTGCAAGCATTGGCAAAGATATCTGAGATGGATCCTTTCACCATTCTAGAGAGCCAAGGAACCGTGCATGGTGCCATGCAGCCGGGCGGTAATGCGGTCTCTGCCGGCGGCCACCACAGCAACGTGTCAAGCTCCGCAGCTGCCACCGAAGAGCTGCGCTTCCATGGCAGCGAGCTGGTGATGCTGTATGACTACAAGGCACAGGCACCTGACGACTTGACTGTGCGCCGTGGTGACTGGGTCTACGCTGACCTGGCCAATCAAACAGTGGAAGGCTGGCTGTGGGCTTACGCACCCAAGGTGCACAAGTACGGATTCATCCCAAAAGCCTATGCTCGACCACCTGCGATGACCTCATTGTGATAAATCTACTCAGGGGAGACTGCCTAACGTATTTAATGCTTTAATGGCGAGCACATTCAATGGCTGGGTATCTCCTTTGCAGTCTCGTTATTTTATGACGATGCCAGCAAGGCTGCATGACACGAGCCACATTACATGGATGTGACGATAGTGCATCGCATTCAGGAAAGATGTTCTCCCATGAAGGGAGGTGTAGGTGCAGCTATGCTTGCATGGTGCACTGATGTGGTTGCGCTTTCTTAGTCCCACTTACACAGCGTGCGCTAGGAAGCCGTCATTGGGACAGTTGTCGCATTCACGTAAACACGACTACTGACAAATGTGGCAGGCTCAGTGTTATTGAAGGTATTTGCAGCACAACTTGTTGTTAATGTCCATTCAAATCGATCACATTGATTGCCTCACTCCATTGCATCAATACACTACTGGGGCAGCTGATGTCAACACTTTTCCCAGAAATTGTATGCCATTTATGACAACAGGCCCTTATAAAAATTCCACATGGGTTGAAGATGGCAGCTGAATTGGGCACGGAATGAGAAATAATGTGCTCCTCATAGATTCACTGCTCGTGCTTTACTGAAACATCACATGGACACCCTTGTAGAGATTTATGCAAGTGCCTTTAAAAAAGGTGACCGTGCACCCTAACTGAGGCATGTCACTTTTGCTTACCCAATGATGCTCAAGAAGTCATTTTTTGCACCGACAACAGCATCATGTATCAACCATTTGTGGCAGCTCATGTGAGGCAGAAGGTGCTCAAAAAATAGATTTGTGCTCTTTGTTTTCATTGGTTGGGCACAAAGGTCATATTGTACATAGTAATGCCTTACATGTAGTCACTACATTTTAACAAATAAAACATGTTTTATGCTTTTTAGGACTACACAGTGGTCTCGGCAGTGTGTGGTATGAATAAAAGCTTTTGCAACTGACATTATTGCTGCCCTCTCGATTGGTTTATACAGGACCTTTGGTGCATTTTCAAGTCACGTCATGTTTCACTAAGCCGAGTGGTACACAGCAGCACTGTTGGTACCATCTGGTGACATCGACATTAAAGGGGTGATGGCCCAAAAGTTTTCCCTTTTTGTTTTCTTTGTCATTTTTTTAACAACGTGTAGCTGGGGCCCTGCCTATTAGTCATAACCCAGCACATTGGTCGCCCCAGCAGGCGACAGGTAATTATTTACAGCCCGTTTTTTACCGACTAGTTTGTTTCAGTTTCAGTTTGGGAGAGCTACAAAAATGCTGACGGGTGCAGCTTGCACCACCTAGTGTTTACAATAGGGTAAACAAATGCGACCGCGTGAGCACACAGAATAGTGATGCACTTCCGCACAGCCTGCAATGCGTGCTGCTATTCTTACCTGACTCGCATGTTCTGCGCTTTGTCGTAGTCATTGCTATCATCTCCATCAGGTGCCAATAATTTTAAGACCTGGTTATCGCCAGGAGTCGACTAACGCAGGCGTGAAAAAGGGCAGTGGTGGCTATGGCATCATCATTGCTAGCTGCACTACTTGGAGGGCAGTGACCATTGCGACCCGGTTACAGTGTACTAGAAGAGGAAGTGTGCCATACGTGGTGCATTCCGATTGAAGCAGTTTGGAGGTGCTGCCATCGCAGCGAGGCTGTTTTCATTTGAGGCGCAGTGCACACGCTGCAACCTGTTTATGAACGCCAGTGTTGCCTAGTCGTGTGGTTCTACATGGCGGGGTGTTGTCACCACCCTGTACAGAGTAGCACCCCAACATGCTCCAGCCCTTCCATGTCACAGGCTCCTATATACCACACCACCTTATGCTGGCCACATGGGTGCACCAGCAAAGTGCAATCACCGTGGGAAACAGCGCATACCTGAGGTCAGTGTAGCCTACGTGGTGCGTGAAGAGCATCTAAGTGGAAAGAACTGTTTGAGACTATGCGAACTGAAGACTTCACCTTATGTGCTATGGCCAAAAACCCACCTCCAAGACCTCAAAGAACCATCTACAAACGTGGAGTGTCGGGCTGTAACAGAGGAAAGGGGTCCTGCAGGGGAGTGCTGTGGTGTAATACTGCGAGTTGGACCAGGCTGGAAGGGCCATTCAAGGAACACATGTGGTTGTCGGGCAACCTCTTTGACATGCCAGTGAAGAACATGGACAACTGCCAGATTATCCAATGTGACCCGTTGGGCTGTGGCCAAACAGTACTGCTAGTGGGGGATACAGCCCCTTGATGGATATCAGGATGCCAACTCTCTTGCAATTGGCAGAAGCATTGTCACTGGAAGTTGCAAATCTGCATGCAGAGTGGTCGCGTGGTGTACCCGCAGTAGCCAGTGCAGTATCGACTATGCCCTATATGGGCTCATACAACATGGGACCACAATCAAATAAAGCTGACACTCATCACTTCAGCCCACCACAAGGTTAAGAACAAACACCGTAAACATCTGTGGAGATACGTGCTGAAAGCTGCACCTGAAAACATTGCAGAAGAATTTTAAGCAACTTAGGCTGCAACCCAGGTGGTCCTATGACACATATGTCAGGGAGCCGAGATACCATGCACAGACACAAGGTTTGCGGGAACTCGCGTGGCTAAACCATGGTGAGATTCTGAGGTGAAAACAGCCCTGGAGACCAGATGTGCAGCAAATCGAAAACATCGCAACTCTGTCAAGCTCCTTCTCCCTGCTCAAGATTGCAAACGTTCATGAGATGAATACACAAGCCTGAAATGGTGCATGCAACATACAACGCAGGATTGCCAAAAACAATCACAAGCAACTCGAAGCCCTTACGGTACCAGGGCGCAAAGGAATCCAGGACTTTTGGAGGTACATAGCAGCACTGGACAGGAGGAACCTCTCTCACCCAATGTTTCAAGATGAAGTAATGGGAGAGCCGGTCTTGGATGTCAAAAAGCTGCTTACTGAACATATCCAGAGCATATTTGGAGGCCCGGCACTTCAAGCTTACACAGTGGCGGAGATAGAGCTACCATCAGACAAACGAGAAGCATGTACAGATGGGAATGGAAGGTCTTGCGTATTGCAATAGGCAGAGCCTTGGCTCGTATTGCATCACAGACACCACAGGGTCTTGATGGCATACCGGCGGGGTTAGTAAAGTGCCTTGGCAAGAATGCAAAAGAATACCTTGCAGCCATCTTTACGTAGGGAAATGGCATACCTGTGGACTGGTTATGCAACCAAGTGTGCCTGCCCTAGCAAAAATTCTAATAGAAAAGCTAATAGCCTATGAGGTTGTTGGCACCAATAGAATTTATTAGTATTAGACTAATAGCTTGTACAAGACTTATAGGAAAACATAATACGATTGTTCTACTAACCTAGACGTATGAGGCTTAATATACACTATAAAATTTTAACTCCCTTAAGGGTGTAAACAACCTATCCCATGGGCACGGAGTAAGCTCATGGGCGACACCCTTTTTGTGTGTAGAGCAAAAATGGAGGTTGCATGTGCTTTGCAATCGCACTGTGAGTGACACAGAATTTGATTTTAGCTGCATTTATGATCACGCATTACACTTGCAAGACACCGCAGGAACATCACACATGCAAATACACACTCCACCATTTTAAACCAACATATAGAACAGAGAACATTCGCATTATTTCACATCTTTACAGAGACAGTCCTGTATATATACTCCAGATTCCTGACCTACTATGTAGCGCCAGTGGGGAAATTACTGTTATGCGCAATTACAAAATAAGGACACACAGGACATCTCCCAATCAAGGGTAGGATAACTGGTAGCTGTGCATCACACATTTCTGTTAATCTAAACCCACCAAGTGTTCAATGCCAAATTGGCAAGAAATCATAAATCTCTAGGTTTCTCATTTACACCCTTAAGGGTGTAAATTTTTTACTGTGTAAACTAATACAAACTAATAAAGCTATTTAAAGGATTACTGAGTTTCAAATTTGGTGTTTTAATAGTTATCTAAAGCCCTAGCCACCTTGCTTGAGAAAATATCCATTAGACAAATTTCAAAAATTCTTATAGAGCATATTGATATAAACTAGCAAGGCTAATAGAACAATGTATTAGACTAATACAAACACCTATAAGACAAGTAAAGATTCCTATAAGACTAATACAGTACTCATAAGACTTATAGAAAACTTATTAGACTAATACAAATCTATTAGAATTTTTGCTAGGGTGGTGCCTAAAAAAACTATTTGTACAAGTAGCTAAGGCTTGGACGAGCACATAGGCCGAGATGAGTGGACACCTCACAAAACTCCAAAATGGTGTTTGCCCAAACCGGTGTTCAAAAGATAATTTCTTCGTGCTTATTCAATGCATCTAGGTGGCTCGTAAAGAATCTCGTGGCCTCTTTGCATGCTACCTCGATGTTGCAAAGGCAGTGTCCCACATGATCGCATGTTATGTGCGCTGGCTGTCATGAATACGGGTTGATCTCCTGCATCGCCTCTACACCGACAGCTCAGTGGCAGCACAGTCTGCGGGTACATCTCCAGCGCCAGAAATAGTTCACAGAGGGCTTAAACAGGAATGTTGCCCCGCCATGGTGGTCTAGTGGCTATGGTACTCGGCTGCTGATCCGAGGGTCGCGGGATCGAATCCCGGCCGTGGCGGCTGCATTTTGATGGAGGCGAAATGTTGAGGCCCATGTGCTGTGCGATGTCAGTGCACATTAAAGAACCAAGTACTACCAGTCCAATGGAGCTTCTCAATGGGGACCAACTGCCATTCACCACAGCATGCCAGCACCTGTGTGTGACCATAAGTACCAGGGAAAGGCCATTGATGAAACATGAGGAGCAATTGAAACAGACCTCGCAGCGCGCGAGCTGCATTCTACAGCGGTGAAGCCTATGGGGATGCAACAGATACCTCCTGTTGAGAGAAAATCAGCACATGCCCATGCGTGGTAATTTGCCTCTCAAGTGAGACTTGAGAGTGGCTGGAATGGGGCCAACAGGAGTTTGGTCGCTTGGCTGCCATGGAAGGTCTGCAGTGGAGGAGGCTGTCCAGGGCTGGTCAACCTTCGAGACACGGGAGGCAAGATCGCCTATGAAGGGCACCTGCACTTCCTAGCTGATGGTCGATGTCACGATACATGCACTTGGCGGGCCACCCCAAACTAAGCGGTCAAATAGAGTCCTGCGCCGTAAAATGGCATGTTCACACACACACACAGCAGACGAAGATACCGAAAGGAAATTCATTGTGGTGGTTCAAGACCAAGTGCATGAAGAGAACGCTCAGTGGAAGGTGGATATACAAAAGAAAACCACGTTCGAGCTGTACCAAACAAAGATGCCAAAGCCCCAGAGTCGCTATATGACTACAGTGATGGCAGTGCGCTACTTTTTTAGGCCTGAGCGGGTGCACTTCGCGCACTGACATACTGTAGCCACTTTGACACTGGCATCAATTCATTGCTGTGCAGAGCCTGTGGAGCAGAAAAGAGACAGTAGAGCACTTGGTAGAGCGGTGTACTGAACTGTCATCCTGTTGAGGAGTAGCAGGCCAGAGACTCACTCTCCAGGCCAACATCTCCTCCTTTCCTCTCATTAAACGCTTTCTTCTTCTTCTCATACTGTTCTACAGAGGCCACTACGCTCCCTCAAGCACACGGCTTAACCGACAGAAATGTAGGCAGTCGGTATCTCGAAGAGCTGGCTACAAAAGTGGTGGAACTGGTGCCAGCGATGACGCTTGTGACGTACTTACATGTGTGTATGTGCATGTGTTCTTTTCTTGTTTTTGTTTTTAATGTAGGCCAGAACATAGACTCTGTGTTCACCCGTTACAAAGGGCAAGGCCATGTCAACATCAGCTGGAGGAGCGCGTGTGTTAGCATGCATTGCATTGCCAGTTTGTGTTGTTTACGCGTGACCAGGGCCTCATTTCCAGTACTTCTCGCCAAATTGTACTGTATGTGAGTGAAGAAGTTGCGGTGGTGTCTGCACTTGTCTACAGGAATGAAAAAAATGACTGGGTGATGGCAAGCCAAGCTAGACGGCTTCTGTTTTGTGCCATATTGCAACAGCAGCTATCACTCGTGTAAGGAGGCACGCTCCTTGCTTCGTGTGCCACTTGAAGCTGTTCGCCGGGAAGAATGGTTACGGAACAGCAAAAGAAGTGATAGAGCCCTCAACGAGATCAGCACTGTTCATGAGCAGCACTTCGAGGCAGGGTTCATACAGGTAACTTTTCACACGATTATCAATGGTATAAGGTCAGTGAGATCAGCCGAGACCGACCGCTCTTAACAAAGGATGCCATTCTGCAATTTTCCTGGATGCTCCCAAGTACTTTTCCAAGTCGCTGCCGAAAAAAATGGAAGGATCACAACCTTAGCGACCACGTTTCCCCAAACTAAAGCGAACACAAGGGAGTAACGCATTGTCAGAAGTTGCGTCTAACGACATTGATCGAGACCGTTCAGTCAGTAATGTTCCCGAGCAGGAATGTCAAAGACTGCCAAACGATGTTGGCCGAGACAATTCCGTTGATAAAACGCCTGAACAAGATCATGGACTGTCATTTTCAAAGATCATCATTCCAAGTGCGTGGTCGGAAATTTTCCTGCCATGTGTTGGAGACTCATTTCTTTATGCTGAGTTGGAAGCCGACGTTGTCGAACATAGCAAGGTAGCATTGAAGAAGCCCATTCATACTAAGAAACAAGCTGATGAAAGTGCTGCAACCACTGAAGTTCTCATCAGAGGAGAAATGTGACGCCAAGAGGAACTCGTAGCGTGAGAGGAGTAGCAAGGTAGCATTGAAGAAACTCATTCAGATTAAGAAGCAAGCTAGTGAAAGTGCTGCAACTGCCGTGAAGTTCTTGTCAGAGGGAAAAAGTGGCACCAAGAGGAACTCTTAGCACGAGGCAGAGTTACTGATCAACAATGTAAGCAAGTTGACTTTGTTCCATGGCGTGGGAATGGAGCCTTTAGCTGGCAAATGCCCAACGTTTAATGGGGTGTTCTTTTCGAAGAACTGCACACTTGTCATAGCAGATGACCTCGGTGCTTGTGTCCACTGCAAATATTGAAGAAAGCTGATGCTCAAACAGCTTTCCAGAAGACGGTGTCAGAAGGTATCTGCAAAACAAAATCCTCGCAATATACGGCGTAACCTATAGAGAACGAAAGCCAAGCTTAGCAATGAAAGAATTAGCTTGAGCTAGATGAGAGCGAAAAATGAGCACTTATCTGAAGAGGCGGTAGCTGAAAGAATTAGAGGCCTTCCTGAGAAGCAGCAAGCAGCTGTCAAGGCTTGTTTTGAAGCAGCACAGAGAAAGTCAAGAAAAGGAATGAGGTATGGAAACTAGGGGCTTCTTGAGTGCGTGCTGATGCGCATGCGAAGCCCGAAGCTGTACGAACACATGAGAAATCACGACATTCTGGCTTTACCAGGCCGCACTTGTCTAAAGAGAGCAGTACAGCACTTCCAGAGTGGCTTTGGTTTTAACCCAAATGTTTTCAAAGCTCTTCAAGAAAAAAACGAAGTGCATGGACGACCACAGTCGGCATGGCATGATAGTGTTCGACAAAATGAAGCTGTCTGAACACAATGATGTCAAGACTTCTGGTAAGTGCAAACAGTTAAACTGTTCCATTATTTTTAATAGGGTGGTTCATGTGTTCCACTGTCTTCACCATATGTGCTGTTACTTTCGGCATGTTCATCTTCTCAACATGCATTTTTAGCTCTTGCAGGCTGCACAGAAGGATTTGTTGATCTGGGTCAATTCGAGACTGAAGGCTCCGGAGAAGAGTTTGCAGATCATGGACTAGTCATAGTATTTCTGCCTTTCACAGGTATGGAGTCGAGTAAGAGTTCTAGCATGAGGGCTCTCTTTAAATTTGCTGTATCGAGCCATATTGTTATTGCTTCTTGAGGATTATGTTGCAAAACGTACAATAACATAACAATCCTGCTTCTTTTTTCAGGCAAATGGATGCAGCTTCTTTGTGTATATTGGCATTCAAGAGCAACGTAAAGGCCACCATTCTCGCAAAGATCATCCTCGTGTCCACATTACTCTGCAAAAACGCGGGGCTGCATGTTGATGGATTTCGACTGAATTTCGACCTCTAGGTGGTTTAGGGGCCCTTTAACATTTGCTCAGAGCTGTCTACGCATATAGGAGAGTTGTAAGTAGAGCAAACTCAGCTTCGAAATTTGGTGTCAGTACTCCTTTAACGTCGAGGCTATATATATGCTATATACGAGATATTTCGCCGACATTTCCGCTTTGAGAAGGCGGATTTTCCACTTGTCATCAGTGCCGGAGCTTCCGCAACATTTTTCCAGTGCCCAGGGAGTGCGCATCTGTGCATGTGCCTGCAGGCTGGCTTATCCAAGTCGCCTTTGTGACTGAAGGAATACTTCGCCAAACATTACTGTCATTTCAAGCACTACTCGTCTCGGCTTTATTTAATTGGATGTAGCTTGAAACAGCCGATGTGCAAAAAGAAAAACGCCCCGGTGGTAGTGCCGCCATCTCAACGAGACTGCCGTAAACGTGAGCAAAGCGACATGGCCTTTCTCGAAGGCCGTGAAAGCGAGTGCACTCACATTTTAAGCCTTGTGCGCCGCTTACTGAGAGCGTATCTTGAAAACGGCGACACATTGTCACCAATACACGGCTGGCGAAGCTTAATTAGCCAAACCTAAGGCAAATACGAACATGAGCGGGTAGTGAATGAGCTTAACAATGCAGGCCGATGTCCCGACAGATCTGAAGTGAGTGGTCTCACTTCGACTGACGCCGCCATCTTGCCAGCCGTACGGGTCTCTTTGCGAGCGTTAGCGTTGAACGATACCTTCCGAAAATAGAGAGTTTTAGTTTTTCCGTAAACTTCTTCACGTTTACGGATACCGGTTCAACGGGAAAGTGTACGTGACCAGCAGTGCTGGTGGCGACACCTAATGATGGGGAACCTAACCAGGCACACAAAAAACTAATATTATTGTTGTTTGCCCGCTTTGCCTGACTCCTAGTGTAAAGCATCGGACGTGAGAGAACAATTGACTCTGAGTACTTTCAATAGCTCTTTTGAAGAAAACGCTCGCGCTACTAAAAAGAAAATCTAATGCATTGTAGTTAAGCAAACCGCGAATAGATGGCGCCAGCAGTTCTACTTCCACCGTAAACGTGCACGTTAAACCGGTATCCGCAAACGTAAAGAAGTTTACGGACAAACTAAAACTCTCTAATAGCGTAGGCACGTAAGGGTATCTATGCGTTAACGTTCTACGCATGCGCGGTGTGTTCCACGGTAACGTTAACCTTAACGCTAAATCTTTGCATTTGCTGCTTTCCGATATACTAAAACTCTCTAATGTCTTGCGCGCTTTGCGGTAAGCGTCATCGCCCTGTGTCCGCACTTTGTTTATGCCAAGAAACTTGGTGTCGAGCATTACACTTGACAAACTTGTGACAGTGCTATTTCTCTCAAATGAAACAAGCCGCACTAACGCTAAATAATTACACATATGCTTAGTCGTGACGAAAATGTTTGGCGCATAACCGATGAGCCGGTATTACAGGTTCGTCCCTTTCCTTAAAGGGACTGTCTACCGCTCAGAAAATTTTTTAAGATTGTGGTAAAATTGGGCAGAACGTGCGTCACATTTACGGGAACGAGCACGCTTTCACCCCACAAAAAAGGAATTATGTTTTTAATTTCGCTCTGAAAGTGGTGCGAAAAACGCCGCTAGCGACACCCAACAGCGTGTTCGTCATTTTCCAAATGTACGAGAACCAGCCCACGCAGGTATGCATACTCTGCTGAAAACTATTATGTATGTCTTACATGCGTACTTCACCCTGTGAGACACCTTGTTATAGCGTGCAAGAGCAATTTGTTCTTTTTTTCGCTGCTTTCGGGGTGGCGCATGTGGCGCTGCCTTCGAATTCGTCTGCCTGCGGAGGCGCGTAGTACTGCGCTTGTCATGCATGCGGCGCTGCATGTCCGAGACGCACCCCCGCGCGCCGACTTTCCCTCGCCTCTCCTCCTAGTCGTCGCCTCTGGAATGTCGACCTTGAAGCCGGTTCGCGTTGAGATGCCTCCCGCGCCCGAAAGGGTTTCCAGGGAGACGACGACGCATCATGCGCGGTACCATGGAGGAAAGAAAAACTAGGAGAGGCCGTCACGTGACCTCGCTAGCTTCGGCAAGCCAACCTCCTCTGTCACCGCTCCGAGGGCCTAGTACGCGGTGCATCTTGGGTAGGATTAGGCCCACAAGGTTGCCGGACCACTCGAGGTTGTTTGTTTGGCACCCGGTAACTTTTAGTGGCGCTTGCCGCATGCAGCAGCGTTCGCGGCATGGGCCCCGATGGAGGAAGGACAGCGAGAGGCCGACGAAAGGCGTGCGTGACCCGTGTCTATATAATTGATAAGGCGCCAATCACGCATGCCACTGTTGTCGATGGACTTGCCGGCGCTCTCGCGTGGAAAGCTGTGCAGAGCGTCGGACCGCGATCCATTTTTGTCACATTAAGGTTTGTGAAATCAGCTGTTGCGCCCTTTAACTGCGGTGTGTGTTTTCTAGCAAATTTTGGCCTCGCTGTTTCGCACTTACAGATGTTTTGAGGAACATCATATGTCGCGTTTCCATTTTGTCAGTCTCCGATGTGCGTCCTTCGTTTTGAGACAAATAAACAGCATTAGCCGGCTCGACACGCCGAGGTCGCCGCCGTTTATTCGAATTTACGGGCTGTTTTTTTAGCAGTGTGTGGTGCCACGTCGTTACGCTGTCGAAACGCTCCTCGGGCGTCCACTCTCGTTACACATGTAAAGAAGCATTGGAACTTTGTACTGGGCCGTCCTCTCCAGCGCCTTACAGTGGGGTTTGTTCTCCAGCGCTCTGTTGAAAAAGACGCCGCTCGTGCTCGAGGTACGTGCTCGTTTGGACAAGACCGTTGCCGCAGGGCTGCGTCTAGTTTCATCTAATAAACACCTTAACGTACAATACAGCCAGTGGACGGAATTAGTGCGTTATGTGAACTAGTCCATGGGCGTCGGCAGGACTTTGTTTTGGAGGCGGCGAAGCCTGTTATTATATTCACCCTCACCCCTCGAACGCTTGGAGGGGTGGGGGGATGAGTGTAATAACAGCGGGACTCCACAGTGTCCGAAACACAATAAAGTAAGCAAGCAGGAGTGAAGAATGGGGACATCAGTGATAGAGTAAGAGTGTCTGGTGTGACATAAGTGCCCCTCTTGCACCCCCCTGCATTAGTCAGCATCTTTCGAATTCGATATTAGCCCTGCAACAGCTCCTCCAACATTGCGGTAGGGAATTTTCTTTCACCGCTGATGTGACACAACATTGGAACAGCCATTTCCATGATATATGCGAGCTGTTGGCTTGAAAACTGGATACACAGCACCAAAGGGAAAGCATGGAATTCATGTGGGCTTGTGGACTGATTGTCTAATTGCCACCATACTTGGATGCACATTCTTTACAGCACTGATTGTTTTGTTATTTATTGAACGCTCATTGCACGCTTCACACAGGTGCCAGCACGTCTCACACAAATACAGGAAGAAACAAGATAACTGGTTATATTGTAGACGGTAAAGCAGTAAAGAAAACTACAAGTATCACATAGAAAAAGCTAATCATGCTGCTGGCCCATGGCATCAGTATTAATGACCATATTTGAATGCTAGAGGACATATCTAAAATAACGTTATACAATAATGTTACATAACAAGCACCCCTAATACGTTCATGTAAATAAGACAGTAGGGCCAGGTATTCTTGTGTTGTAGCTGCATTTTTGCTTACAGAGACACTGTATCCAATCCTACCACTACAGGTCATAATATGTGTGCTGTAATCACAAACACTTGGAGGCTTTTGTGATGTTATTGGTTACAAAAATAGGCAAAAATATGCAACCAACTCAAAGGGGCAGCTGTAGGTCACAAAATTAAAGCTGAAAAAAAAAAGAAGGTGCAGTGAAAGAACAAACAAAATCTGCAGCCATTAAACTACACTGGTTTTTGCCGCAAGTAAAAAGCAGACAGATAGCTTATGTTTTATTGCAAACCTAGAAATGTCAGCACTGTTCAAGCACAGCCAAAGCATTGCAACATTAAAAAGCAAACAGCTTTAGTAAGCTCTGATCCCCAAATGAATGTATATTTGACAGAGAATAAAAACAGTAACAAAGTTACACTTCATTTAATATATACACCAACTATTCATTGTCACAGTGCATGTACACCAAATCATAGAAGGCTATTGTAAAGAGAGTACGCTAAACCCAATGAATATTTTGGTAGTAAAACCATCGTGTTCCAGATGATGAAGAGACAAATTTAGCAAAGATCATGCTGAAGGATGTGCCGGAGTAAACATTGAAAATGCATTGCTGTCCTCTAGGTTACACTTGTCTCATGAATAAGGCATTGAGAGCATTCACAGAATGTCCACATCATTGTACAGTATGCTCTAGTGATGCATAGTCATGGTTCATACAGTTTGCTTTGACGCCATGCAAAACAAATGCTTTAGCAGAATTTATGTGCAAGTGATTAAAGCTAGAACTTAAAGCAAAAGAAACATACTACAGTAAGGCATCCCATTTCTCCTCTGATGTGTGCACACTGTGCTCATGAGCTTGCCACGACGGCTCAGTGGTAGTATTGTTTTATGAGTGCAATGTCACAAGTTTGTTTTCTAGAAGTAGTCACATTCCCGAGAAGGAGAAATGCAAAAGTCATTGTGTGCCTCAGTTTATTTAGGCAGATGTTGAGGAACCACAACTATGACACTTAGAGCTCGTCTTTAGGATTTTGCTTGTTTGCGTGAGTAGTGGAGCACCTTTTACCTACAATGCTACGTGCCAATGACAGATTTGAAAACTTCATGCATCCTAACAAAGCTTTTTCAGTGCGCCCACAGGGCAAATGACCAAAATGGATGGTAGGTTTGCATTTGTACACATGAGGCACCGGCTTGGTTCACCATGAGGAAGCTGCACCTACTGACTGCCATCATGGCCCAGTGCTCTTAGAACGGTACAGTCATGTTCATAACAATCTCGTTTTAATTGCACTCCGTTAGTGATCCATGCTAAAACCAGGAAGAGAATCAAGCAAAAAGGACCCTGTTTCTCGGCAAGAGGCTGCAGGCACTATGATTAACTTAGCTGCCAAACACAGTTGTGGCAACATTAAAAAAAGGCCAGTCTACTCTTTGGATGTGGAGTGAACAAGCTCTCCAATACATTGATGAGAAACTACTGCTTGCCGACTTGCTAAGAAACAAAAGCTTTTTTTTTACACTTTGCTTTCATTTAATAAAGTAATAGTGGCCTTTGAACCTTCATGTCAATCGTTTGTTCTCAGATAAAAATTTGGAGTAACTGAATAATTATCCAATGTTACCACAAAAATTCGCTACGTTATCTAGACTTAGTCCTTAAACTGTGTCAACTTTGTGTGCTTTTGCCCGATTCTTTTTTGACAGAGACTGTCTGTTGTCATTTCAGCAACATAGCCCAGTCTAACATCGAGGTACTTGTCTATGATTAGCCTCATAAGATGCAATGAGTGCCACTCATTCAGATGGTTTTCTAGCATGCGCTGATTCAGCACTTTAAAGAAGTCCTTTGCCAACAAGGGTTGTCATAGTGGCCACTGCAACTTTAGCTGCAAGCCTTTGGAAAGGTAGTGGCAAGCACACCAGCGCTCTACGCAGGTCTTTCTCATATTGTCGGTAGATGTTTAGGACATCAGATGAAGCATAGATGGGCCCGCCTAGTGTTTTTTTGCCAAATCAGGGAATGTGCAGGCATGGATGGGGAAGTTGATACCTTCAGCATTGAAACGCATTCATCACACTAAAGGCGAAGCAGTAAGCTGCAAGCTACAAACCCCGCTATGTGTACAACAATTACATCCTCAAGTCAGACACCCTTCCTGGGTCAGCAGAGTAGCCATGATCTAGCGAAATAGCTTCACGTGACGCCCCCTCCTAGTTTTTCTTTCCTCCATGAAAACTAGGAGGGGGCGTCACGTGACAATCTTGAAGCCTAGTCATAAAAAATTTAAAGGAAAGAATCATGGGAAATAGGCCCTCACGTGATAGGCAAGCGGTCGATTTAGTCGACTGGGGAGTTTCGCTTTTGATGCGTCTGCTGCGGAGGCGACGTAGG